>LPNX010169871.1:1456-87659 GCA_001517045.1 Pseudotsuga menziesii
TCCCATAAGGATATGAAAAGGAAGTTCGAAGAACAAAACAAGAATATGGTAAGGAAATCAAACAAGAAGAGAGTAATAGAAGCAGGAAGGTGATTGGTAGAGTTAGGACAGTTCCCTACCATTAAGGAAGCCTTAGGTTTGTAAGTTTCTAAATGAATATTTTATCATGGAATATACGGGGCCTAAACAAATCCTTAAAATTGAGGATCTTAAGCAAGAATATCAAGAGAACAGATCTGGCCATAGTATTCTTACAAGAGACTAAGTTCTCGAGTAGTGAAGTGATATGAATTGATTGGTAGTGAAGGGATCTGATATGGAGGGGTAGTGAAGGGATAGGAATTGATGCAAGAGTCTTCATGAGAGGCTTGGGAATCCTATGGGACCCCACTAGGGTGAGCTTAGGGGGATTCCAAGGTAAGTGATGTTTCCTTTTAGTAGTTTTTCAAGTTGTAGGATTCTTAGTTGAGAGAGTGGTAACGAATGTGTATGGACATCATAATGTAGGGGATAAGAGGGATTTCATTAAGTCTCTTAGGAGAATCTAGAACAGAATTCCCAATGAACACTGGTTCGTAGGAGGTGAATTAAATCTCATAACCTATTTGGATGAGAAAAAGGGTGGTTAACGTAGGCTAGAGGAAGAATGTTAGATTTTCAGAGACACCATTGAAGAATTACGACTTGTAGATATCACTCCTGGAGAGGGATGGTTCACATGTAATAATACTAGGTTGGGGGATAAACACATTTCTTGCAAAATCGATAGATTCCTGGTTTTTGAATCCATAATGGACCTTGGGAATGAAATCCATTCATCTACGCTCCAGGGAATAGGATCGGATCACTATCCAATTGAACTAATGTGGAGTGGGTTAGTTTTCCAATACAAAAAACCATTCATGTTCGCACAGTTCTTGTTGGATCATCCATACTTTGATGAAAATATTGGGACCTGGTGGGAAAAACTAAGTGAAGAAGATGGCCACAATATGTAGAAATTTCAACATAATTTAAAACGTATGAAAGAAAGGATTCAAAACTGGACTGAGGAAGAATTTGGCAATATTTTTACTGATAAAAAGATCCTAGAATCCCTCTTATAGGAGGTCCAATCTATTGGGACAAATTAAGGGTACACTATCGATATGAAAATAGAAGAACTTAGCCTCTGTTATAGACTAGAAGAGAGGGAAAGGCAAGAGGAAACTATCCGGAGAAAAAAATATAGGAACCAGTGGGTAAAAGAGGGGGAAATAATACAAATTATTTCAGTGCTCAGTCATCTAGAATAGGATGCAAAACAAAATATTCTCCATTAATAATTCTAGAGGAGAATGAGTGGAAACCCGGGAGGAAATAGAGCCACTTTGAAACATTAATTTACTGACATAATGTCTAAACCAAGGAAGGATAGGAGGGGAGAAATTGACCAAATAACTAGGTTTATTCCATCCATGGTCACTCAAGAACAAAATCATCTTTTGATGAAACCTATAACTCTCATTGAGGTAGAGGAAGTAGTGTTCCAGATGAAAGAAGGCAAAGCCCCAGGCCCATATGGATTCACGGTGAAATTATTTCATCATTTTTAGGATATAGTCAAGGTGGAAGTTTGGAGGATAGTTAAAGACTCTAGGATCTCTAGAAGGTCTTTTATAGATTTCAATGTGACCTTTCTTACTCTCATTCCAAAATTTGAAGCTGTTTATTCTATAGATAAGTTCATGCCCATAAGTTTGTGCAATTTCGTTTACAAAATTATAACAAAGGTAATTGCGAATAGACTGAACCTTTCCTTCCATGCCTAATATATCCTAAATAGTCAGGTTTTGTGGAGGGTAGGAAGATAGAATATGGTATCATTTGGTTCCATGGGATGCTCCACTCTATAAAATCTAAGAAAATCCTAGGTATGATGGTAAAACTTGATATAGATAAAGGTTATGATAAAATCAATTTTCAATTCATTTGAAGTATGCTAACAACTTTTGGGTTTATAGAGAATGCATTGATTAGATAATGATCTTAGTATCCTTAGCCTGCTTCTCCATTCTTGTGAATGTGGTTCCTTCTGGTATAATTAATCCTTCGAGGGGGATAATACATGGAGATCCATTATCCCCTTTTATTTTCATTCTTATGGTGAAAGGTTTGTGTAGATCAATTGCAGATTTGAGGGATACCAATGATCTCAGAGGGATAAGTGTTCACTCGATGCAGCCAAACAAACACACCAATAGTTTGTGGATGACACATGTTCATGGGATACCCATCGGTCCAAGAAGCCAGGAGATTCAAAAAATGTTTGTCTGATCTTGGAAATGCCTCGGGGTTGGAAGTCAATGATCATAAATCCCAAGTATTCTTCTTTAACACCCTTAGGATCTCAAGAAAAAATATATGTCGGATATTGTTTTTTCATGAGAGATCCCTTCCTTCCAGATACCTAGGAACCCCTTTAGTGAACCCAATTTCTAAAAAAAATCCTAGAAAGAACTTCTCGATAGTTTGAAAAAGCGGTTGATGAACTTGACCTTTTGACCCCCCACTTTGGCTAACAGATTGGTTCTAGTGAAATCAGTCCTGCAAGCAATATCGACTTATCTCTTTTCCACCTTGGTGGCCCCAAAAATTATATTCAAAGAGATATGGAATATGAAACATGAATTGCTATGGAGTGGTACCAATGAAAAGTGAAAATGGGATTTGGTAAATTGGGAAAGGGTCTACACCCATAAATACATAGAGGGACTAGGCATCAGAGAACCAGAAAAGGAAAGTTTGGTAAGTGGAGCCAATTTATGGTGGATATGGGTTTCCTAGGTGAGCCATAGGTGAAGATGTGGCATATCAAGCATGTTTAGGGATGGGATAGAAGAGATCTCATTCGGTTCTCTAAATACATTCCTGGATCTCACATTTGGTGAAAATCGTGGATGGGGAGAAGATTAGTCTAAGAACATAGCATCTAGGAAGAAAGGAATGGTCAAACAACCTGGGTATGGGAGGAATCATGCCAACAATTACCCCCACTCAGGAGAAGTGGGGATTTTCAACAGATCCTAGAGGAAAGTGTAACCTGAGGCATCATCAATGTCAAAAACATAAGGAGAAAATAGGTAAATGACCATGACTACTGAATATGGGCAGCCAAGGAATGGTGGGAATGTCTCAACCCAGGGGAAGAAGTGGATAGGTTGGAAGAAGCCCTTGACAATATATGTATAAGAAACCACACATGGAAAGATAAGCTTTGATGGGGATATGGAAAAAATAACAATGAAGGAAGCTTATGACATTCATCCTACATATCAAAAGTGGGGAAAATTATGGAAGAAGAAACTATGGCCCAAGATTATTGTATTCAGCTCGATTGTGATAAGAAATCAAATTTTAATAGGAGAAAACCTCAAAAAAAGAGGTATGTTGGGACCTTATCGATGTTTCCTATACGAGCTTGAAGAAGAAACCACCAACCACCTTTTAGATTCCTGCAAGTTCGTGTCGACCATTTGGGATCAAGGGGCAAAGATTTTTTGAAGGTCTTACTGGGTTAGGAAAAACTCGAATAGGACGCTAACATAATAAACCATCAACCCCTTTAAAAACCTCATACTGAACCGTTTATGGGATATTTTCCCTCATTTCGTGCTCTGGGAAGTTTAGAGGGAGCGAAACTCAAGGAGCTTCCAAGGAAAAGCCTTTCCTTCGAGTAGGATACGGGACACCATAACAAGCATAATGCCTGAAACCATAAGGTCATAAAATTGGGAGAGCTCGGACTAGGAAGCTACAGATGGGGAAGAACACATACTAAGGGTGTGGGGATTGTCAAAACCCTTGTACCAGGGAAATATCGAGCATATCTCAACTATACTGATGATAAGCACATAGAACTAGAAGCCTCCTCCTGGGTTTTTTAAAGCTCAACTTTGATGGAACATTGAAGGATAATTCAAGAACAACTAGTTACAACTACATCATTCGAGATTACATAGGAAGCATGGTGCATTGTACATATGGGTTCATCGGCTGCAACACCATTAATGCGAATGCGATAGAAGGCCTCCTGCAGGGGATTAAAATGGTTAATGAAAACCATTGGACATGTATTATCATTGAGGGGGACTCCCAAGTGGTGATTCAAATGACCATGAGGCTATAGAATGGTACTCAAAATTCCAAGGTGGCATAGTCATGGAGGTTAGAAGGGTGGTTGGAGAATCTCAAAGGGGTCCTTGCCGAGAGTTTGGCTTCCCATTTCAAACACATCATACGACAAGGGAATAAGATGCTTCATAGACTAGAAAAAATCAGTACGGATACCTGTAGAACTATTAAAGCAAAGGACTGGGGTGAGATGATGAAAACGAAGGGGTGAGACAGCTGCATGAATCTCACACTCTAGGACATGTAGTGCAGTAATGGCTTGGGTATGGAAGGACACTGGGCATGTGGATAGGAAGGTGGTCGGGAGGTAAGCCCAGATGATTTCCATGTGAGATTTAACTCCACTTCAAATCATGATCATAATTCCACATTTTTTTAAGTATCAACATATATGTAGAAATGAATGGCAGAAAGGAAAAATTGGGGTGCTTGTGTGGGATTTATTTGATCTAGACTACTGACCGAGCTCGAAGCATCATGGTATGTACTACTTTTATCATGCTCCCAATAAGTAAATTCCTATTTAGGGAGATGAAGGGTGACAAGATAAACCATATAAGTTTCTTGTACTTTATGTATTTTGCAGCGAGATTTAACAAGAGATTGGGGTCGAGATATCTGGTGAATTATCAGAGAAGGTGGGAAGTCGAGCTCATGGAAGGCCTTAAAGGGAAAGGGAAGTGTATTTAAAACCAAGAGGAGGATTTGGGGAGGGCCATAAGGGCTTATCAGAAGAAAATGTGGGAATCTAGAATGTTTGACCTCGAGCTTTCGAAGGACATTCAACATAAAATTAATGAAACAAAGAAACAACTTTGGGAGGAGCTCGATAAAGACACACTGCATGAAGAGTTCTAGAATGTAGAGGAATGGATCCTTGACCCTGGTCATAACCCAAGCAGAATAATTCTGTATGAGAGGATTTTAGCCCTATTATGGGTCATGAAAAATCTCATTAAGAGGTTGACTTGGCACAGGAAGGATTCTGACGAGGCAAAGGAGTAGGCGGATCAATGGTGAGCTTCCATGACCTAGGATATTCAGCAACTAAATATCAAAGTTGACATTCTCATGAAAGGGTTTGGATTGCAAGTTCCCCCAACTCCACCTCTTATGGGGATTTAGAGGTCAGTTGTAGAGAGCATGTGCCAGGGTCGCATCCTTGATGTTCTATATTTCCTGCTTTAATTGGTCTATGTTGAATGTGTCCTGGTAATTCAATGATTGTTAAATACATTAGTGTCATTCGTCTGGAATTTTGTCCGTGTTTTTCAAGTCTGATGTTAGTGGTCTGTAGTAGTTTTCTTTTATAAATCAGGATGGAATATATGCTCAAAATGTTAGGAAATAATTTTATGGGTATCGTAGACCCTTGGTGTCTTACACCTTCGACGAACTCTCTTTGTAACTGGTCTTGGTGTAGAATATACGGTCAGAACTACTATGGGAAGAAGGGCGAGGAATAGGTTATTTTTTTTCTGATGTAGAATGAAGATTCAAGGCTATAATTCCTTCTTTATGAATATTTTTTTTATCTTGTATCATATCATGCATACTTTTGCAATTCAGTTATCCTAACTTTTTGAAATTTTAAAATATATACAATTTGAATCAATCAAAATTTCGATATATATCTATCATACTTTCAAAATCATATGATTTATAATAACCAATTCACATTTCCAGTAATGTTCTAACTACTTGTTTTTAAAACGACACAAATTTTTGCTACCTCCTAAAGCATAGATAAGTAGCTTATATAATCAATTCCCTATGCATTACTGAAATAGTTAATAGCATCATTAATAAAATAAGGTCTACCTCATTTTATGCTTTCCATTATACTCACCTTAGTTTTTCGAGTCTTTCGATAGCCGTTGCACCTACATAGTACACCTGCATCTTCTTGCAAATAATTAATTCAACCAAACACTTGAACTGGAAAACAAACACAAATTTATACACTGAAGCACCCAAACATTAATCGTTGTACTCAATGCATAATTTGCATGCATTTCTTATATTATATATGCGTAATTCATTAAATACTTCACTAACATCATCTTGATACCACCAAACATAACTGTTAGAATATTATAAACACACTACATACTTAGGATATAATTAATTAATCATTTTTGGTTAATTTCCTATATTCTAGACTAGATCGTTGGCATCCAGTTGCACCACTTGGTCAATAGTTTCTATATTTACCCTAGGAGCGCCTTATACTAATTTTGGATAAGATTCTTCCAACTTTATTGACTTCCCAGATTAGTAGCTACACCTGCCTACCAATTCTACCTTTAGACTACTTTTCCTGCTCATAAGTGGATAAGGTAAAGCTAGTTAACTAGGAAACTGCTATCTTTTATGGCCAGCACATACTCCATAATTTTCTCTGTAGATTCCATGACTAGCAATATTTTCCATCACTCATCATCGCTCACTCATGCTTTATCCGATCTGTGAGCTCTTGGATTGATTTGGAAATTGCTTTAGTCACCTACGGGGATTTATCATATTTAGTAAGCTTGCTTTATGAGCTAGCATGAGTTGTCCCCTTATCAAAACAATTTTTCTTCTCAAGGATGTATTATTTATGTACACTATTGTTGATTAATAATATATGGAATATTCTCTAATCATTCTTCACTTGTCTTGTATTCAATCTAATTATTCCTCTCTCTATTTTTCCTGTTTATATCTGTAAGATACATCTTTGGAGCTAGATCCACCTACTAAATTTCTACATTGTATTAGAGTGCAAGGTTTCTCAATCGATTAATATATACTAGAAATATATCTTAAGCTAGCAGCTTCAATGATCTTACAAAGTATCTCTTCAAAGATTTTTTGGTGTGCAGGTTACAAAGAGAATCTCCAAAAGCACATTGACAACAAAGCATGGATTCCTCTTCAATGATGATGCTGACTTCTTACAACTATCATGAATGAAATCCCAATATTGGCATTTTACTGCATATTAAGGGTCTCTACATAGATTTTATGGATTTAGAGAATGAGCAAAATGTTATTGTTGAGAAAGATAAGTGGCATAATCGAATAGATGAAACCTATGGATTGCTTTGTCTCTCAATTTCTTCAGATATTCTTTTTCATATTGATGGTTTGACCACTCCAAACCAAGTGTGGACCAAACTTGAGTCTTTCTTTGGAGGACAAGATTAGATAAGAGCACATCAATTGAAGAATGAGTTAATCTCATTGAGTCCAAGCAGTTTCGAATCCATGGAAGGATTCTTCACCAAGTTCAAGTCGCTTATTCTTTTTCCCAGGAAATGTTAGATTGTGAAGAAGGAATATCAATTGATTCTTTCCATCCTATCAAAATTGGGTCCTGGATACTCAGTTTTTGTCTCAAGAAAGTCAAGAAGAAATGGATCTCATCTAGTTGTTCTTATTGTAGCAAAGGATTTCATTCTAAGAAGAAATGTTTTAAGAATAAAATGGAAATCGTGGCCAAATTTCTTGAGAATCATAACATTGATGTACCAGATGAACTAGAGAAGCCTGCTGAATCCCCAGAGCACTGTCACAATGCACAGTTCCAAGATAATATCAATTATGCTTTGAGTGGAAGAGTTAAATCCTTTTCTCAACTCTCTGATATATATTAATTTTCTTATATATCAAAATCATAAATATTGGTGTCTTCCTTGGATAAACCACCTATCAGTTTACTAGAGCCATCTCTCAATACTTGTGCTTTTTTAATTGTTCATGACTTGTATTTATCCAACTCTTTCTCACTCCAGTCAAATTATTATGATTCTAATTTATAAGTAATTTTGCAGGCTAATATCAAGGTTATGACATCAACCATACCATTTACCCATCCTTTGAATACTCATAAGACAATACAAACCCCAAGTTCACTACTTTATTTCTCATTGGATTCCTATCTAGTGCCACTTGTTTCTGCTAGTTTCAAGTATTGCCTATTTTTCATTGGTTAGTTATCCATGTCATTAGTCATGTTTGTAATTCTGTTACACATGTTTGGATATGATATAAACATCTATGGTTCATATTTCAATTCCATATACCATTCAAATTTACTCATCCATCAGTTTTACCTAGTTGCACATCATTTTCCTTCTATGGACTTGTATGCTCATGGATGCACTATACCTCTAGTTTTTTCTACTCCATATGATAATATTTCTAATATTTCAGAGTCTCTTAATTCTCATTTCAGAATTGGGAAGGTGCTACATTAGTTTGAAAGGAATATAGATGTTTAGTTCACCATTTTGCATCTATACAAGGAACTAATTGTATTGAGTCTTTTACTCTTTGGGAAGAAGTATGCATAGATATATTTTCCTTTAATGATTATGTTTTCAGCAAGAATAATTCAAATAATTCTCCTCCATCATCAGATAATGAGCTACAAGGATCCTCTCCACTCTTTTTTTGCATATACTACATTGATACTTTAGCGCATGATCATGGAGTTCATAACTTGTTCATCAAATTATTCAAGAAGAAGTTCAGTCAGATCATTCAAGTGAAGAATAAGAAAAAATGAAGACATTTTATTCATTTCAGTGCCATGTCCTTTTTGAGGGAGGATTTACCCAGGTGGTTTTGCTTCTTTCCTCAGTTTTTGGACAAAATAAATTGTAAAGGGTGACTATAGCCTTGTTGTTGGGACCTATATACAAATATATTTCTGATATTTTTTAGATATTCCGCCAGAAATTCATAATTAAGGGGGGGTGTTAGAATAGTTTAAACCCACTATAAACTTAGGATATAATTAATTAAGCATTTTTTGGTTAATTTCCTATATTCTATACTAGATAGTTGTCATCCACTTGCACCACTTGTCAATACTTTACATATTTACCCCAGGAGCATCTTATATTAGTTCTGAATAATATTCTTTCAACTTTATTGAATTTCCAAATTAGTAACTGTGCCTTCCGACCAATTCTGCCTTTAGACTGTTTTTCCTGCTTTTCAGTGGATAAGGTAAAGCTAGTTAACTAGGAAACTGCTATATTTTGTGTCCAACCCATCCTTCATGATTTTATCTCTAGATTCCATGATTAGCAATATTTTCCATCACTCATCATCACTCACTCATGATTTAGCTAATTTGTGAGTTCTTGGACTGAATTGGAAAGTGATTTAGTCATGTATGGGGGTTTATCATATTTAGTAAGCCTGCTTTATGATCTAGTATGAGTTGTCTCCTTAGAAACTTGATTTTTCCTCTCAACGATGTATTACTTATGTACAATATTTTTTATCAATAATACATGGAATGTTCTCCAATCATTCTTCACTTCTCTTGTATTCAGTTTCATTATTCCTCTCTCTATTATTCATGTGCATCTCTGTAAGACATATCTTTGGAGATATATCCACCTGCTAAATTTATACAATAATGATATGCATTATCAATTCAAAACCATGCACATATATTATTCATTTAATCCTGCATAATTTTTTTTGACCATTAATACATTACTTATCTATTGATCTTCATCTTACCATAGTAAACACATACTTTGATCTTTTCTAAAATTAAATAATAATATATTTAATACTTTCATCATAAATACCACACCATTTTTTCCTTATGGACATTATTTACATGTTATATTCAATAGCACAATATAAAAAATGGACATAACATTCATTTAATTTCTTCAACATAAGTATGGCAAGTCATGATTAAACTAGTACTTATCTTATAATTAATGCTATTAACTCTAACATATAAAAAAAATTTACCAAGCCACTTTTTCTCATTTATCCTTATCAATTTTAAAATTTATGGTTAGCATAGTTATATATAATCTTTAATTTTGTTCAAAGGCTGGGCTAGGTGATTAAACCTACCACATGAATATTAATACTTTTTTTATAATCCAACCTTGCATTATGTGTCTCATTTATGCATCTAAAATATCATAAGCATATACTTGTTTACACATGCCAATGTGCATCACAATCTCATGTTACTATGTCGTAATACATTTCTCTCTATTCACATACTTTTCTAATACTTAAGAGTTATGGATCCTTCATGCATCGGAATTGTTATTAACATATATTTGTCTACACATATCTATACACTTTACGACTATGCCTTGCTAGTCATGTAAATGCATCTAATTTTGAAATGCATTTATTTCTTATTACTTAAGAGTTATGTCACATGCATACATCTTTAAATAGTAGAATTTATAAAATCAATAATGCATACATGTCTCGTCGTTGTCTTAACTCGTGGGTTCAACACATTTTCATATACAAACATATTAATATCTCACATTATTAAACTCAATATATTAAAACAAGGACATCTTACTACTTATTTTCCTTTTGTCATTATTCATGAGCATATTCTTTGTCACATAAAAACAACAAGAAAATAAATATATCAGCTCTATCTCTTTAAGGCCTCTGTCTCTAGTTAATGCCAAATCCTATTGCAATTTTCATGACACTTATAAAATATCCAATCTTAAATATCCGTAAGAATTATATTTTAACTAAATCAAGTTATGGATCATATACTTATATTATTACTACTACACAAACTATTTTTTGTATTATGATGACCACCATGCTTTCATCTAGGCATGTTGATTTTTAAGTAATTTCAATCCACATGTTTTCTTCATGGCATTTAAGAATTTTAACTAAAATGCATAAATTTAATCATAAGGTCACTTTATACTAGCTCAAGTTATATGTCATAGATCTTATCATCACACTTTCTTTAATTCTTATATGTTTTAACGATTCATTATACATGTTTCTTTAATCATACATGATACTCAACTATAGGACCATGCATTCAATTTTAGCATATCACGTTTATGTAAATAGGTTTATACACTTCTACTATTATCTTCATTGATCAATAACATATTCTAATATGATTTCTTAAATATTACTTCCTACAATGTGAATGCCAATAAGGTGAACAATTACGAAAATAACTTTCATTCAACATCTAATATTTGACAAAAGAGAACCACTTGCCAATATGTAGATGAGTTCATAGGTTGCACATTGTTGCAACCTAACTCTGATACCACTTGTAATATACATGAATTATTTAGTGTAATTCTGAGAAAATAGGGTTTTTTTTTTCATTTTTACTTTAACTAAACATACAATATTGTTAGTTCCAATGGATACATAACCAAATCATTGATAGAACCCATCTCTAAATTCCTACGTAACTTACATTAACTTCAATCAATACTTGATTGTAAAATCAAGCACAAACTCATTAAACCTATTCTTACATGCCATGATTACAAATCTAATTAAAAATTGCTATACAATATAGTAATCCTATAATACTCAATACCATATATCATTTCTAGATGAGATCCTTAAAGGTAACGATTTACTTATTTCATATATATATAAGAGAAGGATTAATAATGCAAGGGAATCTCATTTGTTTAAGAATATTAAAAGGAGATCATATGTTAATTCTATTTGTTAACCAAAACCATTTATCATTCCTTTATAATAGCCTCTGATAACAAGTCTTTTCTAACACTCTGACTTACCCACTATTATTATAGATGTATAGTATCTCGAGGAAATAATGTCTCTGTATCTAATGGTTTATAAATAAGGCATTAACCTATTTAAAAATATTCCCAACCAAATTTTGTACTTACTAACTTTATGGAATCATCATTTTATTACTGATTCTATGAGAATTTCTATCAAGATATTATACAACTATATAAAATGTTTTCACTATCGGTAGATCTCCGATCTCGAATTATACATTTGATATTAAAGACTAGTGTAACAAAATAACTTTCAAATACTTGATCATTATCAAGTTCAATCCATGGAATGCCATTTTTCTTGGTATCTGACATGAAACATATTATAAATTGAACTTACATATTAAATATGTATAAGCATAAAAAGATAGGAAATTAGTCATAAATAATGATCTAACAGTTGATGTTAAGAAATTAAGGATAATTAATGAATTTCCATAAACATAACAATTCATATTTATAACAAGTTTATCATATTGAAAGAATAATCACAATTCTCTGTGATTATCATTTAATTAACTTCACCATAAAACATCTTAATTAATTATAACAATCACTAAGTACTTATCTTGAAAAGTAAGCATTTTCGACTGAAGGATGGAAATTTATCTAAGTCATACTTACTTAAGCGAATGAAAACTTGACTTTGACTTTACTCCCAACCCTTTGACGCTATCTGGTGTATGTTTTCCCTCATAAAACCACCCATGAGCTAGGGAGACAAATAAACTAGATAAGTAGAAATTTCTTGAACCAAAGTCCTCATACACTCTTAAATCAATAACAATTTAGCCCTATAAGTCCTTTTATTTAAAAATTCTTTTAAGGTAACATACTTGTGATGGGAAAAGTGCTCTTCTTTCCTCCAACTTCTTCAAACCCATAAATATATAGAATCTAAGTATTTATATTGTACCAAACTAATATATCACCAATATCACTAATATAATTCATATATGTACATTAAGGTTAGGTATACTTTCCCAATACTATTTTTTATAAGTTACATTATATAATAATTAAAAGCATGTTGTTATTACTAAGTAGTAAGAATAGTAAGCTAGAAATAGTACTTAGCTTATTTTCTAGGTTCTTAGTTGTAATAGGTAATATATCTTAAATTATTGTCATTCGCTTGTTGATGAATAATTACTCTATCTAGACTGATCAAATATTTTTAACAAATCATTCTCTTTGAGTGTCGAAGTAACCTAGATGGCATTCATCATCAACTCGTGAATTCAAGGCTAATACTCTTTACCTAGTGGATTCGTTCCCTCTTCATTTAAATCGAGTAAAGCCTTTTAGTCTCCTAGGTCTACAATATAAAGTTGCAACTTAGGAAATTCACAATATAACTTACAGTTCTTTTATCAGTGAGGAAGAGGGTACATTACAACCAGTCCCACCTGACACATGTCACTTAGTGATTTGTACACATGGATGTTGACTCACCATCTCTTTCCTATGTAAAGGACCCTTTATGCTTTCATGGTCATTGGTGGAAAACTGCTCTCTAGTAAACTAGAGTGGTAATTGCTCGAGGCTAGAGATTTAGAAATGCCCTTGGAGAGACAATACCAATTTAAATATTCCATTCATTCTAGTGGTTTTGATCCAATGACACCTTGGTCCAGTCATATTCTCCTCACATATTCACGATTCACTATTGGTTGTGACCATTGATTTGTAAGGACTCACTCCCAGTCATGAGCATCTGTTGTGTTAGTGCGCACTATGCTTTAACATCTTGTCACATGTTCTTTTAGATATTGTTTCTTATTACTTAAATACCCTGCAAAACCATATTGGTCTTTTTGGGAACTCTTGGATACTTATTTGGCATATGCTTAAGCTCCCATGTGCTTAGAGAAATATATTCATAGCAACTTTTTTTTATGTATTTTCCTCTTTATACTTAGAAATTGGAATTCCAAATGTTTTTATTTTAAATTGGAATCATTTGAGTCTTAACAGTCGATACACTCCATTTTTTCAAATCAAAGAAGAGTAGGACGATTGAATTCCCTATAGCCATGGGTGGATATGCCATAAGAGATAGGAGAGGTCTCAAAGAAATAGTGAACATTCTAAAGGAAATAAAGTTGGCCTTAGACATTGCATGGATATATTATCCTCAACTCCTAATTGGGAAAGAGAAGGGGAGGAAAATCCCCAAACCCAAATACCATGAACCAGTACCAAATATTGAAAAGATGACCAACAAAGATACGTTTCAGGAAGTTGAGAAGATAATTAAGGTGGGGGGATCCCAACAAAGTGATGGTCAAAGGAATTCATGATCCCACTCCTATTCCATCATAGGATCCATCCTATTGTATCTTTTATCGACCAAATGGAACAGTGGTAACCAAGGAAGGAATGGATTGTACATATCTTATAGAACAAAGACATGAGGACCATATCCAACATCACACTAATAGATGTAGAAGAGGAGCATGGTGGAGAATGTGTAAGTATCTTGGAAAATAAGCATTCCCTTACCTTATCATCCTTGAATATCAAGAGTTTGATATATTATATGAGGAATTGCATAGTGATGATGATGGAAATATTTGTGTAATGAGACCAATTATGGGGGAAGGAATAAGAAAGGTAAAACCTATGTCAAAATTTAAGCATGGTGGTGAGATGGAAGTACAAATATTACCTAAAGTACCTATCCCTCCTCTCCCCAAATATGTAGTTCCCCATTAATAAACACTTCCTATAATGCATTCAATGGGATATGATCTGACATAAGGGCTTGATAAAGATGGAAAAGGAAGAAAGGAGTCCATTGATCTAGATAAAAGACTCCACAAGCTTGGGAAAGGAGCTAATGTTCACACCTCCATATATAATGGCAAAGGGATGTAAGAAACATCTCAACAAATGACCCTAGAAACAATGCATGAAGAGATGATGGAAATAAGACCCCCTACACTTGAGCTACTTCTGAGGTTTGAATAGGAAAAGGTCGTAGAGGAGTTTGAATGTATGATTATAGAAAATATTGAAGTATAGAAGGAGCCAACGCTTGCTGAAATGGTAAAAGAGCCTATATTTACTAAGTTAATCGAGAAATGCATACCACCCATGGCCCTAGTTTTTAATTGGGAAGAGATACCAATTAAAGATGTTTTACTAAAGGACTCAAGAGCAATCAAGTGTCATGGAATGGAGTATATCCTACACAAAGAAATCAAGGATTGCAATCAAGCATGGTTGGAATTACTGGTCCAGCCCTTTACGGCTAAGAAAAGAAAAGTAGATGAAATAGTATGGGATACTAATCAAGAGGAACAATAGAGTAATAAAGCTAGGGTATATAAAGAATAAGTTGATCTAGCTAAAGCATGTGAATAGGTTTTTCCACCCATGACATACCTCCAATAAATATTTGACCAGAAGGAAGAACATCCACAAGAAGGAAGTGATTCTTCTCCTATTTCTTTTCCATTTGATTTTATTTATAATAAGAATATTTCTAATATCATAAAAAAAGTTACTATTGGTGAACAATAGACTTCCGCAATACTAGAAACAAATCAATAGACTCCCTAGGAAAGTATAACTCATTCAAATGTAGCTATCAATCCAATGAAGATCCTATAGAAAGAGTAGAAAAGGAGAGATCATATCCAAGAAGTATTTCAAAATACTGAAATGGTCAAGCCGCGGGTGAGATAAAGGGTGGTTCCATAGTATCACAATGGTACCAAGTAATTCATGATAACTTCCCTAGAGCCCCTAGTAGATCAGGATTACAAATATATGCAACCACATGAATGAAATACCTTATAGGTGACTCTAGACATAATCAACATACACTAGAGGATTATGTAACGATGGCTTAAGGGTCGAGCAACATTGTCTACAACAAATATATTTAGGAAGCATATGACTTGATCAAATACAAGAATAAGGACACTACAATTAAAGAACTAATTTTCGGAAGACATGGTCACCAATTTGGAAAATGAGAATAACAAGTTACAAAATATAGTGGTAAGCACATGAAAAGGAACATGAAATGAAACAAAAATGATGTTCTTGTTGGATGAGAAAGACAAGAAAACAAAAGAACTAGAAATCTCCCAAATGAATCAAGCCTTCCCTGTCATTAGTGAAATGATTCGAAAGAAAAACAAAAGATGACAAAAGATCTCAAATTTCCAAGGAATAAGAGAATGTTTCTCTGACTACACAAAAAATCCTAAATGAGAAAGGGATAAAGGAGCTTGAAAAAAACAAAATATTTGCTAAGGAGATTCTAGCTAGATTAAGCTAATAAAAGGGGAAATTCACTAAGAGATAAATTGACTGAAACTTTGAAAAGGGTAGATAAGCCTCCTTTAAGCAAATAAAAAACAACATCTACTGAAAGTGTGGCCTTGTTGGAACATAAATTAGAAGAGAAGGAAAATAAATGCTCATGCTGGAAAACAACATCAGTTGACAATTTGATGAAGGTAGTCTATATGGAGGAGCTTGTAGAAAACACAAAATATGACTTGAAAATACAAGGAGAAAAGTTTATCAAAGTTGATCAAAATATCAATGAACTAAACAAAAAGGTATCATCCTTGGAAGCAGATATAAACGATTGACAGGTTCAACATTATGAACAATTGGAAAAGGTTAGGATGGTGAAAACATTGTCCACAACCAAAGAGACGAAGTGGAAGGAAATACTCAACAAGTTTACTAATTAAGGCCACATCATTAATTCTTCTTGCACTTATATTCATTTTATTGAGATGTAGAGAAATACCTACAGAAATACTATGATGTGATACAAATCAGTTATCAAAGTGTCTTCTTGGAAAGGAGAGTGATAAATATATTGGATCTGTATCAGTTAAAACATCTACAAGTCCATGAAAGAACCTGATCCCACATAGATATTCATATTTGTATAAGCAAGTCACATTGCTTGGATATGCTAAAGAAAAATATGAAGGAGTTAGATTCCAAGATTTCACTGTTCTTTGAGACAATTCACTATATTCTAAATCATTGTCTTATTTTCCTTTAGGGGACTAACCTTAAGCTCTATTCTAAAAATACATGTGATCAAATTGTAAAGAATTCATTGCTTGGCCTTATTATGGTGACAAATAAGTCCATTATACCCACTCCTAATGAGATGATGAATCATCTAAAACATCCTATAGAAATTGCATAATTATTAAGATACCTAATACAAAATCTAGAGTAGGTAAACTACACCGTTTATTTTGAACTAAACAAATCCTTCGATATTTTAAAAAGTAGTTGAGGTCTATCTTATCAAGGTTGGATGCATATACAAGAAATGAAAGAATTTGTAGAAAATGACCAGCAAGGACAGGTGGCATTATAGGTAGGAGAATCCTCTCGGTCTCCTAATAGATATATGCATGGGAATATGAATAAATAATGATGATATGGCCCCAAAAGATACTTGTATGTACTAAATTTGACCTCACCAAGGAAGACAATGTATCAAGCCAACTTGACAAAACCCGATCATTATCTAAATAAAATAACATTATCAAAAGATTCCTTACAAAAGGAATAGTCAGCATTTGAATCATAGGAGTATAAAGAGAATAGAAAGAGAAAAAAAATAGGTTCACTTGATTTTCATCCTAGAGGATGCTAAATGTTTTGAGAATATCACTCAGGAATCTCCAACATTAGCCATTTCTTTACTTCCTTTATCTTTAATCTTTGTAATTGCAACCAAACAAGTTCCCTTTACTAGAAAAATACAATAAGATCAAGGAAGAGATAAATATATCTCCCTTGTAGTCTTCTTATTTTAATTAAAGAACCGATAAATCAATTGCATCGAAACTAGGATTGAGGTGATTAACCATTGGTTTTCCTACAAATGGTGTCTCATATGTTCTATGTAATGCTCGTTCTATTGATGGATATGTAATATTTTGTTTCTTGAATCAATAGATCTACACTTATTGTGCCTACTTTACTTTCTAGATGTCTTTACTGCAATTTAGCAAAAGTCCTTTTCAGTGCTCTTATGATTGAATATATTTGGGACATTATACCCTCCTTTATTGAAAAATTGATCATGATTAAGGAACTCATGTAACTCTCTATTTGAGTTAAGTATGCTTTCATATGTGTTTGTTTCTCCCCATAAAATAACACTGAAATCACATTCAAATAAGTTGAGATGTGTCTTGAGCACCTTTGGTATCAACTGTAAATCTAGTCAAGGTTTTAAGGAAGATTCATAGGAACCTATAGTGAAAATATGAGAATATTGCCTCATATAGATATGGTACCCTTTGTTAAACCAAGGACTGAATTGATGGCTTAAAGTGCCATAGGAAGGTGCATCTTGAACAACCCTCTTTGTCCTTGTAACCCTTGAAGAGTGTTATTTTGTTCAATACATCTCACTAATAACCCAACAAGGGAAATATTTATTTTTTGTAGGCTGGGTAGAACCTAAGGGACACCAATGTACACTCCAGTTACCCTATACATTGATAGAAAAATTAATATAATATATAATGAGAAAAAATCAAGGAGTTTTCCCCAATAGAGTTGCTAATTCTATTTTGAAAAAAATTATCATGATAGCTATGGTTTGAACTATCATATATTATTTGTGAATAATATCAATCCTCTTCCCTTAGAACATAAACATTTATGTCTTGAAATGAAGAAAGGAGAAAGTAGTGTACTTTATTTTAAAGGTTCAACGAGATCCTTGGATTTTTGATCTAGATCTACCTTATCTCCCACTAGATTTGGTTTCTTAGATATAGGAAGACATCATAGAGAATACCTTTCCAAAAAAAAGAGAAAATATGAATATAAATATAACTTTAATTCGATTCAATTTATAAAAGAATTTTTTTTTTTCCAATTTAAACACTAATAAAATAAGACAATGTTTTGGGAAGGACGGATGAATTATCTTTATTTATTAATATAAACAACAATTATAGACATGATCTTTCTATCAGAACCTCTTTTCATTGTTTTCTAGGTTCCTCGAATCCCACGCCACTTTTATCATCTTCAAATATTCAACTCCATATGCATAGAGGAAAGGAAAAAACAAGATGGTTTTAGATCCCTAATCCTACATAGAAGCACAAGAACATAGATATAGATATTTGTAAATCTAAATATCATGAATCCAAGGAAAAGCCACTTCGGATTTCTTCATAATCAGTGTACAAAAATTAATCTATCTTGATCCCCTTCATTTGACCTCTTCTTATAAGAATTTATAAAATATTGGTGATATGATTCACGACATGTCAATTAGATAGATCCAAGTCACGGATATACTTGATGGAATGTGAACCAAGAAATTACAACTAATGCACAAGTTCCATGCTCACTTATGAGCATTTTACAACTCATTATGAACTTTCTTCTCAGTTAGGAGTTTTTTTCTCAATTATGAAACTGTGACACAATAATTATTTACTTTTGGAATAATTGTGATTTTTTTACTTGAATATGTTTTCTTGGCCTCATAATATCTAAAAACATCCTTGCAATCCTATGGTGGAAAATACAAGTATATCACCTAGATATACTACAAGCATAAAAAAAAAACGAAGCACATAGAGTACAATCCTCTAAGGATTTAGGAAATGTGTAGGGGAACATTTGTGTAAACATAAAATATACATTTGTTTGCTTAATTGGGTTTAGTAAGTTTTATTTACATCTAATTCTCCTTCCCTAGTACCTAATGCTAAAATTTATGCACATATAATTTATTGTAGGCTCACTCGTTGAAAAACCTAGAAAGAAAGAACCATAAGTTAGATCATTTTCAAGTGGCAAGACATAATTGATGTTGTAAAGGTATGTAAGGGTTTAATAAGTTGTTCGAAAATTGATATTTCATTTGTTGTGTCTCAATAATTGAATGGTTCTAATACATTGATTTATACAAACCAATTGAATTACCCCATAGATTTTCTTGGAAATCAAACAAAGAAGATACAGTTATACCTTAGTAAGGATTGTGTATTAGGTAGTTTATTTATGAATATAATGTATATGGCATGTGTGAACGCTCTTCATGCTTATTTGTTTGGGCCTAATGATGAGATCGAATAATTTCCAATGTATATAACAATGTGTATGGCATGTGGTGGTATGTTCATGTATACTTCTCTAGGCCTTACGATGATAGTGCAGGAACTCATTTGTGCTCCCAATGTGTTGGTGAATAAGTTCAAGGATTTGATAAATAAGAGCATCTTTTAAAAACTCTTAATAAATTCAAGGTTCTATCACAATATCACTTGATCCAACTCCATCTCATTACACCACATTGAGGGATCCCCATGAAATTCCTTCACCTTTTTAGGTTACTCAAGAAAATGAAGTCGGAAGAGATTAAGAAAATATTGGATAAAGGGGTGTAGAAATCCAACCCTCAACTGAATTTCATTGAGATCTCTAGTTGACATTCAATTTGTTGTTAAAAATTCAAATTGAACCTACCATTGTAGATGTAGATGTGTGTAGTAAGTTCCCCCATATTATCGTCACATCTCCATTTATTGGTTTGGTTTATATGTTTGTATATGTTGTGTGTTTTTCAATAATACAATAAATAGGCGGGTTTAGTTTTCTATTGTTTAAAATGAGTTTCATGATGTTTATAATGAGTTTCTGTTGTTTATAATGAGTTTCCTGATGTTTATTTTAAATTATATGTGAGATTTCTATCAAATAAAATGACATCATATAAAAACATCATTTCATGTAAATAAATTTATGTATTTTTCAAATAATTTAATAGATTTTTAATGAGGATGATAAGAGAATCAAATCTATGACCTCTTCAACTTCCTCAATTTTAGGGAGAGATATTTTACATATAATTCTGACAAATTGAGATAACCCTTGAACTAACTATTTTATTAATGGTTATTTTTCTATGTTTAATAAATCATTTATTCATCATAATTGGAAACACACACACACACACATATACATATATAATCATGGTTGACCAACATCAACCATAGTCAACCATGCTTAAAATCAAAATCAGCTATAATTAACAATGATCTAGTAAACTAATACATGCCCAAAAAATGGTCAACTATGGTTTCATATGGTCAATATTAGTCAACCATCATCCAACACCCTTCATCGACCATGGTCAATGATGGTATAACCATGGTCAAACACTCTAACCCATGGTATAACAATGGTTGGCCACAGTTCTCTAGGCTACATGAATGATGCTCTAACATGGTCTTCCATAACTAGCCAAAGCCAACCATTATTCACTAAGGTCAACCTTGCTTAACCAACATTAACGATAGTAATCCATGGTTAACCTAAGTCAATCGTGGTCAACAATGGCATGGAATCAACCATGGTTAGGCATAGTCATCCATGGTTAACCAAAGTGTTACATAGAAAAATTTTCATCCCTGTGATAATGAACCTTGTACCTCTAAACTTGCCATAATCCCTTAAGTAAATTTGCCAAAACTTACCTACAAGATGAGAGTCATGAATTTTTTCCCTTCAGAAATCTTAATTGGAAACATTGTCACAAATTTCTATCTGACAACTTGTGACACTCTTCATTTTGCAAGTTTCCTTTTTGGAAAGCCAAGGCATTTTCATGGGATTCATTCATGCTTAGTTGGCATTCCTTATTGTCACAAGTTGCAATTTAGCAAGGTGTGACATTTTCTGTATGAATGGAAAAAATATAAAGAAGCTTCTCGAAAGAAGCTCTCATGGATCCCTATCCCCTCCTCTTTGGGTGTATCTCAACACCTCCATACTTGTTGGGATCTCACGATATCCTTCTCCCTTCATTCTCTCATATCTTCCTTATCCCTTTTTCTTTATAAATGCAAGCTCATTCCAATGGGCGAGGGGGTGAGAATTGGTAGTAGTTAGATCCTGGAGGAATTGTGCTAGATGTTTGATAGCCACTCCTTTGAAGTAAAATGACAAGTAAGGACAGGATTCATTGGAAGGGATTTTCAACACTGAGGCATTTTGGTTGTAGTTCTTTCCTCATTATTAATACATCAATACATTTCTTTTCTCATAAATGATGTTCATTTTCATTTGTATCATTTCTCCTTGCTTATTTTCTTAGGTTAATCTAGTTATCTTGTATATTTCATGTGGTGGTGTTTACTTTGGATATTATACAAGTTATATATTCAAACTAAGGAGTGGGATTAGAAAATATTCAAATCCGAAATACAATCTTAAGTAAAGGTATGTGATTTCTTCATCCGTAAGTAATTTGATTAGTCTATATGAATGTGTGTGTTTATGTGTTGTTTTGTTATAGATTTGAACCATTAACTAGATTTGGTTGTGTGTTTTATTTAGATGACCTTTGGTAGATGTAACATGTACCGTATGTATCAATGTGGTCTCTTAGGATGCAAGGATTGAATCCTGAATATCCCCAACTTTTTATGGCATTAGCTTTAGAAGTTCATTCTAACGAAGAAAACCTAAATGAAGTACTTTTATAAGAGGGTAGTGTAGCCCTTGAAGTGAATCAACCTAAAGGGTTAGTTGAGACTCTGAATGAAGGATTATTTACTACTCCACCCAATCCTTTGACTGAAGGCTACTTACGCTTGTTGGTATAGTTACCATCAGTCACATATGTTGAGTCTTCCTTTTCTCACCGAAATCAACCTGAGATGTATTATAGAATAAATTTAGGCATGGATGTTCCATTTTATCCATCTACCTTGCCCCTTTATTCTACCATAGTTGATCCTACAATTGTCACATTACATATGGAAACTACTTCTACTTTGTTTAGTACTTTTATTTTCCAGCCACTGGACCAATTGAAAACATCTATGGTTCCCACTACTAGAGTTTGGACTAGGTTGTTACCAAGTGATATGCTCATTCGCCTAATCCTTCCTACTTCTAGTTGAGTGGTGAGTGAACCTATTTCTTTGTGTTTTCATACCAGTGGTTTAGATTTACCAAATCCCACACAATCAGTTAACATGACAACATATTCTATATTTTCTTTACCTTTTACCAGGGAGCAACCTTTAGTTTTTGGGAAAAATCCTAATTTGATGGTTTCCCTATCTTGGGGGTCATATGTCTCTTTTTATAGTCCACAAGTTAGTGGGAATAAATCATATCAATCTACCCCTTTAAATGCATAAGATAGTGGGGGTTGGATTTTATCACATTGGCTCTTTGATCCCACAAGTTAGTGGACTTATCATCCTACCTCTTCAATGCCTCTCACCACACCCCTCTATGGTGTACTACCTTATCCAAGTTCTTCTAATGCACCTTGGTGTCATTCAAATTCAATGGGTGTACCTTTACAAGGGATTCCACCCATTCAACAATTGAACCCCATAATAAATCAACTACCCCAACAACTGCAATATATGGGAGGGCCTACTTATGTTCCTTCTAGTGTTCCCATGCCTCATAATTATTACCAATATCCTCAACCAATATGATAATTACCATTCTTGTATACTTTATATCTACCATATTTATCATTATTAACCAATGATCACATACAACATGCCCAACACTGGCCCCCTATACCTGCCAAATTGTCATCGTATATTCCCAATTTTGATGGAAAACTTGGTGAGGACCCCAACAATCATGTAATGAACTTTCATGACCCAAATAGTAGCCGATAGGTTCTCCTTCGACAAGTTCACCTCGACATGTTCATTCGATAGGAATGCCTCGACATGTTCATTTGATAGGTTCTCCTTGACAGGTATGCCTCAACATACATCATCTCAACATGCTCTATGGTGGTTGAACTTCTGAACCGTTATAATTTCTTCTTTGTAACTGAACATAGTGGGTAGTCACCCAAGCATCTCAACATCCTATATAATCATGTACATTAGTGCAATATATCATCTTTATAATCATCATCATATTCCTCCATATTTCATGGAGCAGAAGTAATAAATTGGTTCAAATTCTTGCATATTGTCTGTGTGTATATTTCTAGTCGGCCTAGTGTGTTCCTTGTCAACCTGTTTCTTCTGATATTATTTCACCATAACAAAACTTGATTCATTCAGTCAACTGTTGTCCCCAACATGCACCTGGGCATAGCCTAGATCATTGGTATCAGAGAAAGATCTTGTTTAGAGCTTAAGTTACATAAGCACTTCCATCGAAGTTATTTAACTTATTCCTGTTCAAACATGATTGCAAAATCAGCAACACAAGATGACACTTCCTTTGACTTCAACAAAGATGACCGAAGAAGCAGACAATAGACATGTAACTAATGAGACAGAGAAACTCATAGAAAAATCATTGTCTCGCCAGTAAACCAAAATGTTCGCCCAGTTCAGTGAGATTCTCATGCAAGTCGCTACGAACTCCGGGGAGTCCTCGACACTCCCTCACTCCAATAAAATAAGCCCCTTAAAAGTGCAAACAAATATAGGAATACTAAAACTTGAAGGAAATATTGACACGGAATATGTTGACAATTGAGTACAACAACTATAATTTGATCCAGACGCGTTAACCCTCCTAGATTCGACCTCGACTAATCTGATAGCCTCGACCATCATCGATGAGAAGGAATCAGAGCTCCTATTCCATACATGGATTTAGGTTCAAAGAAATCCATTACATATTATTATGGATAATGGTAGCTAGAAGAACTTCATTTATGAATATATTGTGAAGAAATTAGGTCTTGTTACCACTCCACACCCTCAGCTTTACAATATCGGTTGGATGAAGGATGGGAAGGAACCAAGGCATTAGAGGAAATTTGGGGGTCTAAAATGGGCCTTATAAGAAAATGCGCCAACCATAAATTTTGTGAGTTGGAATTCAAGAATCAATAGAATTTGAATAAAATGAGTCAACCATAATGGTTGAATTGACATATTTGTCATAAAAGAAAACTACTTTTTTGTTCGTATTTTCGACATATATCCTTGTGTTTTTACTCAAATTTTAGGTGGGAGAGCTTGTTGGATGCAGAATTTAATTCCCCATACAACAAGTACCACACTACATACTTTTGATGGACCCTACTACCCCAAAAATAATAAATACCTAAAAAAAGGTGATGATGATGTCATCATCACATTTTTCAGGAATTTCTTGTTTTTTGGGTAGCGGGGTCTATCAAAAGTATGCAGTGTGGGTACTCATTGGATGTGGAATTAAATTCCACATCTAATGATCTCTATTGCTCGAAATTTGAGTAAAAACACAGGGAGATATGTCAAAAATACGAACAAAAAAAGTAGTTTTTTCATTATTCCTCCAAAATTAATAACTATTATTTTATATTTTTTAACTATTATTCTATTATTTTAACAATTATTTTATCATTTTCCTTAGGAGGCCCATTTTAGACCTCAAATTTCCTCTAATGGATCACAGGACAATGTCAAATCACCTACTTGATTAAGCCTTTTGAAGATGAAGTACTATGTGATGTGGCACCGCTTTCCATAATCGACGCCTTATTTGGTAAACCCTACCTATGGGATCGACATAGTACATATCAGTCACAGCCTCAGAAGGTGATTTTCAAAATTCAGAATCGATGGTATGGCATACCAAAGAGACAACCCACATCAATGGTTGCTATGATATTCGCCAAACAAACAAAGAATCTTACCAATCATGCTCAAAAGTTCACATTAATCATGATAAATCCTCAACACTCCAGGAAGACTACAATTATAAGTTGAATCACCAACCAATGCAGCTCCTGACAACAACAACAGATTGAAAACATTCTTGAAGAATACCATAACATATTTTAAGCACCAAATGGAGTAACTGTGCATTTTCAGGTAAAACACTATATTGAACTTGTTCATTGTTCTTCATTACCTAACGCATCTGTTTATAGAATATCTATTCTTGAAAATGAAGAGATTTCGAGACAGATCCAAGATTTGATCAACAAGGGTCATATCCTCCTTAGATCCTATCCTTGTGGAAGTCTGATCGTGTTAGTTCCAAAGAAAGAAAGGACTTGGCACAAGTGCATCGACTATCGGGCTCTCAACAAAATTTCAGTGAAGAACAAATACCCTCTTCCACGGATTGATGAACACATCGACAATATGAAAGGTGCTAAGTTCTTTACAAAAATCGACCTCAAGTTGAGATACCAACAGATTCCAATCAAGTCCACTGATGTATGGAAACTGACTTTCAAGACCAAGGATGGATTGTTTGAATCGTTAGTCATGCCTTTTGGCTTAACCAATGCACCTGCAACCTTCATCAGATATTTGGATGACCTTCTATGACCTTTCATCAATAAATGTGTCATTGTCTATCTCAGTGACATCTTGATTTTCAGTCGATCATGGGAATAACATTTCCAACAATTTCGGGAAGTTTTCGACACTCTCAAGAAATAATGAATATATCTAAACATGGACAAATGCTCATTTGTGATGACCAGAATCAAATATTTTGGTTATGTAATTGACTCTGTAGGCATCCATGTCAACCAAGAAAAAGTAAAAATCCTCAAAGAATGGCCCATTCCTCAAAACCTTCAAGAACTAAGAAGTTTTCTTGGTTTGGGTAATTTCTATCGATGACTCATACTTGACTTGAGTCACATTGCATGGAATTTGAATCAGTTGATAAAAGGAAATGAGAAAACTATCTTCAAGTGGACACTGACACAACAAAAATATTTTGGACAAATCAAAAACAAACTTTGTACTACACCAGTACTTGTGTTACTTGATTTGCATCAGCCCTTTGAGATTGAGATGGATGCATTGGACTATGCCCTCGACACAGTGATCACTCAGTCAAGTCTCCCAGTCATGTTTCATTCTAATACTTTAAGTGACATTGTTAGAAGGTACTCGACATATGAAAAAGAACTATACACCATTACGCAATATCTCAAGCATTGGAGACACTAGATTATTGGCAAGGAAACGGTCACCCACACTGACCATAAATGTTTGCAATTCGCTTCGTCCCAGTCAAAACTACAGAAAACTCGACAACTCAAGTGGATTAATTACATGCAACGATTTCAATTGGTAATTAAGTATTGAAAAGAAAAATCCAATGCCGCAGTCGATTGTGTTAACATACCACCCATTACTCTACTGTCTACAGTGATGAGTATGCATGGTTATGACACCACTAATTGACCACAATTTTATTCGGTAGACTGCAATATCGCTGCAACTTATCGAAAGCTTCAAACCGACAAGTTGTCAACTACCGACTACTTTCTGAAGGACACCTTGCTATAAAATCTTGCAAAATTTTTTGTACCAAACAGTGAGCACCGATAAAAGCTCATTTGGGATGTGCACTACAACAATACCACAGGACATTTTGGAGTCGCAAAAACAATTGGAATCCTCCAAAATTATTTCTTCCGGTCTTCACTTAAATATGACGTCAACAAGTACATTTGATCGTGCATGGTTTGTGCCATTGCTAAGCTGTTGAATCGATGACAAGGACTGTACACACCCCTTCCAGTTCCTAGTTGACATGGGAATCTATTTCTATGGACTACTTGATAGGATATCCTACTACAAAACATCAGCATGAAGCAATACTAGTGGTATTCGATAGATTTTTCAAGATCACTATACTCATACCATGCAAGAATACTACGACAGCACAACAAAATTCTTAGCTCTTCTTTGAACATGTGTGGAAACATTATGTCTTCCCAATGACAATTATTTCCAACAAAGATGCTATATTTATCAGTACATTTTGGAAAATTCTTTGGAAATAACTCGACACGAGACTTTCTTTGTCGACAAAATTCCATCCACATGCAGATGGACAGACGAAAGTTGTAAATCACTTAGTCATACAATTTCTTCGTATGTACAACCACAAGCATTGTTCAACATGGGATGACATCCTCCCATACATAAAACACAGCTACAATTGTGCTCAACAAGATCTTGTTCAAAGCAAGATCTTGTTTAGAGCTTAAGTTACATAAGCACTTCCATCAAAGTTATTTAACTTATTCTTGTTCAAACAAGCTTGCAAAATCAGCAACAGAAGAAGACACTTCCTTCGACTTCAACAAAGATGACCGAAGAAGTAGACAATAGACATGCAACTAATGAGATAGAGCAACTCATAGAAAAATCATTGTCTTGCCAGCAGACCGAAATGTTCGCCCAATTCAGTGATATTCTCATGCGAGTTGCTGCGAACTCCGAGGAATCCTCGATGTCAAATCACTTTGATAATATAAGCCCCTTAAAAGTGCAAACGAATCTAGGCATATTGAACCTTGAAGAAAAGATTAACATGGAATCCATCGACAATTGGGTACAATAACTAGAATTTGATCCAGATGCGTCAACCCTCTTGGATTCAACCTCGACTACTCTGAGAACCTCGACCATCATCGATGAGGAGGAATGAGAGCTCCTATTCCATACATGGATTTGCGTTAAGAGAAATCCATTACATATGATTATGGATAATGGTAGCCAAAATAACTTCGCTTATGAATATATTGTGAAGAAATTAGGTCTTGTTACCACTCCACCCCCTCAGCCTTACAATAACGGTTGGATGAAGGATGGGAAGGAACTAAGGATCACATGACAATGTCGAATGACCTACTTCATTAAGGCTTTTGAAGATGAAGTATATGTGACATGGAATCAATTTCCATAGTCGATGCCTTATTCAGTAAGCCCTACCTATGGGATCGACATAGTACATATCAGTCACGGCCTCAGAAGGTGATTGTCAAAATTTGGAATCAATGGTATGGCATACCAAATAAACAACCCACATCAATGGTTGCTATGATATCTACCAAACAAACAAAGAATCTTATCAATCATGCTAAAAATTTCACATTAATCATGATAAAGCCTCAACACTCCAGGAAGACTACAATTATAAGTTGACTCACCGACCAATGCAGCTCCTGACACCAAAAATAGATTGAAAACATTCTTGAAGAATACCATAACATATTTCAAGCACCAAATGGAGTAACTATGCATTTCCAGGTAAAATACTATATTGAACTTGTTCATTGTTCTTAATTAGCTAACCCATCTGTTTACAGAAGATCTATTCTCGAAAATGAAGAGATTCTGAGACAGATCCAAGATTTGATCGACAAGGGTCATATCCTCCTCAGATCCTATCCCTATGGAAGTTCAATCATGTTAGTTCCAAAGAAAGACAGGACTTGGCACATGTGCATTGACTATCGGGCTCTCAACAAAATTTCAGTGAAGAACAATAACCCTCTTCCACAGATTGATGAACTCGTCGACAATATGAACGGTGCTAAGTTCTTTACAAAAATCGACCTCAAGTCGAGATACCACCAAAATCCAATCAAGTCCACTAATGTATGAAAACGACTTTCAAGACCAAGGAAGGATTGTTTGAATCGTTAGTCATGCCTTATGGCTTAACCAATTCACCCGAACCCTTCATGAGGTATAAGGATGACCTTCTACAACCTTTCATTGGTAAATGTGTCATTGTCTATCTCAGTGATATCTTGATTTTTAGTCGATCATGGGAAGAACATGTCCAACAATTTTGGCAAGTTTTCGACACTCTCAAGAAACAACGGCTACATCTAAACATGGACAAATGCTCATTTGTGATTACCAGAATCAAATATTTTGGTTATGTAATTGAATCTGCAAGCATCCATGTCGACCCATAAAAAGTACAAATCCTCAAAGAATGGTCCATTCCTCAAAACATTCAAGAACTAAGAAGTTTTCTTGGTTTCGGTAATTTCTATCGATGATTCATACTTGGCTTCAGTCACATTGCATGGAAGTTGAATCAGTTGACAAAAGGAAATGAGAAAATTTTCTTGAAGTGGACACCAACACAACAAAAAGCTTTTGAAAAAATCAAAAACAAACTTTGTATTGCATCAGTACTTGCATTACCTGATTTGCTTCAGCACTTTGAGATTGAGATGGATGCATTGGACTATGCCCTCGACACGGTGATCACTTAGTCAGGTCACCTAGTCGCATTTCATTCCGATACTTTCAGCGACACTGTTAGAAGGTACTCGACGTATGAAAAAGAATTGTACACCATTATGCAATATCTCAAGCAATGGAGACACTATATTATTGGAAACGGTCATCCACACTGACCATAAACCTTTGCAATTCGCTCCATCCCACTTTAAACTATAGAAAATTGGACAACTCAAGTGGATTAATTACATGCAACAATTTCAGTTGGTAATTAAGTATTGGAAAGGAAAATCCAATGCCGCAGTCGATTATGTCAGCAGAACACCCATTACTCTACTGTCTATAGTGATGAGTATGCATGGTTATGACACCACTAATTGACCACAATTTTATTCAGTAGACTATGATTTCATTGCAACTTATCGAAAGCTTCAAACCGACAAGTTTTCGACTACCGACTACTTCCTAAAGGACACATAGCTATACAAGTTTGGAAAACTTTTTGTATCGACCGGTGAGCACCGATAGAAGCTCATTTGGGATGCGCACTACAACAAGACCACGAGACATTTTGGAGTTGCAAAAACAATTGGCATCCTCCAAAAGTATTTCTACTGGCCTTCACTTAAATCTGACATCAACAAGTACATTTGATCATGCATGGTTTGTGCCATTGCTAAACTACTGAATCAACGACAAGGACTGTACACACCCCTTCCAGTTCCTAGTCAACCATGGGAATCTATTTCTATGTACTACTTGATGGGATATCCTACTACCAAACATCAGCATGAAGCGATACTAGTAGTAGTCGACAGATTTTTCAAGATCGCTATTCTCATACCATGCAAGAAGACTACAACAGCACAACAGACTTCTCAGCTCCTCTTTGAACATGTGTGGAAACATTATGTCTTCCCGATGACCATTATTTTCGATAGAGATGCTATATTTATAAGCACATTTTGGAAAATTCTCTGGCAATAACTCAACACGAGACTTTCTTTGTCAAAAAACTTCCATCTGCATGCAGATGGATAGACGAAAGTTGTAAATCGCTTAGTCGTACAATTGCTTAGTATGTACAACCACAAGCATTGTTGAACATGGGATGACATCCTCCCATACATACAACAAAACTACAATTGTGCTAAACACAACTCTACAGGAAATATTCCATTTGAGATATATTACGGATTTCAACCCTCAGTGCCTATCGACTTAATCAACTCCTTGACACAGTCGAACAACACCAACTTCGACGGATGAGAAGTGGAGAAAGAATTGAAGTTTAGAGATCAAATCTACAACATTTAGAAGCAAGCATGGGAGATGTTGCAACGAGCTAATGTAGAAGCTAAGGCCTGACACGATAAGCATCATATTCCTCATTCATTCCAAATTGGGTATCAATTTGATTAGATTTGAAGAAGGATCACTTCACTCGTACATACAAAAATATGAAACCTTTGTGATATGGTCCATATCGTATCCTTAAACAGATTGGAGAAAACACTTTTCAACTTGACATTCCTGCATGCCTTGGCCTACATCCAGTTTTCAATGTCGATCTACTTCGACCATATCATGCACCACTATTGGAATAAAATTATTTGTAGACAACAAAACCTAAAGAAATCCATCCAGATGTCCAAGAACCTCTTCTTTGATACACCATTGTGGAACGAGGCATACTCTATACAAGGAAAAAATCCATTCCCTTGTTTCATGTGGATAAATCTGGAAAACTCCCCATGCAAGGAAAATGGTACTCTGCTAATGAAGTCGCTAACAAGTTTTCTCACATGAGTGAACACACAATGGATCCCATTTTTTCTTGATGAAGGAGGAATGATCCAACCAGCAGACTACAGGTTCGCCTTTAATAGGTCCACCATGACATGTTCATTTGATAGGTTTTCCTTGAGAGGTCTGCCTCGACATACAACATCTCAATAGGCTCTACGATGGTTGTACTTATGAACCATTATAAATTCTTCTTTGTAAATGAATGTAGCAGGTAGTCACCCAAGTGTATGGACATCCTATATAAGTATATACATTAGTGTAATATATCATCTTTCTGATCATCATGTGATTCCTCCATCTCTCATGGAGAAGAAGTGATAAATTTGTTCGAATTCTTGCATATTTTTTGTGTGTATATTTATTGTCGACCTGGTGTGTTTCCTACTTTGTTGGTTCTTTTTATATGCTTCCAACATAACAAAAATCAACTCATCTAGTCAATTGTTGTCCCCAGCATGCACCCAGGCATGGTATGGATTATTTCATCAATGGTATTTTTTGGAATCCCCCATGGATTACTTCATTCATCTGAGGTTATTCCAAAGGACTCTCATTGGCATTTCTACCAAGTGGTATATCAAACTACCTTGCCATTTATTTAGTGATTTTAACTCTTTGGATATGGATTTTTAACCCACTTCCAATTTACAATATGTTATGAAACTGGAATGGAACTTTTGACCTCATTGAGGAAATCCACCTCCACCCACATTTCCAATCATATTCATGAGTGTAGAAGGAGGTATAGATTGATAAAATATACTATTTTGGATTAGCTTCTCACTGACTAGTTCACAAAGTCCTTATTGCCACCCATCGCTAGGGATGTGTCTATGGGAGGATTTGTTACTAAGTAACAAGGAATTAGTCATACTCAATACTTATACTTAGTATATTATTAATAGGGAACTCTTTATGGTTTTATTCCTTATCCTCCTCATGAAACCAATGATCTTTCAAGACCTTCCATGGGGCCTCTTATTGATGGTATAGTTGGTTCTATGAAGACTCCATCTACATCTCATGAGATTGGTAGCAACACCAAATATTCTACTTCTCTTTCACAAACTTTGAGGTGAAAGTAGTTTAATCCTTCTCTTTTCAAGGTAAGAAGAAAAAAAAAGGGAAATCGAAATATTTTCTAACTAACAGGAGAACAAAAAATCCAAAGAAAACCAAGCTAATGCCAAGCTTAAAAGAAAGGGTAATTTTTTTTGTCTGATATGTGAGGGTGATAATTATACCAAATTTTGTTCTCACTATGAATAATTTATTAAGTTTTTTAAGGGTCCCTTCCATCCTATAGTTTTAAAAATACTTCCGCTCCACAAAATTAGCAAATGGTTACACATAACACCAACACCTCACAAGTGTGAAATGGAAGTCAGTCCAAATCTTATTCCACCACTCAAGTCCTTATCATGAATGAGATAGTTGACCTTACGACTAGGTCAAAGACATAGGATTCTATTCTTAACTAGAACTTCAATAGAATTTATAAGAACAAACCTTTAGGTGAAGGACCCTCAACCACCCATCCTCTTTATAGCTCTCTTCAGATAGAGAGTCCTATTTATGACATAGTATTGTACCCTACCAATATCACAATTATAACATCATGGAAGACTTAGTTGAATCACCTTGTGGAATTTTGACTCTTGAAGTTCTAAAACACTATCCCGCTCAATGTAGAACTCTGTTGTCAACTCTTAGAAGGTTGTACCCTGAAACTTCCAATACTGTCATGTTCAACTTGGAATATTTTAAAATGAGGGTTTCCCACCAACCCATGTTTAAAATTCATACAATGATTTGTGGGAAAAATATCCATTAGAACATTTTGGACAAAGGTTCCTCCACCTCAATCATATCTTTATCTTGATGGAAGGTTCTCCCTTGGATTATAATTTTTTACTTAGTTGAAAAAATGGTTTTATGTGATGACTACCACTGCATATTCAGTTTTTCAATGAGTGCAATTTCCTCACCAAAGTAAAATTGTCACTATTAACCAACTCGACTTTTGCACTCCCCATATCCATGCCAACAACAACAATGTTCCTTTTCAAATATATTATAAAACTTAGTATGCATATGTAGGTGTGGGACTTTGTAAGGACTCCCCCATCATAGGATTTTTTCCAGAAATACCACGCCCAGTTGCTGCGGTTATTATGGTTACATCCATAGTGCCACAATTTTTTGAATCACTTTATTTTGGAGTTTTACATACTCCATTGAAACGTGATGTGGTAATCCATTCAATGGGGGCATTACATTCTCATGAATACGATCATAGTTCACTTTTAATGTTAAGCTCGTTAAAAAATGAAGCGGATCCTTCACCCATTAAATCGAGTATTCCACTATATTTTGGACTTGAACCTTACTTTTGTCTTCCTCTGTCACTTGATCCTTATTCTTTCTCCCCCTCTAGATAACTTGTTACTATTAGTGGCTAGCAATTGAGTTAGGCAAGGAAGAATAATTGGTGGACAAAATGAAACTTGGGGGACATGTCTCCAACATGTTTACATTATGTTGGAGTTACACCACTTCACACTTATGCTAGGGGGGAAATACCAACCTATGGACATCATGTTGGGAAAACACCCACCAATGGTTCTCATTTCGGTCATACTTTTTTTGGGTTTCGATCTCGCTAAACCATGAAACAACATTTTAAGCATAGTTCATTCTCTGCTACAATATAAAAAAAAATGACAAAGATACCCTAAGTATTCTTCCAACCGATCTTCGAGCTCATTAAAAATAGTAATATGGTGTTGATATTACCTTTTACCCTTTTGTGCTCTGGTTTAAACATGAAAAAATGTTTTGAGATTACTTTTTACTTTTTTTTGCTCTAGTTAAAATATGAAAAAGATTTCGAGTGCTTTTGATACCATAATTGTGCTTGATAAAAACCAAGTAAAAACGTGTTGAGATTAGTCTTTTTTATTTCTTGTGCTCATAAATACATGAGAATAAATCATTGAGTATCCTTTTATCTCTTTTTTAGTATCGTAAAAATTATCACAAAAAAGAAGCCCTAGTGAAGTTTTCTTTAAGCTCTTTTCAGAAACTTTAAATAGGAAAAGATTTCTGAGCGAACTTGTTTCTTTCACGCTTGTAAAAGTATTTGAAAGGTCATCTATCTGGTGACAGTTTACCCATTTTTCAAACCGTTTAGACTATTTATGACAAAGGAACGCCTTGGTAAACAATTGACTAAGAGAGTTTTCATATGTATTATTTTATACTTTTTAGGGATTAGGGGACTAAATTTATGAAAAAATCCATCTTGGAGTCTTATTTAAGTTCTTTTAGACTCTATAAACATGAATAACCACCAATTTTTCCGTCTTTTGACTCGTAAAACTAAATATCAAAGGACCCTTTTTGCGACCGAACCCCTCCTTTCTTAGGTTCATAAAACATGTGAGATTGGACTTGTCTTAAGGATGAGCTATAATGAGCATCTAGTATCCTGCTCATGCTCATTAAAAACCAAAGAGCTACTCATCAATCATGATCGGGAAAATGTATGAAGGGAAGTCTATTTGAAGTTGTATTAATGGAAGAAATTCGTTCTTGAAATTGACATCCATTCACCTTTTGTGTCAAGGTTGGGAAATCAAGCTTGTCTCTCACTGATAATACCCATCAATAAAGTTACATTGTGGTCATTGCTCTTTTTTTGAGTCAATGCTTCCAAGACAGTTGTCATGTCATATGTTCAGGAGAATCTTTCTATCATGTTTTTCCTTGTGTCATTGGAGAATTTCAACCTAATAAAATCCTTCTATTATTTCAATCAACTCTGCAGCCGTCAATCCTTCTTTTGTGTTGGGAATCCTTGATTAAATTCCAAAGTCATTGTGTTATCCAAGAATCAAAATTAGAAACTAGTTAGTACATTGGGACTACATGCCCCATTGGTAGTTTAACTCATTTTCAAAATTAGGGTTACATAATTGGCCTCGGATTGGAATATTCCACCGTGCTAGAATTCATCTCATCCATTCACATTCATTGGAACATACTAGAAAACCTTGGGAATTATATGCATAAATGGTGATTTCCCTCACACTTGTTAACAATATATCTCAAAGATCGATAATCAAGTGGTTTCTATCATGTTCGACACCAACACATATTTTCATGTGCATAGAATCGTACCATTTGGGTTTGGGATGAATACCCTGGGTTTATTTTAGGTATGTACTTGTATTATTTTCCTTTCCTAGGTTTTTATGGAATATTTTTTGTATGCATCATTGTGTATATCCAAAATATATGTTTGATGGCTATGCTCAAGTTTGGTTCATTATGACATAGATATACAATGTATGTTTGATCACTATGCCCATATTCTCCTAGGTATTATTTTAAACTTTTTTGAGCTTAGGGGACTAAATTTATGAAAAATTCCATCTTGGATTCTTCTTTAAATGCTTTTTAGACTCTCTAAAAATGAAAAACCACATAGTTTTCCTTGTTTGGACTAGTAAAACTACACATCGAAGGACCCTTTTTGCGACCGAATCCCTCCTTTCTCAGGTTTGTAAAACATGTGATATTAGACTCATTTGAAGGATGAACTATAATGAGAATTTGTTATCCTCCTCAAGATCATTAAAAAAAGAGTTACTCACCAATACTGATGGGGAAAATGTGCGAAGAGATGTATATTTGAACCTGTATTATTGGCAACAAGTCACTCTTGAACATGACATCCTTTCACCTTTTGTGTCAAGGTTGGGAAATCTGCTTGTCTCTCATTGATCATACACCTTCAGTAAAGTTACATTGTGGTCATTGGTATTTTTTTGAGTCAATGCCACCAAGACAATTTTCATGTCTATTTTCAAGAGAATCTTATGACCGCATTGGTCCTTTTTGTGTCATTGGAGAAGTTCAACCTGAGAAAAGCATTCTATTGTGTCATCCAACCCTACAGTCATCAAACCCTATTCATTTTTCATCCATCCCTGATTCAATACCAAATTCACTCTGCTATCCAAGAATCAAACTTAGAAACCAATTAGTACCTTTTCCCTACATGCCTCAATGTCAGGTTACCTTCCTTTCAACAGTAGGCTTACATCATTGGCCTCTGATTGGAATATTCCATCGAGTGTTCGAATTCATCTCATCCATCTGTGTTTATTGGGATGTACTAGGGAACCTTGGGAACCATTGAAATCAATGGTGATTTCCCTCGCACTTGTTAATAGTATACCTCAAAGATGATAATCAAGTGGTTTCTACCATGTTCGATACCAAAACATCTAATCGGATGGATAGAATCATACCATTAGGGTTCAACATGAAGACCTTGTGTTTATTTTAGGCATGTACTTGTATTATATGTCTTCTCTAGGTTGCGATGGAATATTATGTGTATGTATCATTGCATACACCCACAATGTATCTCTAGTGGCTATGCTCAAGTTTGGGTCATTCTAACATATATCTACAATGTATGTTCGATAACAATGACTATATTTTTCCTAGGTATTATTTTTTACTTTTTCAATCCTAGGGGACTGAATTTATGAAAATGTGCATCTTGTATTCTTATTTAAGTTATTTTTAGACTCTCTAAACATGAAAAACCACCGGTTTTTCCTTCTTTGGACAAGTAAAAATACACATTGAAGGACCCATTTTGGAACCGAAACCCTCCTTTCTCAAGTTTGTAAAACATGTGAGATTGGAATCGTATGAAGGATGAGCTATAGTGAGCATCTATTATCCTCCTCAAGCTCATTAAAAAACAAAGAGGTACTCATCAATCATTATCGAGAAAATGTGGGAAGGGAATTGTATTTGAAGTTTTATTATTAGAAGCAAATCTCTCTTGAACATGACATCATTTCACCTTTTGTGTAAATGTTGGGAAATATGCTTGTCTCTCATTGATAATACCCCTCCATAAAGTTACATTGTGGTAATTGCTCTTTTTTTGAGTCAATTATTCCAACAAAGTTGTCATGTCATATGTTCCAGAGAAGCCTTGTATCGCATTGGTCCTTATTGATGCATAGAAGAAGTTCAACCTAATAAAATTATTCTATTGTGTCGGATAAATCTACAATCATCAATCCTTATTTTGTGTCATCCATCCCTATTTCAACCCCAAAGTGACTCCATTATCCAAGAATTAGACTTAGAAACTAGTTGGTACCTTGGTCTTGCATACCTCAATGGCATGTACCTCTCTTTCAACAGTAGGATTGCATCATTGGCCTCTGATTTGAATATTCCACTCTGTGTTCAAATTCATATCATCCATTCATGTTCGTTGGATTGCACTAGGGTACCTTGGGAAACAATGACATCATTGGTGATTTCCATTGCACTTGTTAATGGTATAGCCCAATGACCAGTAATCAAGTGGTTTATACCAAGTTCAACGAAAAAAATATAATCACATTGATAGAAGCGTACCATTTGGGTTCGGGATGAGTACCTTGGGTTTATTTTAGGCATGTACTAGTATTATCTTCCTTCCCCCAGTTGTGATGGAATATTTTGTGTATGTATCATTGCATAGATACAAAATGTATATCTAGTGGATATACTCAATTTTGGCTCATTATGACATATATATACAATGTATGTCTAGTATATATGTCCATATTTGAGTCTTTTTGGCATGTATATACGTTGTATTTTGTTAGCCATGACCTGGATGAATTCACATGAATCTGCAATGTATTGGTCGACATCCATGTTATGAGTCATTGGGATACATATCTTAGACATTATTGTACAAAAAATTCCTTGTTAGTTGTTGACAATATTTTGACCAGTATTCCTTTTCCTTAAACTTTAATCTAACAAAGTATTTTATATATCACTTCCCTCTAGCTTCATACTTTGGGGACCAATCTGTTCCCCAAAAATTTCATCATCACTATGATAATGAACCATGTACCTATGCACTTTATGTAATTCTTGAAGTACCTTTACCAAACTTACTTGGAAGATCAAAGTCATGAAGTTTTTCCCTTCAAACAACTTAAGCAACAACATTATTGCAGCTTTCTATCTGGAAACCTATGACACTCTTCATTGTCATAGTTTTCTTTTGGCAACCTGATGGATTTTCATAGGTTGATTTCATGCATAGTGCAACATTCCTTATTGTCATGAGTTGTGCTTTATAGGGTGTGAAATCATCTATATGAATGGGAAAAAAAATTGAAGAAGCTTCTCGAAAGAAGTTCACATGGATCCCTATCCCCTCTTCTCTGGCTGGATCTCACTTGCCTCTAGTCTTGTTGGGATCTCACCCTATCCTTCTCCCTTCATTATCACATCTCCTCCTTATCCATTTTTCCCTATAAGTGAAAACCCATTCCCATGGGTGACAGTTGAGAGTTGATAGTAGCTAGATGTTGGAGGAATTGTGTTACACCATTTATAGAAAATCCTTTGAAGTAAGGTGACAAGTAAGGCGAGGATTCATTGGAAGCGATCTTAAACACTAAGGAATTTTGGTTGTAATCATTTCCTCATTATTAATACATCAATATATTTCCTTTCTCATAATTTTTGTTCATTTTCATTTGTAGTATTTATCCTCGATCACTTGGTTAGGTTAATCAAGTTATCTTGTACCTTTCATGTGGTATTGTTTTCTTTGGATCTTCCACAAGTTATCTATTCAAGCTAAGGATAAGGATTATAAAAGCTTCAAATCAGCAAGGACAACCTTTAGTAAAGGTATGCTCTTTAAGTAATTTGATTAGTCTAGAGGAAGGTGTGTGTTTATGTGTTTTTTTGTTCTAGATTTGAACCATTCAAACTAGGGATTCTGTTCTTTGTTCACATTGATCAAATAATCCACAAAAAAATTCACCAATAGTTAATGATTATGTAACCATATTCAACCATGATGCACTAAATCCAATCATAGATAACCATGATACACTAAAATCAACCATGCTTAAACAATGGTCAACCATCGTTCAAAGTCAACCTTGGTTTAAAGTCAACTATGGATTAAAGTTAACCATGTTGAACCAACTGTCAAATATAGTTTAACCATGGTTAACCAATTCAACCATGGCAAGCCAAATCCATCCCTAGTTGTCCAAATTTAACCATGATTAACCAAATTCAACCATATCCAACCATGGGATACGGTCATCAATGGTTAAACATAGAACCATGTTTAACAATAGTCCATCATAATAAGCAATGATGAATTCATATTCAACCAAATTCAACCATGAAACAACAGAATTCAATCATGAAACACCCATACTCAACCATGGTTAACCAAATTCAATCATAATTAACCATAGTCAAGCATGATGCACTAAAGTCAACCATTGTAAACTATGTTCAAACTTGGAACAACAATACTAAAAGGTGTTTATCCATGTTCAAACATTGGTGAATTATGATTGACCATGTTTGGTTATGTTTAACCTTGGCTAACTAATCTCTAACTTTTAGTCAATTGCCATTCTGAAACCATAGCTACCAATACTCAAACATTCTTAATTATAATCTTCCATGGTCAACAATAGGAAACCATTATAAAAAGTGGTGAACCCTTATCTACCACTCTTTACCATGTTAATAAATTAATTAATATTTTTTAATAAAAAATATCCATATTCATTATTTCTTTATTTTTGTTGTTATTTGTCCAAATATATTGCATGTTCATTTATTTTTAGTTTTATTTTTTGATATTATAATTTGTTGGAAACCTAATCCTATGGGATTATGGTCCCATTTAATTTGTAAATATTATAAATATATTAGGTGAGTAGGTGAATATTCTTTGGAGGAATGTGACAGGTCTTTTGGTAGATGAAACCCAAAAATCATAAAGAATGTATAAATAAAGGATTGATGCTCGTTAATAAATGAATCGAGAGTTATTTCCTTTAAAAATGGTATCACATATTGGATGCGATAAATCACATTGCTCTTAGTCCTTTCCTATCATTCTTCCTGCCAACATGATTGCTAATTCACTATGATTTCTGAGAGACTCTACTACTGCATTGAGGTCCATCGAAATATCCACTGAAGTGTTTCTTCTCATCCCTTTCATAAACCCTAACGTCTTCCCACCACCCATATTGTGAGTTTTTAAATTGCATTTCCAAATTTTTATAAGGTTATGCCTTGTCTGGGAACTCGATATACATCATGGTGCATCAAAACCCCTCCTCTCCTCCCTCTTGTAAACCCTAATCCATATTACATTGACTATATGATATTCTCTACAATCATTATCAACTCATATTTTCCTCCTCATTGTGCATGGATATTGTATGCTATTGTGGTATGAATACTTTCTCATCTAACTCATGAAGATTCTCTCTTCGTAGTATACCTACATTGAGTGCATGAAACACTAATGAAGACTCTCTCATCTAACTCATGAAGATTCTCTCTCCGTAGTATACCTACATTGAGTGCATGAAACACTAGTCATTTTCTAGAGCATTAAGTTGGGTTGTGAGATGAGTCATGCCCACTCTTTCCATCATATATTTTTCATGCTCTTTCTTCCTCGTGTGCCTCCTAGCACAACTCTCTTCTCCCTTTGCTACTCTCTTTTGGAGTTGCTTTATGAACACACCATCTATGTCAAGAGAGGGAAGCATTGGTGTTTTTATTTAATATCTAAATGACGGTTGTGAGACGCGTTGAGAGAGGAATAAGAATCCCGAGCTTGAGCCTGTTGGTAGAAAATAATCCTCGTTCGTGTACACTGTTGCATTTTTTCATAACTTTTTTTGAATCCCGTAATGAAGTTTTGGTTCTTGATCATTGCTTAATTTTATTTTAAGATTCCACTTTTGTTGCACATATTTTTTAAGCATGTAGTGAAGCCTTGGTTCCCTAATCATAAATTTGGAATATCATTGATTAGTTGGTGTTGGTTCCCTCTTGTTCCAGTGCATATTGCTGGTGATTTGGAAGACTCCTTCCTCTCTGTGCAATTAGAAACTGGTTCTAGAATTGTTCTCTTTCGTGTTATGTTATAGACTGGTGTTGGGATTGGAATGTGTCTCTATGGTATATCTGAAAGTTGAGAGTGGTAAATACTTTCTCCAAGTGTTGTGTGTGGGCTCTATTAATGGTATTTATATCATGTTCACCATATTATTTCAACCTCACTAAAGAAAGTAACATGCAAAACAATATGGAGAACAACTCATCTATGATAGAAGACTCACGTGGAGTAAGAAGACTCAGTATTTTTTATTATTATCAGTTTGGTGGAAAATATTCCTTGTAGTTTCTTAGATTCTATTCATAAGAGTTTAAGAAAAGAAGTAATATTTTGGTAGTTTGGGGTGATGTTTCTACCCATGCTACTCCTTTCAGTATTGTATTAAATTCCTTACAGATACTTAGGCCTGCATAGTATAGAGTAGGGTGTTCCCATGAACATGGGTAATAGTTATGACAAGTGGAGGGCACAAAGGGTGAAAGAAAGGATCTTGATCGAACTTTTTAAAGCTCTCGATCAAGCTTTTAAATGCTTGATAAATGGATAAACAAATAATTCAATCAAGCTAAACAAAAGACACTTGATCGAACCTTTTATTAATGCTTGATTGAGCGCAAATGCTCAATTGATGGTTTTTTCAAACCCTCTATCAAGAAATATAACTCGATCGAGTGTTAGAGTCCCAACTAAGACAATAGCTCGATCAAGACAATATCTTGATCGAGTTTCTAGAAACTATTATTAAAATGTGTATCAATTTATTTTCACCAAGTTTAGTGTTTAGAGTCTCAACCAAGCATTGTCAAGGATCTCAACTAAGGGTTTGTCAACTTGATTGAAGGTCATCTCCTTAGTACCAGGCACCATGAAGGAGACCCTCTTGCTTCCATGGCCTCTAGACAATGAGGTAGGCTCATAAAATCTTAAACGCTTAGAAATTAGTTAATGTTTTTGTTTCAAATTTAGTTTTTGTAAATTAGTTATTGTATTTATTTATTTTTTGTAAAACTATGATTATTTTCATTAATCATGTCTTCTAATATATATTTACTAGTTTTAATAATTTAATAAATTTAATTTTTTTAATTGTGTTTAATAATTTAGATTTATGTTTATCTTTTCTAATTGTGTTTTATAATTTATATTTACTTTTTTAATTTATATTTTACATGCACACAATAGAAAATAAATTACAATTTGAAATTTCATGATTACAGAGTCAAAGTTAAATATACCTAGTTCTCAAAAAAATCAAAATAGTGTTAATGTATTCACTAAGTGGTGAAGGATTGTCCTAGGATGTCATGTGTGTTGGTTTAAAGTGTTTTTTTTTGTTTATATTATATGCATGAAAGATTAACTTAGGGCCTAAATCCAATGTTCCTCCATCGACCATGTTAATGCCTCAGTGATCCATAGATAGTTCTCTAAAACTAGTCCTCATCAGACACCAAATATCTCTTTTGGAGGTCATACATTTAGTTTTGAGGAATGTTTTCTTGGGATTTTATATTTTTAATATTCATTTAGTGACAAAATTCTAGGTTTTCACCCCAATCAAGTCTACGGTCATATACCCATAGTTCTACTAATCAAACCTAGTAATGTACTATTAATATTCTCAATGTAACCAAAGGATATATGCTCAAAAGGTCATGTGTTGTGGATTAAGTGTATTCTTTAAACTTGGATGCTTAAATATTTTTTTTATGGAATAACTCTTATGTTTCATCCTCAACCATATCTAAACCCAAATGCTCATACTTAGTATCAATCACTTTCTAATAACAAAAATATTCCCACTTAGAGGTAAACATAAATTGATCAAGAGGTCATGTTTGGCGGCCACAAAATGTTGTTCATTCCCACGGATGCCCAGTACTATTATCTTAGAATGCAATACCTAAGTTTCTTCATCCAACCATGTTGAATTCCATCTAGTCTTCAAAATATCATATTGGAATCCACATCCTCATTCAAAATATAAGGATACTATTGGGAGGCCATTAATGGTAGTTTGATCATAATTACTATATTTTTCTCACGATACTACCCCAAGGCCTATACATACTACTCAAAAACACATAATATTTTATGTATGTTCCCACATAGAGGTAAAGGGTATCCACAACAGGTCATGTGTAGTGGTTCAAGGTGTTTTCCTTGGCCATGGACAATGAAAAATTTTCATTAGGACCTAAGGTCTAGGTTTCCTCCCTCAAACATGTCAAGGTCATTGAGAATTATTTGTCTAGTTCTTAAAACCTCATAATGGAACTAGGGTATAACCTCTCTTACACCAAGGATATGTACACTTAAGAGTTCATATGTGGTTGACTGTGGTATCTTCTTGACTAAATTTTCTTCCATTGATAATGTTATTTCTTAAGAATTGTACCTAGTGTTATTTCCTCTTGGTTCTTTCCATATCCCTATTTTAAGGCCAAGGATCCTTTCAAGATGTCATTTTTAATAGTTCAACACATTTTTCTTTATGCTAGATGGGTAGAAACATTTTTTAGTGCTTATCAGATAGGTTTCGTCTTGTTTTGAAAAATATATATCATCATGAAAACATTGTCACGCACTGAAACAATCATAATCATTCACTTCATCATCCTCATCATCATTGTCACCATCATGAGAACATCAGAACATCATTTTATTCAAAGTATGACATATATATGATTCTTCTTCATTGTTTCATACAGATCGTTCTCTAGAGTAAGGTTCTTCCCTCCGCCAATCATGATCATCAAGACGATGTATTGCTACAGCACCCTCCCCGTGTCACGAGTGGAATCATATGTAAATTATTTACATATAGTTTGTTTTTTAATTGAATTAAAATGAAGAAAAAATTATTATACACATGTACATGTGTTTAATTATTAATTGTTGTTTGTGTCTAGGATACCCACCATCTAGGTTTTTCGTTGAGTGTCAATCTGGTGGCATGGTGGCTAGTGCCTCGCATGATGGCCAGCATCCATTGAACTCCTTAGATCACAATGAAGAGGTTCATGATCACGTAGGTACATTAAATTCATATTTATTTATTTATTCAATATATTAGTATCTTTAAAGGTTGTATCTTTGTTTTGTACCTTGACTAATATATATGTTTTATCTATCTATCAGGTTTTGATCTTGATTCTAATTCTCCATGGGAGGATGATTGCGTCGAGAGGCGCTCTACAGCCTAGTATGGGGGAGATCTTGTAACGTGATGTAACGTTAGTAATGTTTGTAACATGTCGGCAAAAAATAATAGTGATAGTGAATACTATGGGAGAGATCTTGTAACATGATGTAAAGTTTGTAACATTTGTAACATGTTGGAGAAAAATAATAGTGATAGTGAATATTATGGGAGATATTTTGTAACACAAAATAAAAAATAATATCACTTTCATAACGTTATTTTTATTAATAAAAAATAAATTTTCTAATAGACCAAAATAAATGTAGGCCACAAAAACAATCTAATATGGGGGAGATGTGTAATCTTCCCACCTAACAAAACAATAAAACAATAACATTTAATTATCCGTAAAAACAAATATGTGGGTCAAGAAAAAAACACAAAATTGAATTATCCGCAAAAAAATGTTGGCCTTGCACATGGTTTTAAAACCATGTGCAAGGAATTCTAAAAAACCCATGGTTTTATTGTACATGGTTTAGGAGACTCTACACATGGTTTTTAAACCATGTGCAAGGCCTCCTAAACAACCCATGGTTTTACTGTACATGGCTTAGGAGGGCCTTGCAAATGGTTTTAAGAACATGTGCAAGGCCTCCTAAACAACCCATCATTGTAGGAGGGCCTTGCATATGGTTTTAAAACCATGTGTGGGAAAATGATGCAATGTTCATTCCTAATAAAATAAAAAATAATAAAAAATATTATATGTCAGCCATAAATAATATTAAATATTATTAATAATAATATTATATGCGGACCTTAAATAAAAAGATGTGTCTTTTGGTTTGAATCAAATCAATGGATACCTAAGAAGAGGTTTGCACCTCGAGATATTTGATCCATCTCGGCGCTTGATAGAGCCTAGGATTTGGATCTACACTGGTATAACCACAATCACAATTAAGGAGTTCAAATGATAGTGTGATTTATTATGCATCCAGTTATAGTCCATATTCCCTAATTTTCCATAAATACGGTCAATGTTCATGATGATAAATGAAGTAAACGAGTTATTGGACATCTACGAGAGGGCAGGGCCTTTGGGTGACATCTAGAAAAGGTGCTTTACAAAATAGGAGGGAACGAGTATTGGGTCCTGACAACTAAGAGGTGGTGAAAACTGCAATAAGGGGAAGGGATGTGAGGGGCACTTTGTTTAACATCCCTCCTAATCACACTACTAGAAAACCACTTCAACTAGTACACGAGTTCAGGCTTGAGTAAACTATGCCTCATATTTATGATAGGTGTTACAACTTATTTTACCACACACGATAGATCACACATTTATGGCCTTTCGTGTCCCTCTGCAGACTCTTTGGATGCCATGGACTATTTTTTTACCTTTGATGTTTCCAAGATCATCCCTAAAAAAGACCTATTATTTTCTATACGTGACTTTTAAACCCTTTCTCGCGTATATACACTGATATAACCCTTAAACCCGTGTACATCGGGATGTGCGTGCAAAAGGCCAAATATTTTTGAAATTTCCCTTGATGTGGATCCGAGTCACTTGTCTCTTGGCCTTCCATATGCCTCAAGATCATTCATATTTGACCTTCCATTACCCCATTGAAGCACTATATAAGGAACCCTTTGGATACATTGAATAAGAGGAATTGAAGAGCAAGAAAAATATAGTCCATTGTTGCCGTAGCTTTCTTATACTTGAGTCTACATCCCTTTGTCCCTTGGAGCACTTAGTGTTCTTCCCAAGCTTGCCTTTTCTTGTGATCTTTCTATCGAGAGATGGAGGATTGAGGTGGTGGAGTCCCACGTGGAGGACTCAATTTATCCAGTTCGCGGACGTGCCGATAGAGATTGTCATTCATGTAATCTCTGATTTATATTAATAGAAATATCTTTTCCTATCCAATGACGTGATTTTAAATGAATATTGAATCAATGGATGCTTTTAATTACTTATACATTATTGATTATATATGCTAGAGTAGGTCTAACACCATTATATAGCATGCTTGTTTTATTTGTTGATTGTTGAGAGAGAAAATCATTAAAACAAGAAGGATTGGAAAAGCTCAATGGGGATCTACATCAACCATCCGAAATAAGGTATGTTTCGAGATCCTTTAGTGTTAGATGTTTTATTTCTCTTGCATATTGGGAAGGGATTGATTTATGCGGTTAATTTGTCTATTGTGGTACACCCCAAGCCATAGGAAATTTTCTCTGGAACAGAATTGGCAACTACGCTGGGAAGTTCCTAGTCATTTCCTTTAGGGGTTTTGTCAGCATTCAATGTTCTTGAATTGCTTTGATTTATCTATTTTTGAGTCGGGTCTGGGGGCATGTTTTCCTAGTAGTGTCTTATAGGAGTAAAATTTTTCTCAGCTTGTCTGTTTGCCTTCTTTTTATCTCTTTTTCTTCCTATACGCGGGTTTTTCCTTCACAGTCACATGTACACATGGGTTTTCCTAGAATAGTTGCGGATATATGCGGATTTTCTGTAAACAGTCATGTATGCCCTAATTTTTGCCTTTGGGGGGAAGATTAAGTGTTGCTGGGTGAGTTTGGATGATTGTTGAGTCTTCTTGGATGCTTCTGGAATTTGTATACACCCCTGTTTCTGACTAGAGACACTTTTTAGTTTAAATTTTTGAAAATGTTCTTGTCATTTCATTTTCTATTTTTTGTTTTGGGATTAGTGCATTAGATATCTTTTACCTTGGTGCTTTGCTTGGGTGTTGTCTAGTAGTGCTTGCAGAGTCTAAGGGTTGTAGAGTCATACTTTTTCTTTTTATCTCATTTAATTCAAAAAATACAAAAAAATTGCTTTTTGCATCATTATGCATTGTTTGCATTTTGCATTTGCATGGTACTTGCATTAGGTTTTCTTGGAGAGTATTGACCATATTTTCATATAGGAATGATTGCATATTCATTTGAAGGAAAATTTTGCACTTCACATAGTAGCATACCCTATTCTTCATTTGACACAGTGCATTTGCATTGATTGTTAGGTGTGCATTTTAATTCTTGTTGCATCAAAACATCATTAGTTGCATGACCATTTTCCCTTTGAGTAATAATCCAATTAAAATCAACGCATAATAAAATGAATTACACTCTTTTCTTTTATAGGGTGCACCAACAAGACTAGGTTTTAGGGTCTTGGAATAGTTCGTTGTGAGTAAATTCTCCAAGACCACTAAACAAAACATTTATGTGTCTGTCCAGGTGAGAGTGTGAAATTCCTTTATATAATTAGTGTTCTTAGGATCGTCCTCTTACAAGGGAGTTAAGCACAAGGCAGTGTCAGTGGTTATGATTGGGATGACCCCTGGTTGTAACTGAGTAGCACCGGAGATATTTCAAGGATTTTATTCATATTTGGGGGCTCTTTCGAGAGTTTCGGGCTTTGCTTCCGTGCCCATATGATCAATCCCACCTGCGACTGTCCTCCTTAGCATTGATTATATTGAGGTGACCTTGATTTCCTTACCTAGGTTATCGAGGGGGTACTTCACAGAGTTTATTCTGCAGGTGTTTTGTCTAAGTAGGGGTTGGACAGCACGGTCACTATATGCATTGAAGCTAAGCACCACTATAATTGGTTACGAACCTCCACTTGTTGTATATGGGAGTCTCAAGCCTCATTTAGGCCAGACATACCTGCTTCATTCGGGAGCTCACATATCCTACCCTTGTTTGCTTGTGATTTGGCTTTACATTTTATAGGTGTGTGCTCTATGCACACTAGTTTACCTAGGGTTTGCGTAATTAGATCAAGTCTTTTCATTTTTTGAGTCATTGTGGATTCGAGCACAGCGATTCATCGTTCTCATTGTTTAGCAATACTTCTACCTTCCACATCTCCTCCTCCTTTGGGAGAGAGAAACAGACATTCCAGGTGGACTACTTCTCACTTTGATTCACACACTATGGGAGATCATGAGGATGAGACTCCATAGATTTCCTCTACACCTCACGAGGTTTGGGAGGAAGATCCTAATCTCTTATATGATCCTTCATTGGAAATACCTTCACAATCTGGTTATGATCCCTCATTCACAGGTTGTCGGTATTGGTTACCAGGAGACGAGGCTCATTATGAACCCGCAAGCACTATTCATGTTCGTTATGGCATGTCTGATATCCATGCAACCAATTCGGCACATCATGTCAAGTTAGAATTTGAAGCTAGCACTACGCCTGGGGGCACTACTATTCCTTTCCATGCAAAGAGATTTGGGAGCACTAGTCACATTACACCTTCCATGCCAATAGTGGAAGCAACCTCACATGTCCGTCCTAGACCTAGTGTTAGTAATCATATGTGGATACCATAACCGAGAGGAGTGACCATTGGGAACACCACTTACATTCCTTCACATGTCCCTTCGTCCTCAAACCCTACTCCTTCGAATGCAATTTTTACAACCCTTCCTCCCCCTCATTCATGTGGTCCTTCGGGCCAGAATATTGCTACTAGCCATGTTCGTACTACAACTGCTCGCATGGTAGTATCTTAGAGTCAATTACCTCCTGTTTTGTCAGGAGATAATATCCCTCTTTCTGGATTGTCTTATGGTCCATCTCAAGGAGTTCCCCATATCCCTAACTATGGACATTCTCATGGGACATCCCATGGGACACCTTATGGAGCTTCTCATGGATAATCTTATGGACCGCAATATAGACATAACTATCAACCCTATGGGTAAGGGTATCAACAACTTGCTTACTATTCCAATTATGGCTTTCTAGCACCACATAATCAAGGTACCCCACATCACAATGCTTCCATGCATCCCTATATGGGTCAAATGAGAGGATTTTATTATGTCCAAGGCCTCCAAGGCCATGGTATTTATAGAAATCAACCTTACATGAACTAGAACTATCACGGAGTGTGGCATAGACCGGCTCAACCTAGGATCCCTTTCCTCGCAACATTGAACTTACCTGACTTATCAAGACTTATGAACGATCCAGTATCTCATGAGCCAGCCTAGCTGGCCATCCCTAACAAGCTTCCTTCAGACATTCCCAATTTCGAGGGAAAATCTGGAGAAGATCCTAGTGAGCATGTCACTACTTTTCACCTTTGGTGCTCTTCCAATTCCTTACATGAGGATTCAATCAATTTGAGGCTATTTCAATGCACCCTCACTGGGCCTACAACGAAATGGTATATACAGTTACCAAGGGGGGCATATGCTTTATTTGATGACCTTTCCACGACTTTCCTCAATCACTTTCAGCTACCTGTATGTTACAACGTTGGTACCAAACTCTTGTCAACATTTTGACAAGACAAAGCCACACATATCTCAGATCATATTCAAGAGCGGTGTAGACGGAAGCGGTTGATTAAAGCCTTTATACCACCATAATTTCTCCTTGAGTGGTTCCTCAAGTTGTTGTTACCTTACATCACGAAGGATGTTTCTATATCCGGAATCCAAAACAAGGAACAAGCAATCTTTAGGGCACAAGAGTTGGATTTGATCTACACTCAATCCGAACTTTTGTATGAGATTATACCTAATGCTCCACCATCTAGTTTTGAACCAAGATCAAGCCTGGGCCACATGCTGATGGCAATGTGGGCTGTACAAGTACCAAACCTGTAGATTCGGTTGTGAAACAAGTGAGCCAATTGTCAATTAATCAATCTGCATCGAGACAAACCACGACTTCGTCTCAACCTATCCAATTAGTGAGTGTACTTTCCGTGCAATCGTCAGACCAGAAGGGAAACCAGTATCCTGGAAGGAATAATAAAAAAGGGAAAAATAATCATAAGGGTGGGAATAAGAATGAAAATCCTAATTATAATGACAAGAACGCTCGTAATGTTGGTGGGGACAAGCAAACTAAACATAAGGTAAAGTTTCCTTGCAAGTTATGTAAGGAGGACCACCTCACTCACTTGTGACCTCATATGGAATATGCCTCAAGGTTGATAGTATAGGGCCCAACCATGCTAACTAATCCTTTACCCAACAATCAAAATATGAACTCGAGGACCATTGATCCTCATTGTGCATCGGGTGGAGATCAAAATCCGCTAGAGGTTAATACTGGTCATGGCTGTGTCAACATGGTGCGCGCTACTAAGGTTGTGACTCATGCAAAGGATTATGGGTCATCACAACCAGACCTTGGAAAGGAACCCACTCCACCTGAGAGCCCTTTGCGTATCGAAAAACCTATGGATAAACCTGAAGTTGCACTTCGCATTCCTAAGGGAGTTTTAAAGCATTCAGGGCACAATCCTAATGCCCGAGCCACCCAGAACTATTCCATTGTGGAGGATTTGGTCCAAACTCCTTGTGCAATGTCCGCACTTGAAGTACTTCATACTTGTCATCCACGGAGGAGAGTATTGCTTTTTGCTCTTGGGGTTAGTGATGATAACTCTTCTTCCATTATCAAATTTGAAACCATGGGAATACAACCTCGCTTTCCTTACTACGTGTCTCTTTTGATTCATGTAGAGTGTCTTAATATGACTGCCAAACGCACTGTTATTGATGAAGGCACTACTACTTCCGTGATGTCTTTGTCATTTTGGAAGGGTTTGGGTTCTCCCAAGTTGTGTCAATCCACTATTATGTTAACAGATTTTGATGGTAAATCATTTCGGCCACACGGGATTCTTCCTTCTCTTAAATTCCAATTGGGAGGGAAGACCGTCGTGATCGAGGTCGAGGTGGTTGATGCACCCCTTGACTATAATATTTTGCTAGGACGGAATTGGATGTATAGTATGCAAGTGGTAGCCTCTTCTCTCTTTCGAGTGGTATGGTTTCCATTTAATGGGAAGATCATTACGATTGATCCGATGTCATTTCATAATCCGAGTGTTAATGCATCATCGGGAACTTCTATCCCAATTATCGATCATTCTCAGCTAGCAACTGGGAGTGTGAGTGTGGGTATGTATCTGTCTCTTATGGGAACCTTTAGTTGTCCTGTGCCCATTCTTATGATTGGATAAAGTTTTGGTGGGGCTTTGTCCTAGTTAAATTCGGTGTCTTTTCACACTACCCATATGGAAGATCCTTGGATTCTTCCTTCACTGAGTCCTTTGATTGGACCTATAGAAATGGATGTGCCATTGCCTGCAATGATGGTAGCATATCAAGAGAATCTTAGTCAAGTTGCAGAGCCTAGTCCTTCCTCTTCATGGATGGAGGAGGAGGACCCATATGTGCTTCTTACATGGGCAGGTTAGTCCTCTCATGCACATGATTTCCTTGACGATTTTTTTCCATCGGATGAAGCCATTATTGAGGCCATGTCTGGGGTTGAGCCACCTTGGTAAGAGTTACATCATTTATCATATTTTCATCCCAAACTCAACCATATGGAGCGTGATGACTTTAGGGAGATTCTTAGCAAGAAGATTGGTAGTCCCGTGGTTCCATTGAGCTCTCCTGGTCAGATGGACAATGGGAACATGGAAAATTTATCACCTACTATTCCTATCAATATTTCTCACGATCCTGGCAAAGTTGAGAACGTCTCCATTGGGGTGAGTTGTTCCCCTGATGAGACCAAGGAGTATGTCAAGCAATTTAAAGAGTTTCATGACATATTTGCTTGGTCATATGAGGAAATTCCAGGTATTGACCCTCATATTGTCAAACATGAAATTAATACCTATCTGAATGCGCAGCCAGTTCGACAACGTTTGCATGTGGTGAATCCTAGAAAAGCACCTACCATTAAGGTTGAGATAGAGAAACTGTTAAAATATGGTTTTATCTATCTCGTTCCCCTAATGGAGTGGGTTTCAAATCTCATTCAGGTTGATAAGAAGCAGGGAACGATCCGTATATGCACTGATTTTCATGATTTAAATTGTGCTTGTCCTAAGGATAATTTTACCACACCATTTATTGATCAGATTTTGGATGAGGGTGCAGGAAGCAATAATCAGATTCAGATCAAACTTGAGGATCAACATAAGACTGCATTTATTTTTCCTTGGGGTAATTTTGCATATCAAAAGATGCCTTTCGGCCTTAAAAATGTTGAAACTACATTTGAGTGGGCTATGAACTTAATTTTTCATGATCTCAAAACAATTATCGAAGTGTATTTGGATGACCTTGCTGCTCATTCTCTTTTGAGAGTGTTCCATCCATACCATTTTAGGTTAGTGTTTGAAAGATGCTTCCATTACCAAGTTTGGTTAAATCCTCATAAGTGCATCTTTTGTGTGACTGTTGATCACTTACTAGGATTCATCATGTCCAAGGAGAGTATAAGAGTCGATCCCTTAAAGGTTGAGGAAATACTTCAATTGTCTCCCCCGTGTAATATTAGACACCTTCACTGTTTGCAAGGTATGGAAAATTTCTTGTGGAGATTCGTAGTTAATTTTTCCAACTTGACTAAAGGCTTTATGCGTATTTTAAAGAAAGACACTCCTTTTTGCTAGGATGAGTGAGCTTAGGAGTCCTTTTATTCTCTTAATCAATCCTTAGCATCAGCCCCCGTGCTTAGTCCACCTGACTATAGCCATGATTTCTTGATTTATGTGCCCACGTCCATGGAGACAGTTGGTATGGTTTTGGTTCAGGAGGATGAGGATCTCCACGAGCATGTCATATATTATTTGATCTGAAACCTTATTGATGCAGAAATCCATTATTCCCATGTGGAGAAGCTTTCCTTGGCCACCATTCATGTGGTTCAGAGATTGAGACATTACATTCTCCTTCATCGAACCTTGGTTGTAGCTCATATCAATACGTTTCAGTTCATCCTCACTAGAAGGATGATTGGGGGAAAATACAATAAATGGATTGTTATTTTGCAAGAGTTCGACCTCGAATTCATTTTGGTGAAATTGAAGAAATCGTTGATCTTTGCAAAGCTCATATATGATTTTCCAAGTTTGGAGGAGGAAGAGGTTTATGAGGATAGAATTTTCGATGAGCATATTTTCCTTATATCAACTTTGGACCCATGGTACAGGGATATCATTATATATTTTCAAATGTTGAAGGTCCGTACTGACCTTTCACGGGATGAGGGATGATGATTATGTCATGTAGCTAAGAACTACCTTATAGTGGATAACACTTTGTACCGCCATGGGGTAGATTCCATTTTACATCATTGTTTAACCCATGATGAGGCTAAGGTTGTGCTAAATGATTTCCATGGAGGGGAATGTGCTGGTCGTTTGTGTGCAAACACCCTTGCCAGGTGTTTGCAAGCAATATGCGTTCACATCTAGCCCCATTACATCCTATTGCCACCGTTGGTCCCTTCAACAAGTGGGGTCTTGAATTTATGGATTTCAACCCAGCTTCGGCTGGGGGGCATCATCACATTATAGTGATTGTCGATTATTTCACAAAATGGGTAGAGGCTATGCCCACGGTTAAATCCAATGGCGAGACAGATGCGCATTTCATTTTCAACCAAATTATTACTTGGTTTGGCATTTTGAAAGAGCTTGTCACTAACCATGGTAGGAACTTTCAGAATAAAATGATGGAAGAGTTGGCTTCAAAGTTAGGGTATAAGCAAGAGCACTCCTCTTCTTATTACCCTCAGGCGAATGGACAGGTTGAAGTAGTGAATAAACACTTAAGTCCATTCTCCAACAAACCATTGCATAAAGCAAGACAAATTGGCATATCATGTTATATCCTGCTTTGTGGGCCTATAGAACCACGGTTAAGACTGCCACCAGTTTCTCTCCATATCAGCTTGTACATGGGGTGGAGTTTGTCTTGTTGGTTGAATGCGAAATCCCTTCTTTGAAGCTAGCTATAGAGCTTTTACTAGGCAGTTCCACATTGGAAGAACGTTTGGTCCACTTAGAGCAGCTTGATGAGCAGTGTCGAGATGCCTTAGTGGCTCTGGAAGTAAATAAGCATTGCGTCAAGGTCCAATACAACAAGTCTATCTATCTGAGGAAGTTTAGTGAAGGTGATCTAGTCCTTTTGTGAGATCAAGCTAAAGAACCCTTGGGGGTAGGGAAGTTTAATCCCATGTGGCATGGTCCTTAAGTGATCAAATGTGTGTTAGAGAAGGGCACCTATGAGCTAGTGGATTATGAAGGGATAGCCTTAGCGGAGCCGAGAAATAGGCTCTATCTTAAAAAATACTATGCATGATCTTCACCCGAGGCTGATTGTTGTATATTATTGTATAGTTTTTGAATTGCATAGTTAGGTTTTCTTATGGTGATCGGGTTTGTTGATTAGCTTCCATTTCTTATGGAATATGTTGATGGAGTCTTCTGTTTACATGGGATTCATCGATGGTGCTAGCTGTCACACTCAAAACTCAGCTTCGGCTACTTGGGTGATTTATAGTCCTACAGGTCAAGTATTGTCTTTAGGAGGCATATGTTTAAGGCCTTCTTCGAACAATGTTGTTGAATATAGTGCCATTATTGAGTTATTGAGTGATGCCATTTCACATGGTATTCTCTCTCTTGAGGTACGTCTTGATTCACAGTTAGTGGTTTCACAGCTTAATGGCTCGTATCTTATTAGAGATCTGATATTATTATAAATATTCTTGCGTGTGAGATTGCTAGAATGGCAATTTGAGAATATAACGTACATTCATGTTTCAAGAATTTTTAATCAAGTTGCTGACTCATATGCTAACTATGTGTTAGATTGGCATTTGTTTCATAGACAATAAGCATATCACAAACATACATTTTTACACACATGTAAATAAATAAAATCGATCATCATAAAAGTTTTTTCATTAATATCCAAAAAGTGACGTCATAATACATAAGTGCCATAATACAAAATTGGGGGCTTTCGAGCCACAAAAATATAATACACGGTCATACAAAAAGGAATACTCTTAGGTCTCTAAGCCTAAGGAGGAGGGGGGTTATGATCATGGTAGCACACTACGGCTCTCGCTAGCCATCAAAATAATGTAACCCATGCCCGTGGTACACCAACTACCTCGCGCTACATTGCCTCAGGAAAATCCTTGACTTGCGCCATGGGTACCCTATGCGTCAAGCATATGAAGTTTGTGTGAATGCTTTGGAGCATCCGCACCCATGATATCATATCCTCTTCCCCTCCATCGATGATGAGGGAAACCATCTGATCGTCATGGGCCAACATCTGCATACACATGACAGATTGTCACTATGTGTCGTCACACCAAAATATGTCTTTTGAGTCAATATATAAAAAAACACAAAAAATTTAATAATTCAAAAATATTAAAAAGAGGGTTTGGGATTCGTTACCTATGTCACCATATGCCGCTCCTCGTGGTAGGGGCATGTCTGGATCTCCACAGAAGTCTATCCCTACATAGGGGTAGTCATCGATGGCGATGATCCACCTCCGCCACCATGGAAAGAAGTCTACTGGGTAGGGGTTAGCCACCCTACCTCCGCCCGATATACACATAACATTTTCCCAACATAGTTGGGATGGATCTTGAACTTCATGTGGAGGAATGTCCACTCTAGGGCTTAGCCCTCGTACTTGCTCAAAGAAGAACATGATCACTATGTTGTCGGAACTGAAGTTCCGCACCCTACCCATTTTGCAGTCACTAAGATGTTGTTTCATGTTGCTCAATAGCGCAGTGCTCTAGTCATACACTATGGGTCTCATACACTCCACTGCATAGAACATCAATGGTCGAGAGGCTTGGTGGAGTGAAGCTAATCCGCCTATCTTTCCTGATGCCAATAGTATGGCCTTGAGTCCCAGAACCTTGATAGAGATTGTTAGGATTCAACTCCCAACATTTTCTGTGTTTGGAAAGTAGTACACCACAATGTACTCATCAATAGTCAATCCACCTCTTGGCCCACAAGATCGAAGATTTACCACCTCTCCTCATCGAGATAAACCAGTGATAAAGTATATGTCCTCAACTTCTATGCTGAGCAACATCCTGTCAATGTGAAAAGTCTCAGATTCCGGATCCCAGTAATCCACTAGCAACTGGAGGAATCTTGGTTTGGCCCTCAGGCTGCCAAGACACCAAAAATTATACAAACCACATGCCCATAATGCTTGTTGGGCCATTAGATCACCTTGCATGGACATTTCCACATCACCATGTTCTCTCTCCCTCCACTCTAACACCATCCTGTACAAAAAAGAAGAGTTTTGATTATAATTTTCCATTGAAAATCTCATTTGTAGCCTCATACACGACTGTTTGCAAAATAGCCACGTAAGTACGCAGGTTTGGGTGTTTTTTCCCGTATGGAGAGCCCTATACGCAGAAAAAATCCCGATACCCACGTGGGCTGAAACACACAACTTGGGATGGTCTAAAAAATTAATTGGACCATGAAAAATTAAATTATTTTTAATGAAATTATAGGAAGAGGAGGACATGAGGAGTTAATTGGATCAAACGGTGTCAAATTTCATCGGACGATGCTCCTGGAATTCCAATCGGAATTTTTGAGCTCAAATGGGTAAAAATTTCAAATGATATGGAATTTTTAAATTTTTTACTATTTATAGAAAATTTTAACTCCCTTTCTATAGATTTTGACCATGTCTTACCATTTTGGATCGTTTTGAATTAATTCGATGATGTAGGAGTCCGTTTTGGGCACTGTTTGATCGTGGTTTTGACCCATTCATGCCTATTTCAGGTATTATTTATAAACTGGCATATAGGTTAGGTTTCACATCTATTTGCACTTCGCATGATCTTATGACCATTTCATTATAACCTTAGGTATGAACCCATTCTATCTTGTCACAGAACCTTCTTGTTGCTTTTAGAAGTGACATGATGTGAATGGTAGAGCTTGACCATACATGGGTACCCTAGTTATCTCCTGTTTTGCATTTGGTGCCCATGCCGACATTTTTCCTTTAGGGTGTGGGAGTCCTTTGTATAGTACTAGCATGAATTTGCGCAAAAGCCTCATACTCCTCTTGATCTTTTTGTTGGCCTTTTCCCTAGGACTCCCTTATGTCAAGTTGTAATTGCATTATCCTGAGTTTTGCTTGCCTTATTGAGCCTTATGCTGAATTCCCTAACTTTGATTATCAACCATATAGCCTGAGCTTGTCTCATGTCCAGCCAAGAAGGGCCATTTTACATATCTTTTGCATATTGATTCCCCATTTTTTACCGGGAAGGGACTTTCCCCCGAGTGTTGTTATCCTACACATGTTTCCTTGCATTGACCATAGGTATGTTTCACTGTTTGGAACTAGTTTGTTTTCCATTTGACACTCGTCTCATCCTATATTTGTAACTATAAAGCACTTTTATTATTTTTCAAGATTTTCAAAATATTTGAAAAAGTCTAAAAAAAATAAAAAAAACAAAAAGCTGGACAGGAAAAGATGTTATTTTTTACAGCAGTCGAGTCCTATCACCTTCGAACAGAGCACTGTATATCACATCCATTGGTTGGGTTAATAGTTTTACTTTAGGAGATGTACTCGTTTCTCTGATTTTATCTCCACTGATTGGTTAAGCTTCCAATCCCTATGGAGCCTCTGTCGATGCCTCTTGTGTCGTACATATGTCCCAGTTTTGTATATTGAGTCTATGCTACCTACACTCAGTCACCATTCGCCTTTATGCTCTTATTTGAGGGAAGTTGAATACTAAGTCGGTCATTCCTCAGTTTTCTTGACTTTGCATGTCGGCCATTCCCAGTACTGGTACTGGTTCGAGCACATTATGATCGAGTCCTTCCACATATTTGCTGAGTACCTTGTGTTGGATGATGGGGGATGGCTTAATTCCCTCCTTCTAGTGGATTTCATCCCATCCACTTCAGATCATTTATTCTAGGATAGGATTTTAGATTCATTTGAGTTCCTTGAGACTTACAATCATCAGTGGTAGGTTCTCTCACCATTGATATTTTTGGGAATACATCAGTGTCCCCTGATCGATGGATTCTTTCAAGTGTTTGACCTCAACACATTGATTCACACTTGTTAGATTGTACTCTAGTACCTTGATTCCCATTTTCATTATCAGTGGGTGATCTCGCATCTGGTAACGGTATACATCAATGACAGGTAATCAGACGATGGACTACTATGTTCGACCTAGACACCTTTATTCATATAGTAGGACATGTACTTGTAGCGGTTTATGTAGAAGACTTTCCAAATTGGTGGCTTTTTTGATATGCTACCTCCTTGATAGTGCCAGTGTTCATGAGATTTCAACTCTTGTGACTTGATTCCAGTGTATGTCAGATATCTTCAATCATTATGGAGATCTTGATCCATTGTATATCTTTATCTTTCATGGAGATCATGATCCTTTGTATATCTTCATCATGGAGATTCTGATCGATCTATATTGTACGTGGCGATGACCACACATGTCATATTTTGTATCATGCCTATTCATGGCCATTGTACTCTTATGTATCCAGGACTGTTGTATGTATTTGTAGTCATATGCAGAGATATTTGTACTATATTATTGGATGGTTGGTTCTTCCACCTAGTTATTCATCACTCCACTTCTGGGATGGACTTATAATGTATTCTGGCCATCGTATCACCCCTCTGACGTCACACATTAGAGGGCATCTGTTACAGCTGATTTTACCACACATGGTAGATCACACATTTATGGCCTTCCCTGTCCCTTTGCATACTCTTTGGACCCCATGGACTATTTTTGTACCTTTGACGTTTCCAAGATCATCCCTAAAAACACCTGTTATTTGCTATACGCGACTTTTAAACCCTTTCTCGTGTATATACATGGATATAACCCTTAAACCCACGTACATTAAGATGTGTGAAAAATGTTAGATTTTAACATTAAGCTAGCATTATATTAGGATCTTTAACTGAGAGAATAAAAAGCACAGCAATAAAACACAAGATACAATGAACACAGTGTTTTTCCTCGAGGAAACCATAAATGGAGAAAAACCCGCAACTTCCTCAGAGATAGAATCAGCACCAAAAGTAAAACCCAAAATAGTAAGATGATCTCCTGACAGCACTAGCCTCTTTCTTTCTAGCCCCAACAACTTCTTCTCCCTCAGCTATGTGCTAGAACTGAGTGTGAGTGAGTGTGTGATAAATAGAGAGGCTCACTCTCTATTTATACTAATTCTTGACTTGACAATGACTCACTAGGGCCGACTTCACTAGGTGAGTCTAACAACCCTAGGGCCCTAAGACTGTTGGGACTTTAACCCTTGAACAATAGGAGGGTTACCCACATTGACTTGACATGACTTGTTTACATTATAGAAACTCTCGATCAAAACATCGGGGCATGACATGACTCAATTGCATTAAAAACACTTCCCGGAATAAACATCGGGGTACAATACATAAGAAATACAAGTGAATACATTCCGAAGTTACAATTACATCAACAATCCCTCTTAAATAGGAAGGTATTCTCTTGACACAATTTATTAGCACAAGTCTTCTTCTCTGTATCATCTGAATCATCATCAAGTCCTTGTCATCTTCAAGTCATCTTCATCTAGATCCGGATCATCACTTGATCTGGATCATCTCTAGTTCTAGAACATCTCTGTTGGATCATCATTATGGGTGCTATCTCTTGATTCTTCTTGTCACAGGAAGTTCTACAGAGCAATCCCTTTTTCATGTTGGTTGTAGGCCTAGCCTCCATGTAGGTTTTATTCTAGCACTTATATCTAAACCTAAGTTAGAATGGCCCGCCCAGCACTTATATCTGATCATGTAGGAACCAATCCTATAATCATATAAAAAAGGCATGCCCAACACTCACATCTGACCATGTGGGAACACATCCCACAACCCTGTCAGAAAGGCCCAATACTCACATCTGACAACCAATGTCAAAAAGGCTCATCACTTACATTCGACCATGTGAGGAACCAATCCTCCATGCCAAAAGGCTCTGAACTTACATATGACAACCAATGTCAGAAAGGCTCAGCACTCATATCTGACAACCAATATCAGAAAGGCTCAACACTTATATTTGACCATGCAAGGAACCAATCCTCCATGCCGAAAGGGCTCTCCACTTACATCTAACAACCAATGTCAGAAAGGCTCCGTACTCACATTTGATCATGTAGGAACCAATCCTACTGTCGCATCAAAATGGCCCTTAGTTTCAGATGAAGCTCTCCTGGTAACTGACGATATGCCTCCATTCAAATAATGGCATTCAATGCTTATATCTAATCATGTAGGCCACCGCCTGATTCTAGTTATCCATAAGTGGTGCCACTACCTGAATCCAGTGAGCAAGGAGCGGTTCTGCCTCAAAACCGCCTGTTAGCAGCTTCATCTACGCGGTGCTAGGTAGGCCCTGTTCCAAACTTTGTATTTTGATTTTTGTGTTTTTTTGGCTTACTTTTTGATGAAAATAAACTGTACTTTTGAAAAAAAATGATCCCTCGCAGCCGGGAGGGGCCATGAATTGTGTATTCTACAGTCGCTTTGATTGTTGTATTTTTTCTGCATTCATAGAGAGTTTATGTTTCTTGCATTGGAGTTTACATTATTTTCTTTTCTTGAAACCTCTTGCTCTTTTCTGTAGATATTATTCATTGGAATTGGAAATATACATTTCATTTTCATGTGTAGGATTTGGTTGTTTTGGACTTGGAATTCATGAGTGATCAATGTTGTTTTAAGTCTTTCTTTGCTTGGGGTGAATCTTGTTTCCTTTTGCATGATGATTTTTTCAGTGCTTTATGGGAAAGATTGGTTCTTCATTTCCTTGTCTGTTTCAAAGAGAAGTTTTAGTTTTCTCTCTCTTTTGCTTTATTTGCATGTTTGTTGAATGATTTTCTTCTTGTTTTGTACATGATTGTTTGAAATTCTATATCTTACTTTCATTGAGAATAAATATATGTTTTGAGCTTTGCGTACATTAGAGTTAGATTTGTTTGGAAACGTTAGTGAAATCATCTTTCCATTAAGTTTTTATGCATCTTTTTCAAGCATGAAAAGATAGGAAACATTTTGATTTATGTTATATGTTCTCTAGATCTCTTCCTTATTTGCTTTGAAGATTGTTTGGGGTGCATTGATATTTCAGTTTTCGTTTGAAAAGATAGAATTGCATTTGCATTTGGGTGTGCATTTTTGGGAAGAAAAGTAAATCTCGCTCCCTCTCTTAGGTAGAATTTCATTGAAGAGGAAAACTTGCACTATCATATAGATCAGTATGCATCTTCTTTAAATTCAAGTTTTCACTCCATGGTTCCACCTAAACGCACAAGATAAAATTAACGGTAGTACTAGGTTAAAACTTTTAGCAATTTGAGTGATAAGTTAGAGATGTGTTCGGGCATCCTTAAGCGTAGGATTTTTCATTACTTTGTCTGAATTACATCCCGGGACTCGTGCGGTTCTTTCACGTACCATCGGTATATTGAATATCCTTTCACGTACCCTTGAGGTATATAGAAAGGTACTTCACATACTCGATTGTATATCGAAAGGCCCCTTGTGTATGGTTATGCATTAGATAGCACTACTACTGATTTGAGCTCCCTTGTGCCTTGAGTATATCAAGAGACCCTTTTAGGAATCCTTAAACCATCTGAGTTATCCTTTTGGCCTGTCCTATGAGGTTCCTGACTCTTATCCACTCCTTTCACATGTTTTCTTGTTGCTTTTAGTTTGAGTAGTACTTGCTTATGTGTGGTATTTAGGGGGTTATTAGAGAGTTTAGAGATGGCATCCTCATATGGGACTACTACTCAAGAGGTCCCTTTCCAAGGTGTACCTTTTGTATTCCCTCCAACTGAAGGTATTGTTCCTCCCTTTATTGCCACTATAAATCTTCCTGGATTAACTATAGGATTACCGATCTGGCTGTTTAATCTGGTAATTCCTGTTACACCTAATGTCTCAAATGTCGCCTCTCCTCCAGGAGAGGATCGACCTCAACCCAATCCCTCTCCTTCTTAATCGGTTGATGTTCCACCCCTTTCTTCTTCTTCACTTGACCAAAGCTCTATGGTTAGTATTCATGTGGATAAGAAGAAGAAGAGAGGGAAGGGTAAAAAGAATAAGGATAAGAAAGAGAAAAAGAAATAACCATATGCTCTCGATGTTGCTCGTTCTAAGAGAACACCCAAAAAACCCAAGTTCCCTTGTAAGCTTTGCAAGGGGGACCACCTTCTTAAGGAGTGTCCTGGTCTCTCCCATGTACAAGAAGAGTGGTCTAAAAGGTCCAAACCATCTATGTCATCAACCTCTGACCATCATGTTGATGATACTCCCTCAACCAGTGACCCATTTGTAAAAGGTCGTAAGGGTAAAGTCTTGTATCCTTGTTTGATATGCAAGGCTATGCATCGTAATTTTATTTGTCCAACCATGGATGAAGCTTCGCGTTGGTTGGAAAATATTACTGATCATTAACAAGTGATTCCAACAAGTGATAGTAAGTTATCCCTTGATTCCTCGCTGGTTGACCAAGTGATCAATTTGGATTCATCTATGATTGATCACACTCTTCCTTTGGAGAGTGAAGTTAAAGTGGTTGAGTCGGTGTCATTTCCACCCAATCCCACTCTTTCATCAGATATTGTTAAGACTAAAGTAGTCTCTTTGACCAAATATTCATCTTGTTCTTCTCTTGCAGTAGAGAATGAACTTAAACCTGCCAAATTTTTTACGCTTCATTCTGATTGTTCTCAACAAGAGGAAATTTTGTCTATTTCAACAGAACCCTCTCCGAGTAGTCAGGTTATTTCCTTTGACTGGAGTAACCTAAAAAAGTCTCATCTTCATTCGAGTGTTCCTTTCCAGATAGTTGTGATTGTTACTACTAGGCGGATACTTCGCACTATTGTTGACGAAGGGGCTTCTGTTAGTATTCTATCCTCAACTGCTTGGCAAGATTTAGGTTCTCCTCAGCTTGTGCCAGCCACCGATCAGATACTCACATGAAGTGTTTGTAAAAATGATTGAGTGTTACTTTTATGTTTATATCTGATAAATAATTTTGAAATGTGTGTGATAATTTTAGGATAAATATTCTTGGTAGTGTTGGGGAAATGTCTACCGAAATTCTAGATCAATTTCCAATTTCTAGCTCCTTCAATGGAATTGTTTTGAGTAGATTTGTGAATTTTCATATGAAGTGTTTGAAAAAAAATTAGAATGATATATACCTATGTTATGACTGATAAAACATGTTATTTATAGTTATAATTGCATTTGAATTATTTTACGAGCTGTGGATTTAAATATTCTAGTGATTCCTAGAATTACAAGTCAATTCGGATGAGTAGAATTAACTTATTTTGTGGATTATTTCATGGAATTTATATGGGTGGAAAGATACAGCCATATGACTATAAGTGATTTCTAATATTATTTCCATGAGCTACAATAGTGATATATCTCTCTTTATTTGGCATTTGGAAAGTTCAATTGAAAACTATGTACATGCAGTGAAATTGGCAAATAATTTTTGGATTCGAATATTTGTTTTTGGTAAAATATGAATGTACATCCATATGCTCTAATATTGGTTCTTTACTTGTGCTGTAGAATTATAGTTTCCAAATCTATAAATTCACCTCCGTGTGCCTTGAAACTTGGTACGATTGGTTTGATTGAATTCATTGCAGTGTTTATTGACTAGTTGTATTGATTGAACTTGAAATATTCTTCATTTATGTACTTGGATCGTATCTGAAAAGGTACTTTATCTTGTTGTAAATGCATGCTTAAATATGTGTATAATGGTTGTAGGTTCATTGGCATGGTTGTGTGTCTAATTTTTGCAAGACTAGTTGTTAGTATTGAACAAGTAGTTAACTAGTTCTAGTGGAGTCATTTTTATAATTACTATGTTTAATTAATTGGGAATATGGTAATTAGCCCTGATTTACATGTTATTAGGTGTCAATTAGCCATTGGACTTGATAAACAATGGTTGAGTGATAAGCAAATGAAATTATAATAAGTACCATCAATTATGTGCTAATTGTTGTTAAGTATCGTAATTGGAACACTAATTACTAATTAATGGTGATGAAGAGTAAATGGCTTTTAAATGTGGAATTTATGTCTGAATTGGATTGGATTGGATATGTGATGTTGCTAGAAGGTGTTAGTAATCCTTTCCAGCCCTTGATTAGACATTTGAATAATTATTGAATCTATTTTAATTTATTTGTAATTAAAAGGACTTTGTCATGAAACAAATACTGAAAAATGAATTTTAATATTCATTTAACTAATACATTGTGCTAAAATTATCTAATAAGCGTTAGAGAGCTAATGATATGTCCCTCACCCATTGATATCCCCAGGGGACATTACAAGTGGTATCAGATCTTAGGTTCCAACACTGCCATTGTTGGGCCTTCTACAAAGTTATTATCTTATGCATATGTGCATTTGGATTTTACAAATGTGCTTAGTAAGAATAATTTAAACTCCCTATGTTAATAGAAGAATAATAAACCTCACTTCAGATATTAGTTCTTTTTATTCCTTAGAATGAATTAATATTGAATGTTGGTTGTTCAATAGATTGATTGGTAATTACTATGTGGTGCATATCTAGTAATTGACTTTGACTTGATTGGTTGATGCTTGTGCATTTTTCTCTTTTATTGCTCATTCAATTGTAAATATCGAAATTCTTTTTGTAGTATGACTTATTTACTGGTACATTATGATTATGAATTGAAAAGTAAATAATTGTAATTATAATAGTATATGTCCTAGTATTAGTTTAATGCTAAGTTAATAAGATGATATAGTTCTATTATTATTAAATATTAATATGATTTATTAAGTGGCATTTATACCCTATATTGATTTTGTATTCCATATGTATGGTATTCTTTTATAGTCTTATTTATGTCACTTGGATGGTGGTGGTTACATGGATGAGTAACTTCCTGCCTATTTTTAGGAATGAGACACTTGTCAGAATTGTGTTTCTCATTCTCTTTTTATTTTATGCATGTAGTGTAGTTTGTTTTTATCTTATTTATTAATTATTAGTATGCTAATTTATCTAATTAGTTAGTGGTGGAATTGTAGCTATGGGATATTTTTGTATTCTATTATTTAATTTATTTATTTTGGGGTTAGTGGTAACATTATTATTATACTAGCTATCTTACTAATTTATTTAAAGAGTAAAGAAAATGAGCCACTTGTCCCCTAATGGTTCATATTCTCTTTTACTTTTATTTATTTTGTTTATGGAGATGTAACTCCATATCTATTTTGTAGGAGAACGAGCCACTTGTCTCTAATGGTCCATATTCTCTTTTATTTTAATTATTTTACTTATGGAGATGTAACTCCTAGTCTACTTTTGGAGGAAATGAGCCACATGTCTTTTCTTAATATTATTTATTTCATTTTGTGCAAAGTAGTATTGTAGTGTAAGATAATATTATATATATGACATCGACATAAATATGTATAATATGATATGGGTGATATGTATAGTTGTTGAACTTATATATAAGAATAGATGCATTATAATATATATGAATGCTTGTATGTTTGTATATACTATAATATGTATTTTTATTATATGTAATCGCTATTAGTATTACATGTATGTAATATTGTGAATATACTATATGTATAGAGGTGAACATATGTAATGACATAAGTATAAAATTTGGAGGTGTTTGAGTGTTTGCATGTGTTTGGAGGTATTTGGAAGTGTTTGGAAGTATATGGAAGTATTTGGAAGTGTTTGGAAGTGTTTGGGAGTATTTGAAAGTGCTTGGAAGTATTTTAGAGTTTGGAAATATTAGGAAGTATAGTGTGATCAAGAGTGTTATTTTAGTATATATGTGTTATAATATGTATCTAGTATGATAGTATTGGGTTATGCAATCATTTCTATAATTGTATTGATATTATGGTATAACATAATAATTCTATGAGTATATTAAATATGGACTATATAGGTTATATGACTAATACGTTGTGTATATGATTAATAATAATATGATATATGATTGAATAATTATAATATATATGTAACAAAAACGAGTGTATGTATTTACTACATAGTAGTAGTAAGTATGGTATATGGTATGAGTGTATGATAGTGGGTTGTATAGCTAGTAATTGTTTTATTGTGTGAATATTAGAAGATTTTGGTGGTAGGATGTTTGGTTGTTTGAGGTGACTATGTATTTACTTTGATTGATAAGTAGTGTGCTACACACAAATAATTCGTAATGTAATGTATTATTAATTATATCCTCATGTGCTAATGATTCTATGTAATGTTACGATAAATAGTAACTACTCGATATGATTTCTATAGTTGATGTATGTTGTTTGATATTATTGGTTTCTATTGGATGTTATTGGTTGACATTGGTTAATTAATGGTTTATACCTATATGAAACTATCAACATTGTATGTATCCCTATTATTGGTTGTCACTTGGTTGTTATGGTTGTTACGTGTATGATTGATGCATCTTGGTTGATGTCTTATGGATGATGTATTCTGATTGATGTATTGTGATCATTGTATTATGCTTGATGAATCTTGGTTGATGGTTCTTATTGTGTATTTTGATTAATGTATTCCAATTGATGTATGTTGGTTGATGTATTTTGATTGGTGTATTATGATAATTTTATTTTTCTTGATGAATCCTATCTAATGTATTATGATTGTGGATTCTAATTGATGTTTTCTGATTAATGTATTCTAATTGATGTATGATGGTTGATGTATTTTGGTTGATGTGGTTTGATTAATGTACTATGATTTATGCTCGTATGGTTAGTTGATGCATGTATGGTTGTCCTTGGTTGATATTACATTATCGATATATGATTGATATAGGCTGAGATATTATGAATTGATGGTCAATGTATTTATGCATGATGTATGAATGAGGGTCATTGTATGATTAATATTAGTTGATGAAAAATGTCTTTTTGAATGATCTCTAAGAATAATTATGCTTGTGTTGAGATGAAAAGTAATAGGTTGTTAGGCCATTTTTGGTTCTTAGTTAGATTAGAACTATTGCATATAAATTCACTTTGCTTGTTACATTAAAATGCAAAAGTATTTAGGTGATCTTTGAAATTATTTATCCTTGTGATCTTTGTTGAAAGTATATTGCTAGGGTATCCTTGTATTATATTAAATACCTTTGTTGAAATGCATATTTGTAAAATATCATAGTGATAGTTCATGCATCTTGGTAATGCATATCACATGATCAACTTATTTGAACACATTTCATGTATATTAGATGCATTTCATATTATTGAAATTTATTAGAATAAGATTCAATTAGATGCATTTCAAGTATCTATTGAAGAAGTATCTAATCTTGAGTAGCTTGCATATACTAAAGTATTTCATGTAATTAATTAGAAAGTTTATTTTAAGAATCTTATTATACAGTTTATATGTTTACTGCTAACCATGTGTCTATTGGGAATGTGAAAAAGCATCATTGTTAAAGAAGCATCTCTATTTCAAGTGTCTTTGTTGAAGAATATGGTTTAGTTGTTGGAACTGAGTTCCTGGATTCCCTCATAGAGAATTCTAGTATCCATTTCTAGAGAGGTAGTATGGTGGATTGTCGCCCATTTTCTTACGTCATATCACTCTACTAGTCCAGGTTCTCACACAGGAAGCCAAGAAATTTGATGGTTACCCCATAGGCAATGGAGACGAATAAGAGAGTATTAGTGGGAGGCATTGAGGGTCTCAGAAGAGGTAGTTCTGAGAGTTGCTAAACTGATTGCGCTCTTCTTATGGGAGGAACATTGTCTCGTTGAAGCTAGTTTCCCAAATTTGAGATAAGTATTTTCTAATGTGTTATTCATGTTGTTGTACTTTGTATAGGTTCCATGGTGATTTATTTATGCTATCTTTATGTTCATGGTTTAGTATTTAAAGAATACTCTTATATCATGTATCATACATTTTATACCTGATGTTAATCATATGGTTGATTGAAATATGATGTTTAGGTGAATGTATCTTTGTTGATATTTGAAGACCTTGTAATGGGGATTGAATATTGACCCTTGCTACTAGTCTTGGTTCTCGTAGAGGAAACCAGAAAATGGGATGGCAATATCTTGAGGAACAAGTTAAGTGAAGGGAGTCACAACCCATAGGCAATGGAGACAGACATGAAACTTGTAATGGGAAATATTGTGGTTTCTTGGAAGAGGAGTTCTAAGAAATAATACTTGAAAATTGAAGGTAGTGATCCCTTTGAAAGTTGTAAAATCATGTATGTATTATGCATTGAGGACGATGCATGGTTTAAGGGGGAGGGGATGTAACACCCCGTGTGTTAAGCCCAAAACATATGTAATTTGTAATTTTTTATTATTGTGGCACATGGTGCTAGAAAAAGGGTCTTTAAGGACCTAGAGACATTATTATTATTTTGTAAATAATACATTAATGAAAACAACTAGCACATCAACAACCACTAAAAGAGTATGGGAGGCCTAGATCCACAATCTGAGGGGGAATGTGGACATTACTAGCACTTTAGAACTTGTTTGGTTGATCTTGGTCCATATTTAGGCCTTAGTGACTTTAATAATTGATGATCACCCAAATATTTTACAAATGACCCAAATTTTGATTAATTTATCCTATGTTGGTATTATTGAGCCTAATTCATGATTTAGTGGGCCTCCTTAGTGTTTGGGTGGGTGCCACTTGTTGATTGAGCCCATTTGGTGGTTTTGTAACTCCTTGTGTAAGTACTTATGTAAATCATTTTTTAACTCTTGTGTAAATCCTTGTGTAACCCCCCTTTACTATTTTGGGAAGATGCCTTGCCTTCTGTGACACCTCACCTCACTAATTTTGAGTTGGATGGAGTGGTTTGGAGTCATTCTCCTTGAAATTCGAATTCATTGGGTTGGATTAGAGTTAACTTATTTTGGTTGAATTACCCCCCTTAAATTGACTCAAGATGGCTTACCATGGTTTTATTTTGACCCACTGAGTTAGAATTACCTTCTTTGGTCTATAAATACATGTTTGATATCCTTGGTTTAGGAGTTGTTTTTTATGGTTATTTTAGATGGTTGTTGATTATGGTTGTCCATACCTTTGATGTTCCTTTTTTTTCCACTACTTGTATTTGTCCTTGACCTGCACATAAATCCTTATTGTTAATGGTGATATCTCGATGTCCTAGAGGGCCTAGATTACCATTACACCTGGTAGTGGGGTGAAAGAGGAAGTATGTGGTGAGGAATAGAGTTTTGGATTCTCAAACTGATACTTGAGTTATTCTTCAATGCACCTCTAAAATGGATCTATGGCCTCATCTCAGGGATGTCCTGTCAAAGAGAGATCTGGCTTGGCAGTGCCAAAGGCTAGGTGGAATGTGGTCTGGATGATGCCAGTTGTGCATTGATAAGATAAGTGATTTATCTCATGTTTATTTAATTTAATTTGATATGATATAATTTATTTATAAATGAACATGAACTGTTTGATGAAATTTATGAGTTATTTGTGGAAGAAAATTCTCATAGAATTCAATCTATTTATGCAAGCAAATTTTATGAAGGCATTGGAAACTAGTTTTTGGGATTTTGTGCACAAATTGTTTGAGAAAATAATTATTTGGTAAATCTTATATAGAAGTGATATTTCTTCCCATTTTCATTAGATACTCTGTATTTTGATGGTGCAGTATCCTTGGAATGGTTTAAGACTGTTTTCTTTGATGCTTCTAGGTTTTATTCGAAAACAAGTTCTTTGATCGGACTGTTTGGCATAGTTTGGTGAATTATCATAGGAAGTGTTTGTAAAAATGCCTGAGTGTTACTTTTATGTTTATATATGATAAATAATATTGAAATGTGTGTGAGAATGTGAGGATAAATATTCTTGCTGGTGTTGGGGAAAAGTCTATTGAAATTCTAGATCAATTTCCAATTTCTAGCTCATTCAATGGAATTGTTTTGGGTAGATTTGTGACATTGCATATGAAGTGTTTGAAAAAAATTTAGAATTAGATATACCTCTATTATGACTGATAAAACATGTTATTTAGAGTTTTAATTGCATTTGAATTATTCTATGAGCTGTCGATTTAAATATTCTAGTGATTCCTAGAATTACTAGTCAATTCGGATGAGTAGAATTAGCTTATTTTGTGGATTGTTTAATGGAATGTACATTAGAGGAAATTTGGGGTCTAAAATGGGCCTTATAAGAAAACATGCCAAAATAAGTTTTTGTGAGTTGGAATTCAAGAACCAATAGAATTTCAAAAATGACTCAACCATAATGGTTGAATTGACATATTTGTCATTAAATAAAACTACTTTTTTGTTCATATTTTCAACATATCTCATTGTGTTTTTACTCAAATTTTTATTGGGAGAGCTCGTTGGATGTGGAATTTGATTCTGCACATCATCATCACATTTTTCAGGTATTTCTTGTTTTTGGGGTAGCGGGGTCCATCAAAATTATGCAGTGTGGGTACTCATTGGATGCATAATCAAATTCCGCATCCAACGATCTCTCCCAGTCGAAATTTGAGTAAAAACACAATGAGATATGTCAAAAATACGAACACAAAAAGTAGTTTTTTTCTTTCTTCCTCCAAAATTAATCAATATTATTTTATTATTTTAGCTATTATTTTATTATTTTAACTATTATTTTATTATTTTCCTTAGGAGGCCCATTTTAGACCCCAAAATTCCTCTAATGTATTGGTGGAAAGCTGGAGCAATATGAATGTAAGTAATCCCTGGTATGATTTCCAAGAGCAAAAATAGTCATATATCTCTCTTTATTTGGCATTTGGAAAGTTCAATTGAAAACTATGTACATTGTAAGGAAATTGGGAAATAGTTTTTAGATTCAAATCTCTGTTTTTGGTAAAAGATGAATGTACATCCATATGCTTTGTTATTGATGCTTTACTTGTGCTGTATAATTCTATTTTCCATATATGTACCTTCACCTCTGTCTGCCTCGAAACTCAGTACGATTGGTTTGATTGAATTCCTAGCAGTGTTTATTAACTAGTTGTATTAATTGAACTTCGGAAATATTCTATGTTTATGTACTCGGATCAAATATGCAAAAGTACTTTATCTTGTTGTACATGCATGATTAAATATGTGTATAATGGCTGTAAGTTCACTTTTTTGGTTCAATGGCATAGTTGTGTGTCGAATTTGAGCAAGACTTAGTATTTAACAACTAGTTAACTAGTTCTCGTGGAATCATTTTCATAATTAGTATGTTTAATTAATTGGAAAATGGTAATTATCCCTGATTTACATGTTATTAGGTGTTAATTAGACATTAGAATTGATAAACAGTGGTTAAGTGATAAACAAATGAAATTATAATAAGTACCATCAATTATGTGCTAATTGTCATTAAGTATCGTAATTGGAACACTAATTACTAATTAATCATGATTAAGAGTAAATGGATTTTAGATGTGGAATTTATGTCTGAAATGGATTGGAATGGATATTTGATGTTGATAGAAGGTGTTAGTAATAGTTTCCATCCCTTGGATCAAACATTTGAATAATTATTGAATTTATTTTAATTTATTAGTAATTAAAAGGACTTTGTCATGAAACAAATATTGAATAATGAATTTTAATATTTCTTTAACTAATCCATTCTGCTAAAATTATCTAATTAGCGTTAGAGAGCTAATGGTATGTCCCTTAGACCCATTGATATCCCCTAGGGACATTACAATTCATCTTTGAATATGAGTCCTTTCGAGGCCATGTATGGAAGGAAGTGCAATACTCCCATCAGTTGGGATAACCCAATAGATAGAGCCATTGTTGGACCAAAATTAGTAAAGGATATGGAGGATCAGATGGTTAAGATAAATCTGAATCTAAAGGTTTATAAAGACATATAAAAATATATGCATATCATAACAAGATGGTAAGACAGTTTCAAGTTGGGGATAATGTGTTTTTTAAAGTTAGACCCAAGAAGAGTTCCTTAAACTTGGGAAATTGCTCCAATCTAGCTTCCAGATACTATGTACCTTTTGAGGTCTTAGATAAGATTGTAACTATTGCTTATGAGTTGGATCTATCCTCTTGCGTTAGAGTACATAATGTGTTTCATGTGTCTTTATTGAAAAAGTACATACCTGATGCTAACCATGTCATTAATTGGAATGTGATCGAGGTAATTAGAGTGATTTTATTTTCTTTATTGATATATATACATGTATGGAAATGGTACTAATCATGTGATTCAATGAATTATGATCCAAATGGAACTAGAAACTTATTTTCTGGTACAACCTGTTTCCATTTTAGGCAACAAGCTCAATCTACTTTGGAATCGAGAAACAGGCAGGTAACAGCCCAATGGACCCATTACAGTCCTGAGGATGTGACTTGGGAGCAGGAGGATGCCATGAGGGAAGAATACCCTCATATTCTATTTTGATTTTTTTTGGAATGTATGTAATATGCATCGAGCATTAGAGGAAATTTCAACTCAAAATGGGCCTCCTAAAATGAACTAGTAAAATAATAGTTAAAATAATAAAATAATATTTATTAATTTTGGAGGAAGAAAAGAAAAAAACTACTTTTTTGTTTGTATTTTTGACATATCTCCCTGTGTTTTTACTCAAATTTCGATCAAGAGAGCTCGTTGGATGCGAAATTAAATTCCGCATCCAACGAGTACCCACTCGGCATACTTTATGTGTTTTTGATCATTTATGATCGATTTTCCTAGCGTTTAGGGCATGTAAGCTATTTTCTATCTTCCACTCTTACGTTATGCATTGATGATCCTATTTTTGTGATTCCATGCTATTTATGACGCTATTGGATTCCTTCTCTCACCTATTACTCCTTCCTTGATGTTTGTAACCCCCTTTATGCATTAGAGTGCCTCCATGCACTCTTCATGGCTCCACTCCTTAGGTTTTGATAACTCCTCCTCATGGTTCTAATTCAGGAAAGGGAATATTTTCATTAAGCCACCACTCCACTAATTCAAGTTAAGTATCCATGATGAATCTTAAACATTACCTATCTCTAATTGGATTTGATCCATTTGGGTAAGAGTTGGCCTCCTTGTGTTATACATTCATATTCCTTCTCCTTGTTGAAGTTAATCTTGAGCTTTAGACCATGTGACTTGTGTTATATATCCATGTTGGGAATGTTGGTATTATTGGGAGTGTATTGAGACTTAAAGTTAGTCTAGTTTTTTTCTCTTTGATTCAATTCTATCACTCTAGTAGTCCAAGTTCTCACACAAGAAGCCAGGAAATGGGAATGGAAAGCTAGGTAATATCCCATAGGGAATGGAGACAAACAGGAAAGTAGTAGTGGGAAGCATTGTGGTTCTCGGAAGAGTCAGTTATGATAGTTTATAGAATAAGTACTCATCTACCTGTGGATCCATGGTCTCAGCTCAAGGGTGATTTGTTCAAGCAAAGAAGGCTTGACAATGTCTACGGTTGGGAATAAATTTATCCCACTGCAGCTAATTTCCCATATCTTGAGATAAGTATTTATCATATGATTTTATTTATGTTTTAACATATTATTATGATGATTATGTGCAAAGGTGGCTGAATTGAGTTATATATATGCTTTATTATTGTATGTCATAATCCGTTTACAGGAATAACGGACTCTGTAGGATTCAAGTCCGAGATGATATTCATTATGATCTTCTTTCTCTTCTTCAAAATTTGTAACTATGAATCTACGGTACTATGAGGGGAACAGCCATATGTTATGGTTCACCATTATTTGTTCATTTTTATGCTTTGGTACCTATTCCATTTTTTCCATCACAATTTTTCTAGTAAGGATAGCCTTTCATTTCATCGAAAAATCTTTCTGGATGACCAAGATATGTCCGTTATGGTCCAACAGGTTTCTCAGTGCTAGGTTGGGTGCACCAGTTGTTAGATTGGAAATATTATATGCACAGATATGCTCCTATTTGCATATCTGAGTTTTGATAATGTAATTTAAATGTAATATTTATTGATGGATGGAGGTATGATCTGGATCTTGGGGGCTGCGACCTAGAAGGCTTGGATGCCAAGAGAGGAGGAGAAGAGATAACATAATGGACCAGCTATGAGAAATACATGACAACGACATCTAGTTTGTGAATATCCTAGATAGAGAAACAAAAAATAAATATTTAACATGGAGGGGTGAGGCTCAAAGAGGGTTGTTTGAGCCTCACCTCTCAAAACATACTAAGAAAACCACTCATAACTAATAACCCAATAACTCAATAGAGTAACATAAATGTAAGATGCCAAGAATACTTGAATTCTTTATTGAGAAGGCATAGAGCCTTTTTATAAATTTATTACAGTGTTCCTTTGGGCCATACCATGGGAAAAAAACATGGGTTGTAAAATACCATGGATAGGAGAGGTACAATGTGTCATGAAGCCATACCATGGAACAAAACCATGGGTTGTCAAATACCATGGATGGGAGACAGAGGCCTCTCCATTTAATGCTTTTATGATGAATGAGATAGGATGGCCTCTCCATTGAATATTTGTATGTCTTACACATCTAAATTTAGACCATATTCCCCCTGAAATTTGGATCAAGGTAGGAATCCATGCAATCTAAAACATATTAGTGAAAAATGGTTGTAGGGGACAACCATTGGGTGGTGATTTTGTGGGTAGTGATTGTAGCCAGTGTCTTTTGTTTTTCTTTGGTTGTGGTGTGGTTGTAGGTTACAGACTACATATGTTTCTTGATGTGTGTTTTCCTTATTTTTTATCTTCACTAAAATCACACACCGAACAACACCACAAACTAATTAAATCTACAAACAATTAACGACACAATACTTGACAATGATAAAGTATCTTTTTAATAATATTTACAAAGTATAAGAATTTAATATAGGACCTTAATAGAACTATGATAATAGATTAATTATTCATCCACTGAATGCAATTATGAACTTAAATTTAATGTTGATAGAGTTTATTAAGTGTTGACTAACTTAGGGTGATGAATTATTTAATTAAGTAATGCAAACATAGTAATATTTATTAAAGTTATAACTTTAATTAATTATTTAATGGTTAGTTGTCATAACCTTATTCTGATGTCCTTAAACCTAAATTCTGAACTTTTTTCTTTTTCATAAAGGTCGAGACATTACATCAATGATGTTCATGCATAAGGTGTAGAGATTAGCGTTATTGATCATGTTGGGACTTGGAGGATAATCCATGGTGGCTATTGACATCCTCCCTTTCCATCTGTGTTAGGGTTTGTCCCTTGGTTGAAACGTAGTATAAATAGTATGGTGAGGAAGATAAGAGCAAGTATCTTATCCATAAGAGGACAAATAGGGGAGGCAGTATGGGCAAGAGAGTGCTCTAATATTTGATAGTGGATTTATTGTTGGTTTGAATTTCTATATATTTAGTTTTAATTTGAGAGTTTAATTGTGCAAGTTGTTCATAATTGGTGTTTCCAATAGAGTTTTCTCCAAAATTAAAGCTGGAACGACTCATTAACTTGGAAAATAGATAAACACATCCCTATGCATGGATTGATGTAGAACAATTCCCAATTTTTATTTTTCCTCTTTATCAATGATCATAAGAAATTGTTGGAGTTAAAGAGAAAGTTTGAATTCAAAGAATTGATTTGCATCATGACATGTATGGGTGGTGCTATGACATAATTTACTATGCACCAATAACTAATATAGGTAAAACTTGACAAGGTGTCTGAATTACCTTTTTTATCGCCTCCACATTTCTGAACTCAACAAATTTCATACAAGGAATGACATGCTCAAAGGGAGTTCGGTATTTTTATTTGATGGTTAAAGCAAGGGCTCCCGTTGTTCTTCCATGAAAATTATACATGAAAGAAGTAATTCTATGGAATTATCTTCTTTGGAGGCCCTCAAATTTTGCTGGTATTTCCTTGCAAGTTTGATTGCTACTTCATTTTCTTCAGTACTAGAGTTTGCAAAGAAAACCTTATTAGAAAATAACGATTCAACAAGGAACTTTGCAAGCTTCACCTGATGCACAGGTTTACTTAAACTGGGTGACAAGCCTCTGAGGGGTGCCTTCTCAAAATTATACTTATAGATATGGAAGGTACAAATAGACAAAAAGATTGCAGGATTGCATAAATGTTGAAATAGTTTTCTTAATTAACCATTAGCTAAAAGTTTACTAACTCTGCTATATATACATAGTTTTTGTAGTGATAACACGGGTTTGATTTCTCTTATGATATTATCCACCCATCTTGCATCAGGTGCCAAAGAGGTTCAATTTCTTGCCTTCGGTGATATGGGTAAGGCTCCTTGTGAAGTGTATGATGAGCATTACATCCAAGTAAAAAATTTTGATATAACTGGATAACTTTAATTTATGATACCCAAAAATTCAAGTGAAAATTATAAACTTTATTAAACATGAAAGAGGTTAAACAAAACTATAAATGAAATCCTTCGGGTGGTAATTAACAAATTCATAGTTAAAGATGAACCTTGAAGGGGGTTTTATAAGAACACTTTGCTTCTTTCCATAATTAAAGTATGGAGTATAAGTTTTTAGAATTGTAAGATGAAAATATAGAGCAGTAATATGAGAATAAATTTATTTTGCAACCATGGTCCCTCGAATTTATAGAGGCCAGGACAGAAGAAGTGTCAATGGGTCAGGTCGATTATGTTTTTCATATTGCAGATATTAGCTATGCCATGATTTTTCTCGTTGAGTGGGACTTCTTCCTTTCAATGATCACTCAGATCGCTTCACGACTATCTTACATGAAATATATTGGTAACCATGAATGATAAATTGTAACTTAAATGTGTACCACAAGGAATTCACTTAGTGAACATCTCACATAGCATGTGCGATCGTGGGATATTAAAGAATACCCTTAATTTCCAGAGATATTGACCCAAACTCTTTTTGTTGAAACCCCCTCCCAATACTTAAAACCTCCTCCCCACCCCTTTTTATACCTCAATCATTATAAACCACCCTACCCACCCCCACCTTAAACCCTCATCCCCCCAATACCTGCAATATATTGGTTCAATTTTTAATAATTTTAAAACCCGCAATATGAACTAACGTGATAGGATATTGGTCAACAAGTGAAGCCGCCATGACGTGTATACCCTTTCTTATCATATTCAACACTGATTATATCTTCTTTCATGTGTTATTCAAAAACATATGTGGGAAATGACTGGAATAGTGCATAGATTATCCCCACATTGAATCAAAGTATGGGACTAGATATTCTGGTGGAGAATGCGGTGTCCCTATGAAATATATTTTATGATTCCCACGACTACAGAGGACAAGCCATGGTATTCTATCAATCAAGGACCAATGCACTTACTCTAATTTCGACCAAGAATAAATGGACAGAAAATAGTGAGCATGTACTAAATATAAATCCTTTCATTTCATTTCTCAAACCCTCTTATCAAAATCTCCCAAAATTTCTGTTGGTTCCAAGCGTAATATGAATGGATCAAGCAGGACTTGGCTTCTGTGGACCGAAAAAAAACACCTTGGCTTCTTTTTATAAGGTAAGATCAAAATGCACCATACATTTTTGAACATCATCTAGATTCTTTACAATTGTAATTATCTTTATAATTGGAATTGAAATTGCAAGAAAAAAAGAGGTATTCTACAGCATGTGTAAACCTCAATGTGAAAATCAAAATTTATGCTTATTTAATGAAATGAATTTACCCATTCTTGCAATTTTACTTTTGTATTCCTACATCCATCAACCTATATCATAGTGTGTATCATCCCCATACCCCATAATGGAGATAAATTAAAAAATTTACTTCAAGAACCCTTGTTCTCCTTTCTAAAAATAGGGCATGGACGTTAACACACTCTTCCACATTCATTCTCTGGCTTAAAAAGTGTCGTAATGTCCTCTCCTCCCTTCATAGATCCCTTCTACAAATGGAGACACCATTTCCACATTGAACATGTTCTTTTGTACTCCTCCCTCTACACTTCCACTTTCTACCTTCCGCATGCAGAGTTTGAGAATTGGAAATAGCATGTGCGATGGAGAGGTTCAATCATTATTTCGCCTTCCCCACTTTCTCTTTTTTCCTTCCGCTCAGAACTCGAGAATCAGAACTTTAACATTCAACGGAAAGGATTAATCATTATTCTGCCTTTCGCACTTCCACTTTTCACCTTTTGTTCGGGACTTGAAAATCGAAACTTTAACATTTAACAGAAAGGTTCAACCATTATTCCGCGTTCCGCACTTTTTCTTCCTACCTTCCGCTCAGAACTCGAGAATCGAAACTTTAACATTCGACAGAAAGGTTCATCCATTTCTCCGCCTTCTCCACTTCTCACTTCTTCCTTCCACTTGGAACTCAAGAATCAAAACTTTAACCTTCGATGGATAGTTTCAACCATTTCTTCACCTTCTGCACTTTCACTTTCTGCCTTCCGCGGGAAGATACTGGGAATCAGAAAACCATCCTTCTTCCTTGTTTCAACTTCTCTTTTCCATTTTTTTCCTTCCAACTTTCCCAAGCGTATTTCAAGGGGCAGAAACGCTAAATCACGGGAATTCTAATTCTTCCACCAAGATTTTAGCCTCCAAGGACTTAAGCAAAATTCATTGCAATACACAAGTAACCTCTACATAATCATCAACAAGCATTCAAAATGAGCATAGAAATTCATCATATTCATAAGCATTCTATATAACCAATATAGTCATTCATAAGCAATTACATTGCATAAACAAGAACAACAAGAACACTTATCTTGGATGATAGTGTTGTCCTGCAACTAGCTATCTAGATGCAACATTCCACCCAACCGTAGGCCAGTGTGTTCCTTAATCTCTCAACACCACTTCCACCCTTGATTTGGGCATTATTTCCACAAGGAACTGGGGAACAACAGACTTAGACATAGCAAGATCATATCACACACAGTCAATCCAACCTCTAGTTAGGTTTATCATACTGTTCAGCTAAGCCAACACTCAATTGGGTTTGTCAGATGTAGGCTTACAAGTGAAACAATGTTGGGCTTATCAAGCTTACTCAGCAGAGCCAACATATAGTTGGTTTTATCATCCAAGCCACATATGGGTTTATCAGGCACTCAACCAAGCCATCATTCACAGTGGGTTTCTCAGGCTATCCATCCAAGGCTTACACATGGCCAAAACACAATAAGACACAGCCATTACAATATACAATTGGGTTTATTAGGATGCTAAGGCAATGGAAAGGTAGAATGACTAAGCTATTGGCTCATTCAAGATCTCAAGACACCTCCATAAGGTCTATCTATCCTGGGATCCACATTACCTACACACCCAACATAAGGAAGCATCCCCTTCTCTTTTCCACAGTCCCTCGGGCTATGCCTTCCTTTCCAATGCTCTTAATGGAATGCAGTGAAGATTTACCATTCCCTTTTACTTTTTCATGAGGTTCCTCTCTGCACTAGGTTTATCAATCCCATTCCTCTTCTCTTTCCCTCCTCGGTCTTACATATAGTTCAGACCCAAACCAGGGTGTAAAATCACAACAAAACCATAGGGGAAACACAGAAACATGGGCTTTAACATTGTGAAACAAATCACCACTCTGTAACATAGAGAAACATGGTTGCAGACCACTCTGCAACATAATTTAAATGGACTGAACAACTTTGAATAGTGTACCACACTGCATAGCCCCAAACAGAGAGTTTCTTTGTGACTTAGGAGAGTGAACAACAATGCACAATTGATCCCCTCAAATGGTATAATGGAATGGAATGACTATAACATTCAGATGAAGAATGGGTTGACAGACTGGGCACACATTTTCTGGTTTTACTTTCTTCAGAAGCAAGAATGCATCCTCTGTAGACTGTAGTCTTGTTCATTCATGAGATCGACTGCCATGCCTTGCTCTACCCAAGGCATTAACTGCCTCAACCAATTTCCTACAAGAAAATTGAATGCGCAAGCACAGGGAAAAACCAGGGTAGACGGTTTTAAGAACATACAACTTCTAAGCAGATCTACAGTTGAGATCTCCCAACAAACAAATCGACGATGCACAATGATTTCACTAAGTGAACTAACATGGACAAAGAAAACTTTGGCGGGTGCGATACTTTATGAAATCCGATTTAGTTTATTTGAGTTCCACTATTGATCTAGATCCAACAGTTGCTAGTTCATTTTGCTGGATAACTAGAAGTTTTTTAACATCAACTAGTGGGCACGAAATTTCTTATCCAAAAGGATTTAATCTACCTCGCGTTTGTTGGGTGACTTGGACAACAAATCAACAAAGGTTTTTATATTAATTAAAAATGGTTTTGTGAGTATTGAACAGGGGCATCTGCTGGTTTAACTCCCTCTTTGTTCCTTTGTAAAATCATGCCTCCATCTCTTTTCACGTTGTGGTTCCATAGCTAGATTTGTTGTTTTATTAAATAGTGCATTTACATGATATTCAAAATTCTCTGTGCTTAACTTAGCCTCAAAACCATAGGTATCAACCTTGATCACCTATCAACAAAACATCAATCAATGGAAAGGTCTTGGCCTTGAGCTCCTTGGCATTATTCAAATACAATCCATACATCATGTACAATCTTAATATCATGGGGTTAAAACTAGGGTGTTACATTCCCCTCCCCCTTACAATAGCACTGTCCTCGGTGCTTCACAAAATTGAACAAAATGATACGCTGGCACCACCTTAGTGTTCTACAAAATTGAACAAAAATGGATGTTCCAATCCCATGGCATCCTCCAGCTCCCACATAGCCTCTTCAGGACTGTAGTTCTCCCATTGCACCTTTACCTATCCTATGGCTCGATTCCAGAGCATGGAGACCTTCCTATCAAGGATGCACAATGGCTCTGTTTGTAACTCTCCCTCAGGATCCACCTAGATCACATCCTAATCAATCACATGGTTAGGGTCATGTACATATTTCTGAAGCAAAGAAACATGAAAAAAATTATGAGCTCTAGTGCTAGAAGCAAATGCAAGTCTATATGTAATTGACCCTATTCTTTCAAGAAGTTGAAATTTCCCACAGTATCTAGGTAATAACTTGGCACAACTTCCAAAATTCAAGGAACTCTTCTTTGCCCTCACTCTGAAGTAAACATGATCTCCAACACTGAACTCTATGTGCACTCTATACTTCTCTACATAGATTTTATGTCTATCTTGGGATGCTTTCGTATTCTTCCTGATCTTTGCAACCTCTTACTCCATTTCCTTGAGCGATTCTGGACCAACAAAAATCATGTTCACTGGATTATCACATGTCCCTGGTGTCCTACACCTTCTCCCATACAAAGATTCATATGTACTCATCCTCAAGGATGCTTGTTGTCCATTATTATATGAAAATTCCACCAAGTGTAAATAATCCTCCCACTTGGTTGGTTTTTCCATCACATACTTATGAACCATGTCTTCAAGCACTTCATTCACTCCCTATGTTTTTCCATCAGTCTGAGGATGGTAGGCAGTGATGAAGTTCAACTATGTACCCAAATCTGCAAACAAACCCTTCCAAAAATTGGAAGTGAACTTAGGGTCCATGTTAGAGACTATTTCCTTAGGCAATCCATGCAATCTAAAAATATCCTTCTTGAATATTTTGCAATGGCATTAGTCTTATAAGTGGACTTGACTGGTATTAAATGTGTTTCCTTTGTCAACTTTTCCACCACAACCATGATCGAATCATGTTGACTCCAAGTCATTGACAATCCTGTAATAAAATCCATGGAAACAACTTCCCATTTCCATTATGGGATTGGAAAAGGCTGCAAGAAACTTGCGGGGTGTTGATGCTCAACCTTCACCTGCTGACATTTCATGCACCTTGAAATATACTCAGCAATGTCCTTCTTCATTACTGGAAAAAAATACTTATTTCTGGCTGTAGGAATTGTCTTCTGATATCCTAGGTGACCAGAATATGGAGCTTGATGGATCTCATCCATAACAACTCTCCTCAAATATGCTACATTTGGAATATAAATTATGTTTTTATAAGTAAGAATTCCATATTCTTCCAATTTATATCCCTCATACCTCTTCTCAAGACTTTGTTGTTGCAATTTGTCCTTTATTTACACATACATTTCATCTTTAGCAGTATGATTAACAATCTGCTATCTCAAATATGTCTGGAAAATGTTAAGAGTTGCCACATGCATTTCATGCACCTTCCTGCTGAGTGCATCAACCACTTTGTTTTCTTTACCTTTTATGTTTGATTTCAAAATCAAACTCACATAAAAATTCCAGCCATCTAGCTTTCCTAGCATTTAGAGTTGGCTGATCAAACAAATATTTTAGACCATAGTGGTATGTCCTTAACTCAAACTTTCTTCCCATTAAGTAATGCCTGCACATATTGAGAGCATGTACTATGCTTGCAAGTTCTAAATCATGAGTGTCATAGTTCTTCTCATGATCCTTCAACTTTCTTGACTCGTAGCATACCACGTGGTTGTCTTGCATAAGAACTCCTCCGATCCCTTGACCACATGCATCAGTGCACACCAAAAAATATTTTTCTGGGTCTACAATTTTCAAAAATGGTGCACTTGTGAGAATATTCTTCAACTGTTGGAAGCTTTCTTCACACATTGGGGTCCATTCAAACTTTATCCCCTTATTTTGCAAAGAAGTGATTGAATGTGAAACATTGTAGAATCCCTCAATGAATCTCCTGTAGTATCCTGCAAGTCCCATAAAAGATCTTACATCTATCACATTTCTTGGGGTAGGCCAATCCATAATGGCCTCAATCTTTTTAGGGTCCACAGCTATACCCTCATCTGACATAATGTGACCTAAATAATGAATTCTATCTTTATAGAAGTCACACTTTCTCAACTTTGCATACAACTTATGTTCCCTTAGCAATTGCAAGGTCAAACTCAAATGTTCTTCATGATCTTCCTCATTCTTAGAATAAATAAGAATGTCATCAAGGAAAACAAGAACAAACTTGTCCAAATACCTATTGAAGACACTATTCATAAGGAACATAAATATAGCCGGTGCATTTGTGAGACCAAATGGTACCACTAAAAGGGTATTTATTCTTCACAGTGACCTTGTTCAGTTGTCTGTAATCAATACACATCCTGAGTGTACCATCTTTATTTTTCACAAATAGAACTAGTCCTCCCCAAGGAGACACACTTGACCTGATATACTTATTCTCCAACAACTCTTGCAGCTACATCTTCATCTCTATCATTTCTGGTGTACTCATCATGTAGGGTGTCTTGGACACTGGTGCTACTCCTGGAACAAGTTCAATTGTAAAATCAATGTCCCTGTTTGGAGGAATCCCTGGAACTTCATTAGGAAAAACATCCGTGAATTCTTGCATCACATGAAAGTCCTCCAACCTAGGATTGTCATTCTCTGTTGCCTCCAACACATGGGTTGCATACAAATAGAAACATTTCCTACAGAACTTCTTCAGCTGCATTGTTGAAATATTCCTAAAAGAGTTCACCTTTGGAATTCCTCTTACAACCCTTAAGTTGCATTCTTCATCTATGCACTCAAAATTCTTATTGTAACAATCAAGCTTTACTTGGTGTGCTTCCGACCAATCCATTCCAATGACAACATCATAGGAACCAAGTGGCAAAACATTCATATCTGCATAAGTGACCAATCCATCCATAACCAATGGACACTTTTATACCACTTCACTAACCTTTCTCTTAGTCCCAGTGGTTAGCTTAACTAACCATGATTCGATATGTTTTAACTTCTTAAAAGCACAAATATCAACTACTTTATGAGTAATATAACTGTGATTAGATCCAAGGTCAACTAAAATAGAAACATATTGCTCAGCAATTTTACCTACAACTTCAGTCACCGTTGACTGATGATCTTCCTGGCGGTCCTCTAGTGCTGCATAAATCCTAGGGACAATCCTTGCAACTTGACCTACAGTTTCAACTTCTTGAATGTTATGATCTTGCCTTACAAAACCATCCTCAAGTGGACAATTCTTGCCCATGTGGGGTCCTCCACATTTCCAACATTGGAGTGGTTATATGTTCTGTTGTGGATCTCTTGGATTTACTCCCATTTCTCTAGTTGGCTTACTCACATCTTGGGATGGTTGATTTTGTTTATTCCTGGAGTTAGAAGGTTTGAAACCTTTCTTCCTTTGGTCATACTTCTCATTTCTCTTGTCCTTCAAATCCTTATGGTAATCAGGTTTTCCCTTGCTTTTCTCATGGAAATAATTGGATTTCCTTATAGCCTCTTCTAGATTTCTAGATTCATAAAACTCAATTCTATCTTTATAAGACTGAGGTATCCCACTCAGAAAACGTTGGATTTTTACTTTATCATATTTGATGTACCTGACATACCTTAAAAGTTCCAAGAACTTGTTTGCATATTCTTCCATGGTCTACTATCCCAATTTCAACTCATGTAATTTTTTCATCTTGTCATCATAATACCTATCAGAGAGGTATTTCTGCTTGAAATATTTCATGAATTGTTTCCACATAATTTTCTTGTCCTTGATCTTCTTTACCTTCCTGATCTTCTCCTACCAAATGGAGGCTCTTCCATTCAGGTTGATGATGGCTACCCTTTCCTTCATATTTCTTGAATAGTCTTAGGCTTGGAAATATTTATTCATCCCAAGAATCCAAGCTTCAGTTTCTTATCCAGTATTTACCTCACTGTCAAAGGTAGGATGCCTTGCCCTTTTAAATGCATCACATGAACTATTTCTATAATGCCTCTTTCTCTTTTCTCTGTGAGATGAAGAGCTAAAACCCCTAGTAGATTCTTCAGAGTCAGATGACCCACTAGAATATCTCTTTCTCCTTATGGAACTGCTCTTACTACCTTCTAGTTTTTTTGTACAACACCCAGAGCTCATCCTCCTTTGGATGTCTGTCAAACTCTACAACATGGATGCATTCAGTTTATGTTTCTCTTCCTGAGATTTAATTAGGCTTCTCATGGTGGTTGTAATATCTGGGGGAGTATCTTGAAATCTCCTTCCATTAGACTCTGTATTAGCATTTGCAACTCGGACGCTTTCCCCCATAGATTCTTCCTCGTGCTCATAGGGATTTCGTGCATCATACATGTCATAGGTTCTCATGGATGAGCCAAAACCCACTTTTTCAATATGCACTATGACTCTGCAAAATGTGGTAACAACATCATTTGTTAGTTGCATAATAATTTCAGAACTAAAACCCATTTAACTTACTGTCACCTGGCCCATATAGGCCAAATTCTATAACCATAAGCTCTCTTAACCGTTCAAATTGGCCCATTTAGGCCCTAGTGCTACAACCAACAACTGTGATACCACAATGTTGTTAGAATAATCAACCCATAGTATTTACCCACTTAGACATTATTTCATTTATTTTGTCTTATTTGCCTAGTACATGAGTCCCACCATGTGCAAGTT
>LPNX010169871.1:91572-163573 GCA_001517045.1 Pseudotsuga menziesii
GTAACATCCCCATACCCCATAATGCGGATAAATTAAAATTTTTACTTCAAGAACCCTTGTTCTCCTTTTGAAACATGGGGCATGGACGTTAACACATTCTTCCACATTCATTCTCAGGATTAGAAAGCACTAAAACAATATTTCTTCCCTTAAAAGATCCCTTCTGCAACCAGAAACACCATTTCCTCACTGAACCTCTTCTTCCCCACTCCTCCCTCCCCACTTCTGCTTTTCACCTTCTGCATGCAGAGTTCGGGAATCGGAAACACCATGTGCACCGGAGAGGTTCAATCATTATTCCTCCTTCTGCACTTCCGCTTAGAACTCGAAAATCAAAACTTTAACATTCGATGAAAAGGTTCAACCATTATTCTTCCTTTCACACTTTCGCTTTCCACTTTTCGACTTCTGTACTTCCACTTTTTGCCTTCTGATTGGAATTCAAGAATCAAAACTTTAACCTTCAACGGAGAGGTTCAACCATTTGTCTACCTTCCACACTTCTTCTTTCTTCCTTCCATAGGTGGATCTCGAGAATAGAAAAACCATCCTTCTGCCTTGTTTCAACTTCTCTTTTCCGCTTTCCACCTTCTTCCTTTCCCATGCGGATTGCAAGGGGTGGAAACACTAAATCACAGGCATTCTGATCCTGCCACTAGGATTTTAGCCTCCAAGGACGTAAGCAAAATGTGTTGCAAAAACACTAGGCATATATAGGAGTAAAATGTAGGGAAACATACATAAGTAACCTCTACATATGGCATCAATAAGCATTCAACATGAACATAGCAATTCATCATATTCATAATCATTCTATATAACCAATATAGTTATTCGTAAGAAATTACATTGCATAAATAAGAAAAACAAGAATACTTATATTGGATGATGGTGTTGTCCTGCAACTAGCTATGTTGCTCCAACGTTCCACACAATCATAGGCCAGTGTGTTCCTTAATCTCTCAACACCACTTCCACCCTCGAGCTGGGCATGATTTCCACAAGGAACTAGGGAACAACACACTTACACACAGGCACATCATATCACACACAGACAAGCCAACATCTAGCTAGATTTATCAGACTTTCTAGCCAAGCCAACACTCAGTTGGGTTTATCAAGATGCAGTATTAATATCCAAACAATGTTGGGTTTATCAGGATTACTCAACCAAGCCAACATACAGTTGGGTTTATCGAACTGTTCATAGTTAATCCAACTTTCACAATAAGGACCAACCAAGACATGGATGGGTTTATTAGGCACTCATTCAAGCCAACATTCAAAGTGGGTTTCTCAAGCTATCCATCCAAGGATTACACATGGAAAAAACACAACAAGACACAGCTAAGCCAATATACAATTAGGTTTATCAGGTTGCTAAGGAAGCGGAAAGGTAGAATGACTAAGCTAGTGGCTCATTCAAGAGCTAAGGACACCTCCACAAGGTCTATTTGGTCTGGGATCCACATTACCAGCATACCCAACACAAGGAAGCATCATCTTCTCTCCTCCACAGTCCCTCAGGCTATGCCTTCCCTTCCAGTGCTCTTCAAGGCATGCAATGAAGATTTACCAACCACTCTTACCTTTTCATGAGGTTCCTCTCTGCACTAGGTTTATAAGGCCCATTTCTCTTCTCTTCCACTCCTTAGTATTGCATACAATTCAAACCCAAACCAAGGTGTAAAATCACAACAATACCACAGGGGAAACACAGCAACACAGGATTTAACACTGTAAAACAAACCACCACTCTGTAACACAGAGAAATAGGGTTGCAAACCACTCTGTAGCACAATGTAAATGGACTGAACAACTATAAATAGTGAACCGCACTACACATCCCCAAACAGAGAGTTTCTATGGGACTTAGGAGAGTGAAAACAATGCACAATTGATCCCCTCAAATGGTAGAATGGAATGGAATGACTACAATGTTCATATGAAGACTAGGTTGACAAAATGGGCATGCATTTTATGGTTTTACTTTCTTCAAAAGCAAGAACACAACCTCTGCAAACTGTAGGATTGTTCAGTCATGAGATCAACTTCCATGCCATGCTCTTCCCAAGGAATTAACTGCCTCAACCAATTTCCTACAAGAAAATTGAATGCACAAGCACAGGGACTAATCAGGGTAGCCGGTTTTAAGAACAGACAACTTCTGAGCATATCTATGGTTGAGATCACCCAACAAATAGATCGATGGTGCATAGCGATTTCATTGAGTGAACTAGCATAGACAAAGAAAACTTTAGCGGGCGCTATACTTTATGAAATTTGCTTTACTTTATTTGAGGTCCACCATTGATCTAGATCCAACAGTTGCTAGTTCATTTCACTGGATAACTAGGAGTTGTTTAACATCAACTAGAAGGGTGTAAAATTTCTTATCCAAAAGGATTTAATCCGTCTCGCATCCGCTGGGAGACTTGGACAACAAATCAGTGAAGGTTTGTATGCTGATTAAACAGGTTTTTGTGAGGATTGAACTTCAAATCACTCACCTGGAATATGTTGGTTTAACTCCCTCTCTGTTCCTTTGTGAAATCATGCCCCCATCTCTTTTCACGTTGGAGTTCCATAGCTAGCTGTGTCATTTTATTAAATTGTGCATTTACATTATATTCAAAATGTTTTGTGCTTAACTTAGCACCAAAACCATAGGTATCAACCTTGATCACCTATCCACAAAACATCAATCAATGGAAGGGCCTTAGCCTTGAGCTCCTTTCCATGATTCAAATACAATACGTAAATCACGTACAATCTTAATATCATGGGGGTAAAACTGGGGTGTTACATAGTTCTTCCATCCTATCAAGCAGTCCTCAGATTCTTATTGGCACACCAGGATCTCCTTCACTCTCATGATTGGGTCTCTTCTAAATGATAAAAATTATCCCTTAAGACTCTTAAGTGAAGGTTCCATACATATAACATCAATTACTAATTGGCATTAATTATCAATGCAATCTTATAAAATTAAACAATTTCTGGGAAATTTAATCCTTGTAATTTTTAATTTTTGTCATTAATTTATGGTCCACGAATGAATTTATACAATCCATTTAATGATTTAAAAATAAATAATTATATTGAAGATATTTGACAGTGTATTTATTGTTGGTTAGAATTGATATATGTTTAGCTTCAATTTGAGAGTTTAATTGTGCAAGTTGTTCATAATTATTGGTGTCAATAGAGTTTTCTCCAAGAATTAAAACTGCAACAACTCATTAACATGTAAAACATATACCTGGGGAGTTAGTTGTGGGTGGTATTATCTATGATCCCAGAGGAAATATAGTTTCGACATATGCTTGGGGTCTAGGTCACATAACCAATGATGAAGCAGAGTGTCTTGCGCTTCTCTTTGGGCTAGATTTGGTTAGACAAAATAAGATCACAAAAGTCACAGTCATGGGAGATTCAAAACAAGTCATAAAAAAATTATCTCAGGATACATGGCAAGGAGTATTTAAAATCAAATGAATCTATGAGTGAGTCTGACAAATCCCCGCAAATATACAAATCACCTTTTATCATGTCCTCAAAAGCAACAACTCTCAAGCGAACAACGTAGCTAACTAAGGATGTAAGATAAATTTTGGTTGATCAATTGTTAAGGGTCAAATTAAAAACTTTATTTATGTCCCCTAGAGAAGCTTGGTTGTTTGATGAGAAGCTTTGCACGAGCCATGGAAGGTGTCAACATGAAGACTCATCTCGAACCTTTTTCTCCCTATTGTGAATATGAAAAAGCGTCTAAATTCAGAATTCCTGTAGAGACGACCCAGGCACAGATCTCACTCGGCCGTCTTTGCATTGATGAAAATGAAAGGAGACCTAGCACCTTGTTGGATCAGCCTGATCCCTCAGTGCACACAGTTTTGTTCCTCCCTCGGGTTCCATTGGCAAAAAATGAAATGGATGTCACCTTGAATGATTTATAGGAAACCCTGCATGACATAAAGCAGCATATGCATTGGATTTACAACATAATGAATAAGGGTGTCAAGGAAGGTAGCGCAACTACAAAGGAGGTGAAATGGATGGCGAACCAAATGGGATGTCAGGATACTAGAATTGAACACAACCATAGGGACTTACATGAGCTCATGGGATTTGTTGATAACATCAAGGAAGAGTTGCAAAAAATGGTTAATATGAACCAGTGCGGACATTTCCAAGACTCTCTTGCAAGAGACCGCCCAATGGAGGAGACTTCATTAGTGCAATCAATTGAAGAACCAGGTGAAATGCAGCAAAAGTAACTACAGTCTGGATGATTTTTTACGTTTTTCTGTATTTTTCTTTTAGGTAAGTTCATGTGTATATACACTAAGAAGGGAGTCAATTGTCTTTTTTGGAACAGAAGAAACTTTTTTCTCATTATATCTGGCATAGACAATTCAGTTTTTGTGTGGATAAACTATTTGAAATGCAGGCTCTGCCCCTTTTTGTAAGCATGGTAGTGAACAACCTTTTTATTAAAATACAATACATTCTCTCATTTCTATTAAAAAAAACATTGCAAACATATACACACGTCTCTCTACATGGATTCATGCGGAACAATAGGCTCAATTTTTATTTATCCTCTGTATCAGCAGTCGCAATAAATTGTTGGAGTTAAAAATAGAGTTGGAATTCAGAGAATTGATGTACAACATCCCTATGCATGGATTCATGTGGAACAATTCTTTATTTTTATTTTTCATCGGTATTTGCGACTGTAATAAATTGTTGGAGTTAAAGAGAAAGTTGGAATTCAGAGAATTGATGTACAATATGATAGGTATGGGTGGTGATATGACATAATTTACTATCCCATAATAGCTAATATAGGTAAAACTCGACAAGGTGTAATAAAAATTGGCAAATCCAAGCTATCAATAAAACCATGAGTGCAATTTATGAAGGGAAAATAAAAGAAACTTAAAACTAAGGTAATATATTTTGAAACTTGTCAGTATTTCAAATCCTTTACAAAGGATGTGTTAGTTGAAAGCCATAAGATTTAATGCTTTTCTATATTTATAAGGGTGCATAGCTCAAATCCATAGAATTTGATGCTTGAAAAAGAGACTCATTCTTCTTGTAAGAGAGGAAATAAATCCAAATTAATCAAGCTAAATTTCATTAGAGAGAAGTGAAGCTTGGGTAAGGTCTTTGTTTACTAACTTACTCTGTTAAAGAATTAGTTTACTTACTATAGGAAGAAGCACTCAAAATACTTATGAGAGGATAACCATTTATTCACCTCAACTACATTAAGAGGAATATCATCTATCTACTTAGAGTAGAACAATGTTGCTACCACACTACTTACCATCAATGTAATTGAAATTCAGTCTCATAAACCTTTTCTCTCCAAAAATGCAGGATGGAGCTAGTGATCAAAACTTGCAGGCTTCATGTTCTGAATCCTTGCTCATCCTCCCGCAATGTCAAGGATAATGACAGAGGGAACATGCTTAATGTAGATGAAAATACCGAAAATCATAAGAAATAAAATCCAAAAAATACATAAAACCCTAAATGGATGCACCTAACCAACTAATGCGTGGAAGGATGACCAATCACCAAGATAGAAAGAAAATGTGTTAGCAAAACGAACACAAACAAAAACCCTGACAAATTTGGCTATTAAAATCAACACGGAGAAAAGCTTGACAAATTTGTCATGAAGGCATGTGGCAGCATTCCATTCGTCTAAGCGAAGAGGAATATTCTGAGACTTCGTCTCCATTGTTTACATGTTTTACGTCCATCATCATCATGCTCATTTTACTACTCACATAATTGTAGTAGTAAGAAATCTTGCACTGCATAGAAGTAGCCCACTCAACACAAGGAGACTATAATCCATGCCATGTTTATTGGATTTTCTAAATCCAAACAAAGACAACTTCACTTGGTACAAGTTTTGAGCAACTTAGGGTATGAAATGGCCTTGGTAAAAAAAATATCCACTACAATAAGATATCCTACAACATCATTTCGGGCTCTTCCCAAGGGATTGGGAAACAAGATGCAAGAAGATGTGATGAGGTTCTCATGACACATAATACCCTCATAAGTCTAAAACAAAATCCTAACATTTATAAGGTCTGAAAATCAAGACACTTCCATTATCAATGTAGTCTACCCAAAAAAATGTCATTAAAATGTGTCTCTAGTGTGCTTGCCAAACCTTTCACCCATAATACTTGCAACTTAGTTTGACATACATGATTAGTTTATACAAACTTTTCTTCTCAACTATAGTATCAACAAGGATATAGATAATTTACCTAAATTAGATATGGATGGGTATAATCCTATTTCTTACATTGAGAGATAACTAAAGAGAGAGTAATACGAAACTTAGAGCATCCACATGGATGCTGACTTAAGACTTCATACAAACTCTCTTAGGACAATCCCTAGGACAATGGATTTATCCACAATACTTGCAATTTAGTTTGACATACATGCTTATTTTATACAACCATTTCATGGAAACTATGGTATCAACAATACTATAGCTAATTTACCTACATAAGATATGGATGGGTATAATCGTATTTCTTACATTGAGAGATAGCTAAAGAGAGAGTAATATGAACCTTAGAAATTCCACATGGATGTTGAATTAATATTTCATGTGAACTCTCTTAGGACAATTTCGATGATACTGGATTTATTGCTGGTTTGAATTGTTATGTGTTTAGCGTCAATTTGAGAGTTTCATTGTGTAAGTTGTTCATAATTGGTGTTGCCAACACAGTTTTCTCCAACAATTAAAACTAGAAAAACTCATTAACATAGCAAATAGATACATGCATCCCTCTGCATGGATTCGTGTGTAACCATTCTCATATTTTATTTTTCCTCTTTGTGTTTATTGCAAATTGTTCCACCTGAATGCTACTTAATATTTCATGTGAACTCTCTTAGAACAATTCCTATGACAATGGATTTATTGTTGGTTTGAATTGCTATGTGTTTAGTGTCAATTTTAGAGTTTCATTATGAAAGTTGTTCATAATTGTTATTTACAACATAGTTTTCTCCAGCAATTAAAACTGGAACAACTCATTAACATAGAAAACTAATACACGCATCCCTCTACATGGATTCATGTGGAACAATTCTCATTGTTTTCCTCTTTGAATTTATTACAAACTGTTCCACATCAATGCTTTAACTCATGTTCAAGGGTTTCTAAATGCATTTCAATTTGAGTGAAGCTCCTTTCTCTCCAATTAAAGTTTTACACTAAGAGGACATCAAAGGAAACCAAGAATTGCTTCAAGAAAACCCTAAATGTTGACTTTTGACTTCATGCAACCTCTCTTAGGACAATTCATAGGATAATGGATTTAATACTGGTTTGAATTGCTATATGGTTAGTATCAGTTTGAGAATTTCATTGTTTGTTCAACTGATCAAAATTGCAGGTTTTCTTTCACCCTTTGTATTGTCTTAGAAAAAACTTGTGATAGAAAAATATTTAATTATGCTTTCAATGCAATTGAATTCAAAAAATTTCCATAATGGGAAATTTATTCCTTGGAATTTTTGTTGGTTGTGGAGCTTGATCTTCCTGATTCAGAGATGTTGTTTCAATTGTGTTTGGATCCCAACACCTGATGGGGGTCTGTGGGGGAGGCTTTCCCCCCCACTATAGTCATCATGGGGATCTGGGGGGGCAGCGACTGGTTTGGGAACCCCCCTTGGTGGGATTTCGAGGGTTGTGCCTCCATAGAGAAAATTTAGGAAAAAATGCCTTGTAAAATGTTTTAATTTCAAATTCATGACTTGGTTGATAATGGGTGATTTATGGGCCTATGGTATCTGGGAAAAACGTGGTATTTTCCCATGGTATTCCATTTATAAAAGGGAGGAATTGTAATAAAATTGTGTATGGTATTGTATTGTAGCATTGTAAACCAGCATAGATCCAAATCCTAGGCTGTATCAAGCACTGAGAGGGATCAAATATTTGGAGGTTCAAACCTCTTCTTAAGTATTGCACTCAACTATCAACTTTGGTGTGATTTAGACCAAAAGCCACATCTTTTTATTTAAGGTTGACATATAATATTTTTATTATTAATATTTAATACTATTTATGTGTGACATATAATTTTTTTTTTTCTTTTAGGAAAGAACATTACAGCATCTCCCCCATACATGGTTTTAAAACCATGTGCAAGGCCCTCATAAAACCATGGGTTGTTTAGGAGGCCTTGCACATGGTCTTAAAATCATTTGCAAGGACCTCCTAAACCATGTACAATAAAACCATGGGTCCATCTTAGCTATGGCTCTACCAAGTATGTTAACTATGGGTCCATGTACAACAAAACTATGTACAATAGGATTTGACCTCTCTAATGAAAATAGCTTATTTTTGTAATGGATTATTATGTTATTAATTGTGTCCAGGTATTTAACATGTTTTTCACCTATTATTTTTTGTTTTATTGGATCAAAATTGGGTTGAAATAGGTAATACAATTTTTTTAAAATAAAAATAGAATTTAAATAATAGAAAAATGATTTATCAAAAATTTTATAGTTGAATTTTAATTTTATTAAAGTTGAATATATAATTCACTTTTTTTTATAAAAATAAAATTTAAATAAACACGATTCTATGAAAAAATTAAAAGTTGAATTTTAAAAAAAATGGAAGAGCGATTTTATAAAAAAAATTAATAGTTGATAACAAAAACGATATTAAAAAATCCAATCCAGATAATCAAATGTTTAACCAAATCTAATCAAACCATTTTGTAAAAACGCCTTCATTATTGTTGATACATCATTCTCACAAATTTCATTCAATGCAAATACATTGAATCTGTTGGAATATAATGCTTGATTATGGAAATAAAGCAATCAGTGTAAAATACTATCACGAAGACTACAAAAGGAGAAACGGACTAAAAGAAATAATGAAAATTTTCATTTCACTTGTTATGACATGTTAATCCTTCAATTCCATATCGGAAGTTCCAGAATTTTATAGTAGCATTGCATAAAAAACTATAGCACATAATATATTGCCTTTGGATTCATAGATTCAAAGTCTGAAGTCTTGAATGTGGCGGCTCTAGATTCAAGTTGAAACGTTATTGGCTGGCTAATCACCAAGTCGAAGTGGATGAGTCATTGAACATGAATGGACCAAATCTCTATGGGGAAACGTGGTTGGATGGATAAATTAGATGGAGGTTAATTAAAAAATTAATTTGATCCCCATCGATCACGTTCAAGCCTGCACTATGGTTCCTCAGGATCCAGCCACCTGTTCCCTTGCACTTCATGAGGATGATCATTTGGAATCTAGAGCATCTCATCGAATCTATGAGGAGTTTCATAACTTTCTTGATATCCATAAAGTGGGAAGCCATTGCAATTTTTGAGACTGTTATATCATCAACATGGAGGAAGGAGACATCCCATGGGTGGATATAAAATTTCCTTAGTTAATATTAACTCTAATTTGATCTCTCTTTTGATCAGTTGTGAATTGGTCGTGTGCTTCATCTTTCACTATTTGTGATAACAGCAGAAATGGGCTTCGATAATCCCAGTTATAATGGGAATTCCCAAGAACTATGATAACAACAGAAACCGGCTTTGATAATCCCAGTTATAATGGCAATGCTCAAGGATAGTAGTCTGTACGGATTTCGATACATTATGGTAATTGTGCTATGGATGACAACATTTTCATGGAGCACAGCAGCGCAGTGGGTGAAGGTCGGGATATGGAAGCTTCTTGTATAGAACGGTGGAGATTGTTTTAAGCTTGAAACACTTCGTCTACGAAATATTCAAGCAAGGTGGGAAGAATGGTAACATTTTTCTCCCTGTTGCTTGATAGAAGATTCTGATCACTAAATGGTAGCAGTTTAAGGAATCCATTGCTAGTTATTGGACTGATCTTGCAGTAGAAGAATTGATGATAATTCTGTGGCTATGAGAAATGGTAGTAAATATTAAATTTATAGTCAACATTACATTTTATAATGTTACATAACGTTACAAGATCTCCCTCATATTGGTTTTAATTTTAATTTTTTATTATTATAGTCAACATAACGTTACATAATGTTACAACGTTACGTAACGTTACAAGATCTCCCCCATACTGGGCTGTAGAGTGCCTCTCAACGCAACAATATTTGTGATTGTGTGAGAGAGACTATGAGAGAGTGAAGAGGAAGTGTAGCGGGGTTGCTGCAGGTTGTATCCCTTCATTTTGTTGAATGGTATAATAATAAAGAACTGACAATTTCTATGTGGAAGTATCCCATCTTGGGTGAACCACATTATATCTGTGTCTCTCTTGTAATGTGTTTAATATTTGCATCTTATTTAATTATTTAATTGTATAGTTTTTATTGCTTTGCAATCATGTTTTTCTAGCATTTGGTGTCATAGCCAAAAGGTCTATTTGGTTGGTAAACTCACGGGAAATAAGGGTTCCAATTTCGAGTGGGAGCAATGGAAGAAGAAGGAAAGTTTAGGGTCGATAAATTTAATGGCCAAAACTACCAGTTATGGAATATGCAAATGGAGAACTATCTGTACCAGAAGGATCTATACCTACTGTTGGGAGGAAAAACAAAACAACCGACGACTATGAAGGATGAAGAAAGGGAGGTTCTTAACAGAAAGGAACTGGTAACAATATAGTTGTTCTTGGCTTCGTCTGTGGCTTTCAATATCTAAAAAGAAAAGACAACATAGGGTGTTATGAGCACATTGGCTAAGCTCTATGAAAAACCTTCGGCTTCCAACAAGGTATTTTTAATGAAGTGTTTATTTAATATGAATATGCAAGAAGGTGGATCTGTTGCTGACCATTTAAATGAATATAATATACTTACTAGTCAGCTAAGTTCTGTAAAAGTGAACTTTGATTATGAGTTTAGGGCTCTTCTAATCTTGTGCTCATTGCCAAAAATCTGGAATAGCTTGGTGATGGGTGTAAGTAGCTCTATCCCTGGTTCAAACACTCTTAAATTTGATGATTTTGTTGGTGTTATTCTTAGCGAGGAAATGTGAAGAAAAAGCATATGTGAGACATCAGGTAATACATTGACCATGGAAAATAGGGGGAGACAAAAGAAGAGATGAAGGAGCCCATGTAATCACAACAAGTCTAGAAAGGGAAAATCCAAGTCCATATTTGGAAATATAGAGGGTTGGAATTGTGGTAAGAGAGGACATCTAAAGAAAGACTGTAGAGCTCCAAAGAAGAAAGGAGACGGGAAACAAGAGACTAATCAAGAAGCAAATGTAGCAGGTGATGTGTTACAAGATGCATTGATTCTTGCATTAGATAATACTAGTGATTACTGGGTAGTAGATTAAGGGGATTTGTGACATGCTACACCCCATAGGAAATACTTTCGTGATTATGTTCCATGTGATTTTGGACATGTTTTATTGGGGGATTATGAACCATGTAAAATTGTTGGAATGGGTAAGGTTCATATTAAGTTAAATAATGGAAATGAATGGCTACTAAAATATGTAATGCATATTCCTTTTATGAAAATAAATTTGATCTCAATAGGGCAGTTGGGAGATATCGGCTATTTGTCTACGTTTTGGAAAAACTGTTGGAAGATCACTAAAGGAGCATGAGTAATAGAAAAATGAGATAGGATAGGTACGTTGTATTTATGACCTCATAATACTAGTTATTATATTTTTGTAGATTCCATAGAAATAGGTGCGACATTGTGGCATCATAGTCTTCGACACATGAGTGAGAAGAGGATGCAAACTCTCCACTCAAGGAAATTACTTCCAGATATGGAGGTAATTTTGGATTTATGTGAGAACTGTGTTTATGGAAAATAGAAGAGAGTTAGATTTCTCAGGGTTGGGAAACAAAATAAGAGTGAAATGTTAGAGCTTTTTCATACAAATGTATGGGGGGCGGCTCAGGTACAATCTCTTGGTGGCTCTCATTATTATGTTACTTTTATTGATGATGCAACTAGAAAAACTTGGGTTTATTGCATTAGATATAAATCTAAAGTGTTTTCTACTTTTAAGAAGTGGAAAGCTTTGGTTAAGAATGAGACGGGAAAAATTTTGAAATGTCTCAGATCTGATAATGGAGGTGAATACTATAGCAAGGATTTTGATAGTAATTGTTCATACAATGAGATTCACAGAGAGAAGATAGTCCTTAGAAAACCACAAGAAAATGGTGTGTCAGAAAGGATGAACAAAATTATCATGGAGCTTGCAAGGTGTATGATATTGCATGATGGGTTTCCCTTACACTTTTGGGATAATGTTGTATATACTATTTTTTATTTAATAAACATAGGGCCTTCAAGCTCTTTGGATGGTGGAATTCCATAGGAGGAATGGACAGGTAAAATGCTAAACTATTCATATATGAGAAATTTTGGTTGTAAAAAAACATTTTTCCGTATTGATAAAGAAAATAGAACAAAGCTTGAGGTTAAATACAAGAAATGTACCTTTATTGGATACGGGGTTGATTATTTTGGCTATCGCTTATGGGATTATGAAAATATCAAAATAATTAGAAGTAGAGATATAGTAGTCAATGAAAAGGTTATGTGCAAAGATCAATTGCAGGGAAAGAAAGAGGAAAAAGAAAAAAAACGTAGTACACAATGCTTGGCTAAATCAAAGAAAATGAAGTTCCAAAGGCACCAGAAAATCAAGAGCAGCAAAAGGTACCTCAAACTCCTACAAATGTAAGAAGATCTAAAAGGTTAAGTAGACCCCCTCAATGATTCTCTCATTCACTGTATTATTTATTGATGACTGATTCTGGTGAACCAGAATGTTATGAAGAGGAAATGTAGGTAGAAACTAGAAAGAAATGGGAGCAAGGCATGAATGAGGAGATTGAATCATTGGTAAGAAACCAGACTTGGGATTTGGCTGAATTTCTTGCAAGAAAAAGAGCATTGCAGAATAAAAGGGTTTATAGGTTGAAGGAAGAAGATGGAGGCGAGAAGCAGTACAAGGATAGACTTGTTGTAAAGGGGTTTGCACAAAAGAAAGGTGTAGACTTTGATGAAATGTGCTCTCTTGTTGTTAAAATGACTTCAATTAGGATTATTTTAATTCTAGTGGCTATCAAAGATTTGCATCTTGAACAGTTAGATGTAAAAACAACCTTTCTCCATGGGGATTTTGAGGAAGAGATTTATATGCAGCAGCCACAAGGGTATGAGTTCAAAGGGAAAGGTAATTTGTTTTGCGGGTTGAATACGATCTTGTATGGATTGAAACAAGGTTTGAGGTAGTGGTATTTAAAATTTGATCAATTTATGAAAGAACAAGGTTATAGTAGATGTCATTCTGACAACTGTTTTTATTTCAAGAGGCTATATAATGGAAGATATGCTATCTTGTTATTGTATGTGGATGACTTGCTTGTTGCATGCTCTAACATGCATGATATAAATGTTCTCAAAAGGAAACTAGATAAATCATTTGCGATGAAGGATTTGGGTGCTACAAAGCAAATCCTTGGTATGAGAATAACAAGAGACGGGAAAAATTGCAAATTGACATTGTCTCAAGTTCAGTACATAGAAAAGGTGTTGGATAGGTTTAGAATGTGAGATCTCGATTGTGATATTGAGTTGGTACGGTGCTTATTCTTGTTGCTTCTATCATTTCTTTTTTATCTTTATTGTAAGAGGGAGAGGCCTACAAATGCTTCAGATCACTACTGCACTATTTTAGGTAAGGGATATTTTTATTTGATTATGTTGTTTTCCCCACTCATTAAATTAAATACCTTTGCAATCCAATGGCAAATTGGATGATTGATTTGTTATTAAAATTGTTATATATATATCCCAGTGGGTTAACTCAAGTGTTTGAGAGATGTTCAAGCTAGCATAAGGTCTCGGCGTCAAATCCCTAAGTGGCTATGCAAGGGCCTCACTCGATGTCCCCGTTGGGTTAGGCCCCATAATCAGGGTCGACGGTTTACCTAGGGTACCATCCTAAAAGAAATGGAAAAGTACCTAAGGGTGTCCCGACCGATGTCCCATCTTTATATATATACAAAACATAGTTTCATATTTATTGTATAATATAGGTCTTTATTTTTGTAGTTTTCATTACTGTTTATTTTGGTAGACTTTGGGTATTGTACAATTGATTCTAATTTCGATCTCGACATTTTCTAAGTTAGCTAATTTTTTAACCTGATTCGGCAAGTTTTCCTTTAGTGAAATAATTTGAGTAACAAGGAAGAAATGAATTTCAAAATGTCCTAAACTCTTATTAGACGAAAAATAAAACAATGAGAGGACCTTTGTGGATTATGTATAATGATGTTGACGACTGGATTTTGACATGTTATTTGGGAATATCTTTAACTGATAGTATATGAGAAACCTATTCTTATTTCCACTGGGACTATCCCATAGTCCTGATACACCTCGACAATCTTGTTTCAGATTTTTCTAGCTTAGTGAAAAAGAAGTCATTTTCTGAAACTTGGACTAAATCTGGATGTTCTTTCCACAGTAATAGAGCCCCATCGGCCTGATATACCTTCACAATTTAATTTCATATCTTTCCATCTTGGTGAAAAAAAAAAATCTATTTTTGGATCTTTGAATAAACCTAGATGTTCATTCCATATGAATAGCCCATAGGTCTGCCTAATATACCTTGACAATTCTTTCTACACAACTTTGTTGTATGGTAGATAAAATGGATCATGCAAACCCAATGACTATTACCTAAGATTTCGTGGACAAATTTATTTCATTTTCATTCAATCTATGCACAATTTAAGCAATGCACAAGATAGATTTCAAACTACAGTGTTAAAGAAAAACTCCCTGGATGAAACAAGGCCTACATTCTCTCTAACCTTGATTTTGTGTAAACATTTCACACTTGAATTCAATCTCATGTTATCAGGGATGACCAAACCATCTGGACTGTTAGAAACAGGGTTTTCATTGCATGTTTTAGGGTCATCATATTTTGTTCCTTGGCTATGTGGATGATTTCAGCACCAAGCAACAACCATGCAACTATGATAATGCTAAGATGTGCAAGCCTGCTCTTGTGAATGCATTGTTTAGCACATTAGCCTTCATGCTTGGTGTTGTGACTTATGTTTTGTCTGGTTATTTTGGAATGAAAATTGCAACATATGCTAAATTGCTAATGCAAATACCACTTTGGAAGCCAGGAAGTTCGGTGTACGAAAGGCCTTCATTACAACATTTAGGTCTGGGGTTGTGATGGGATTCTTGCTTGTTGCCAATGGGATTTTGGTGTTGTACCTATCCATTATCATTTTCAAGCTCTATTATGGAGATGACTAGGAGGGCCTATTTGAATCCGTTACTAGTTATGGTCTTGGTGGCTCTTCAATGGCTCTTTTTGGAGGAGTCGGTGGAGAAATTTACACTAAAGCTACGGATGTTGGTATTGATCTTGTTGGGAATATTGAGTAAAATATACATGAAGATGACCCTTGGAACACATCTGTGAGTTTCTCTTAGTTTTGATTGTGTGGAGTTACAAAATACCTTTGTATATTTTTTTTCTTAGTTTTGATTGTGTGGAGTCACAAAATACCTTTCTATATTTTGGCATAATGAAGAACAATGCATTTTTTTCTCTATAAGAAACTTGATACTTGTAACACTAAAACAAAGAAAATTTTCTTTGTTTCATAGAGTACATAGAGATTCATCATTACATATGCTTAGATTCTGAATATATAATCAATATCTTGTTGACTTTGGTAACTCTTTGGTAACTCTTTTTTTGGGTAAATGTCCAAAGGAAGGGTAGACCCTTCTGATAAGCTGACCTAGTGTATTTAATTTTATTTTTTAGCCTACAATGGTTCCACATCCCATTTGGACTCTATGAATGCAACTGAATTTGATAGTTTCAGGAATTTAAAATTATTGAAGATTTTCTTCTTATATCGGTTCAGGTTATAGCTGATAATGTTGGCGATAATGTTGGAGACGTAGCTAGCATGGGCTCATACTTGTTTGGATCCTACGCAAAGACGTCATGTGCTACTAGTGTCATGGAATCCATCTCTTCATTTGGAAATTATCATGGTTTGACTACCACGTCTTATCCCCTGCTTATTAGTTTAATGGGTATTGTGATTTGCTTAATTGCAACATTGTTTGCTACAGACTTCTTTGAGATCAAGGTATTCAAGGATATTAAACATACTTTGAAGAGACAATTGATAATTTCTATTTTTCTTATGACATATGGAATTTATATTGTAAGCTTTGTTGGATTACCATCAATATTCACCATCTGAAAAAAAGTGAACAACTAGCATGAATTCAAACTTTATGGATTTTGTTCTTTAGTTTCTTCTATGTAACCCTCTTAGCATATTTTATGGGTTTATCTTCTGTTTGTTTGCATTATACAGAAATATATCTTTCTGTGTTACTGTTGGATTGTGGGATGGACTTGTGATTGGTTACACTATTGTGTATTACACAAGTAATGCATGTTGGATTGTGGGATGGACTTGTGATTGGTTACACTACCACGTATTACAAAAGCAATGCCTATAGGTGAGTCTAATGGACTACCATGTTTTGAAATAATAAAATCTTTAGACAACTAGAATTTTGGTAGGTCGATGATGACTTATTTTTAATGTGGTTGTACTGCAATCCCATCCAAGAAGTATCCCATTCCTGTAAAAATGGAGCTGCAAAAAAAGTCATATTTGGATTGGCTTTCGGATACAAGTCTGAAATTATTCCTATATTCTCTATTGCAGTGGGCATATTTGTGAGTTTCAGTCTAGCTGCAATGGTTGGGATTGCAGTTTCTACTTTGGGGATGCTCAGGAATCAATAGAATTGTGAATGGACTTGCGATAGATGATTATGGTCCTATTAGTGAAAATGTTGGTGGTATTGCTGAGATGGATCGCTTTAGCCATAAGATTCGTGAAAGTCCTAATGCGCTAGATGCTACTGTAATGTCCTGGTTTTGACCCCGTTACATTAGATGTATATGATGTATAAATTGTAAATGATCAGGGTGTGGAGCTAGAGGCCAAGGCCCCACCATTGATCAATTATGTTATGTTTTGGATTTGAATTGTCACCGATGGTATATTGGGGCATGCGGCATATATTATGATGGTCATCATGTAAATATGCATCTATAATTAAAAATGAACCCGACCAGCTATGATCGCGGAAACTAAAATGAGAAAAGGGCATGATTTTCACAAGGATAAGGATGTGGGAAAATTTGTCAAACCTTAGCCAAGGAGGGAAAATACCCATGTGTCTTCTTCCCTTGTTTTATTCCAACCACCTTCATTAACAAAGACTGCTGGTGGTTGAGGCAGTTATGGTCTTTGGGGAGTGGGGTGGCAGGACTGTCAGTCCTCACCCACACGCACACTCTACCCGCGATTTTGCTGTTCATCCCTCACGCAGACATTTTTTTCTTGGCTCCACGAGTTTGCTGAATACCCACGCATTGCAATTTCGCGTCCTCCCTGTGGTTGTTCACCTTCACGCACTTCCTATTGTTTGCTCATTGTTTTTTACGCATAGGAATTTTACTGGTTTCACCCATGCTGGTTTTCCTATGCGGATTTGTGGATGGTGTGGGCGGACCCTTTTCTCACGGGTTGATTGGTGGCCCTACATTGCTGTTACTCACGTAGCAAGATGGGAGCTATTGGTCACGGTCACCCACGATTTCCTGTAGGAGGCCATTTCACGCTCAAGGACTGTGTGCAGTCTGTGTAATTCTTACCCGCTTGCTTAGTTGTTCAGGAACGGACTGTTGTTTCCCCGTGCTGTGAATCGTGGTTGTTTTTATGCCTTGAGGCTGTTGTAGATTGTTTGAATTCATTTTCCCTATGTAAGCTGTGACAGCTAACTTAATTTCCTGAGTGCAATGGTTGGTCTTCGGACTGTATTGGGAGAAAGGATAGAGGCTTAGTTTTGCTTGATAAACATGGTGGTTGGAACCACACAGACAGAGCTAGAGGGTTGGCCTTCTTCCCCATCACCCCTGAATAGCACTGGAAGGGAATGCAGGGCCTGAGGGACTGTGTAGCAGAGAAGGGACTGATTCCTTGTGTTGGGTGTGTTTGGGTGTCTTAGAGGTCAGGCTAGTTCTGGTGTAAGTGTTCTTGGCTCTGTAATGAGCTCACCAGCTTAGCAATTTGCCTTTCCCAACTCCTGGATGGCCTGATAAACCCAACTGTGTTGGCTTGGCTATGTCTTGTATACCTCTAGCTACGTGTAATCCTGCTAGTTCCTTTATTCCTTGGAGAATCACGCCTAGCTCGGGGGTGGAAGCGCTGCTGAGAGATTAAGGAGCACGCTGGCCTATGGTTGGGTGGAACGTTGCGGCGACGTAGCTGGTTGCGTATTGAGTTCTTCATAAGATAAGTGATCTTGTTCATTTTACTTCTGCAACCTTAATTTCTGTTAATAAAAATGATGAACATGTTAAATGAATGCATGCATGTATGAATGCTATTGGTTTTCACTGTGTACGATGATTAACTGCATGTTTTATTTCAATGCATTTCCTCTCAGCATTCTGTTTATGCAATTTTAGTGCATACATATGTTCATGGGGCACTTAGCCCGTGTGTTCGAAGCTTGTAGCCACGTCCTCCTTGCCAGTCAGAGGCATGGGGACGTGACAGTATTGTATCATAGCAATGTTGACAACAATGGGCCTCTATGGGCCAAGAAGGAGCAACTAACAGAGGTTGTATCTCATTCTTCCCAGTAGAAATCAATGGATGACTGGAAAAATTTAAAATGGCCTAAGTGTTGACAGTCGGAGTACTTAGAGGTTCAGACTTCCGCCATAGCGGAAGGGATTTTGGAAGAGACTTTCGCCGTAGCGGAAGCGGAAAGCGGAAGTCTGTCTGACGGAACAGTCAAAGAGAACCGCGGAAAAATTGTGCCCAAGTGTTCCGCCGTTATGGAAGCCAAAAGCTCTAAGGCTGCCGACGCCGATTGGAAGAAGTTAAGGTTTGGCGAGATGCCGTTGCGGAAGCCAAAGTCATTTGGATTCCGATGTTAGAAGTCTGCCAGGGCCAAAAAAATTAAAAATTTAAAAATTTCTCCAAGTAAAGAGCGGTCATCGGAAGGAGTTGGCCTTTGGTGTGCTACCGTTGCGGAAGCCAAGGCCATTTGGCTTCCAATGTGCAAAGACAGTCGACGTCCAAAGTTAAAATTTCTTTAAGAAAGGAGCGGCCGCCGATCGGAAGGGAAAGTATTTCGTGATCCACCGTTGTGGAAGAGGAAGTGATTGAGCATCCGCCGTTGCAGAAGCCAAAGCGATAAAGCTTTCGATTAGAAAGACTGCCGACGCCGGTCAATCACTTCATCGATTGGAAGAGAAAGTGATTGAGCGTCTACTGTTGTGGAAGACAAAGCGCTAAGACTTCCAATGTGGAAAGACATCCGACAGTCGATGAGAAGAAAAGGAAAATTCTGAGTTTTTCCATGGGATTTCTCAGCAGATTTCGACTATTTTCAGAGGGATTTTTTAGCTGTTTTTCAGTGATATTTCAGGGCTGAAAAGGAGAATAGAGGCAGCGATCTCATGCACCAGATTGCGTGAAAACCCAATAATTTACCACAAAAAAAAAACGAGGGCGCTTCCCTCGACCCACCCTGCAGTAGGGAAGCCACAAGGGGGAAATCCCCCTTGACCCCCGTTGTCCCCCTCAAATAGACACTCTTTGATGGAGAAATTCTATGTTTTGGGAAAATCACAATTTATAATTTTCCAAGAGAAGGTAAGTAATGTTGGTTTATATCAATATTATGCATCTAACAATTGTGTTACTAACACATTGCAGAGTCATAGTCACTTTCAAGGAAGTATTCCAGCTAGTGCAGTTTGACAAGTAAGTGGTGGTTCAGTATGAGAAATCATGATGGGTATGATGCTCGGGATTCTTATGAGCAAGTAGAAGATGCCATGGGAGAGAATGTATGTAATAGAAATGACGACATAGAGTCTAATGGAAGGAGATTCCGAGAGACACTGTCAGATGTTGCAGCCACTATGAGAAGCTTAATTAAAGCCCAGGAAGAGCAGCATCAGTTGAACGCTACAATGTTGCAGAGTTTGACAGACTTGCAGAGAAAGATAGACTCTGGATGAGGTACAGCAAGACCAGGAGGTAGTAAGAGCAGTACCAGGAGAAGGAGAAGGACTTCTAGTGGATCATCTAATTCTGAAGAATCCAGCAAGGATTCAAGTTATTCTCCTCATAAAAGGAAAATAAAGAGACACCATAGGGATCACTCTCGTGATGAATTTAAGAAAGATAAACCTCCTACATTTGATGGTGAGGTAAAGACTGGACAAGAGGCTGAATCTTGGCTTCTTGGGATAAAGAAGTACTTTCAAGTGCATGATTATTCAGGAAACATGAAGACAAGAGTTTCCATATTCAACCTGAATGGAAGAGCATCCATTTGGTGGGAACACTTCAAGCAAGTAAAGAGGATCAGTGAAATGAGACTTAAGTGGAAGCAGTTCAAGAAGTATTTCAAGCAGAAATACCTATCTGACAAGTATTATGATGACAAGATTAAGGAATTCCATGAGTTGAGGTTGCGACAGCAGACCATGGAAGAGTATGCAAATAAGTTCTTAGAGCTGTTGAGGTATGTCCGGCACATTAGAGATGAAAAAGTGAAGGTCCAACGTTTTCTGAGTGGATTTTCTCAGTCTTAAAAAGATAGGATTGAGTTTTATGAACCTAGAACTCTTGAAGAAGAAATAAGAAAGGATAAGTATTGCTATGAGCAAAGCAAGGGTAAGCCATATTTCCATAAGGCATGGAAGGACAAGAAGAACGAGAAGCTTGACCAAAGAAAGAAGGGTTTCAAACCTTCCAACTTCAGGAATCAGCAGAAGCAGCCATCTCAAGCTGCGAGTAAGCCAGTTGGAGTGACCGGAGAAAATCCTAAGGATCCACAACAGAATAGAGGACCGCTTCAATGTTGGAAATGTGGAGGACCCCACCTGCGCAGAAATTGTCCACTCGAGAATGAGAGTGCAAGGCCAGCTTATAACATGCAAGAAGCAGAAACAGTAGGTCAAGTAGCAAGGGCAGTTCTTAGGATCTATGCAGTACTGGAGGACCGCCAATCAGATCACCAGTCAGCTGTTGTTGAAATAGCAGGTAAGATTGTTGAGCAATCTGTTTCTATTTTGATTGACCCTGGTTCTACGCACAATTACATTAATCCTAGAGTAGTGGAGATTTGTGTTTTTAAGAAAGTAAATCATAGGAAATCTTGGTTAGTTCAGCTAGCCACGGGAACTAAGAGAAAGGTCAGTGAAGTGGTAGAGAAATGCCCATTGGTCATGAATGGATTGGTCACTTGTGTAGATCTGAATGTTCTACCGCTTGGATCCTATGATGTTCTCATTGGAATGGATTGGTTAGAATCTCACAGGGTGAAGCTTGATTGTTACAATAAGACTTTTGAATGCATAAATGAAGAAGGGAACCTAGTAGTTGTGAAAGGTATTCCAAAGGTGATTTCAGTACGGCAGGTTTCAGCAATGCAGTTAAAGAAGTTCTGTAGGAAGGGTTGCCAGTTGTATGCAGCTCAGATTTTGGAGGAAACAAGAGATGAAACTCCTAGGTTGGAGGACTATCAGGTGTTACAGGAATTCAAGGATGTGTTTCCTGATGACATTCCCGGGCTTCCTCCAAAGAGGGACATTGATTTCACAATTGAACTTGTGCCAGGAGCAGCACCAGTGTCCAAGGCACCCTACCGGATGAGTACCTCGGAGATGCTAGAGTTGAAGATGCAACTGCAAGAGTTGTTGGAAAAGAAGTATATTCAGCTAAGTGTGTCTCCTTGGGGAGCACCAGTTCTATTTGTAAAGAAGAAAGATGGTACACTCAGGTTATGTATTGATTATAGACAATTGAACAAGGTTACCATGAAGAATAAATATCCTTTGCCTAGGATTGATGACCTCTTTGACCAAATGAGGGGAGCAAGGGTATTTTCCAAGATTGACTTGAGGTCTAGTTACCATCAGGTGAGAATCAAGGATGAAGACATTCATAAGACAGCCTTCAGGACAAGGTATGGGCATTATGAGTTTGTAGTGGTACCATTTGGTCTCACAAATGCACCAGCTACATTTATGTGCCTTATGAATAGTGTCTTCAGTAGGTATTTGGACAAGTTTTTTCTTGTTTTCCTTGATGACATTCTTGTTTATTCTAAGAATGAGGGAGAACATGAAGAGCATTTGAGATTGACATTGAAATTGCTCAGGGAACACCAGTTGTATGCAAAGCTAAGCAAGTGTGACTTCTATAGAGATAGAATTTAGTATTTGGGTCACATTATCTCAGAGAAAGGTATATCTGTGGACCCTGAAAAGATAGAATCCATTATGAATTGGCCTACTCCAAGAAATGTGACAGATGTAAGATCTTTTATGGGACTTGCAGGATACTACAGGAGATTCATTGAGGGATTCTCCAAAGTTGCACATGCAATCACTTCTTTGCAAAAGAAGGGAATGAAGTTCGAATGGACATCGAGGTGTGAAGAAAGCTTCCAAGGATTGAAGAGTCTTCTCACCAGTGCACCAGTGTTGAAAGTGGCGGACCCAGAAAAAGATTTTGTGGTGTGTACCGATGCATGTGGACAAGGGCTTGGAGGAGTCCTTATGTAGGACAACCACGTGATATGTTACGAGTCAAGAAAGCTGAAGGAGCATGAGAAGAACTATGCCACTCATGATCTAGAGCTTGCATCCATAGTACATGCTCTCAAGATGTGGAGGCATTACTTGATGGGTAGGAGATTTGAGCTCAGAACAGATCATTGTGGACTGAAGTATTTGTTTGATCAGCCTACTCCGAATGCTAGGCAAGCAAGATGGCTGGAGTTTTTATGTGAGTTTGATTTTGAAGTCAAGCACATAAAGGGAAAAGAGAATAAGGTAGTTGATGCACTCAGCAGGAAGGTGCAGGAAATGCATGTGGCATCTCTTAGTATTTTCCAATCAGATTTGAGGCAACAGATTGTTAGTCATGTTGCTGGAGATGAATTGTACGAGCAGGTAAAAGACAAATTGCAGTAGCCAAGTCTTGAGAAGAGGTACGAGGGATATAAATTGGAAGAAGATGGACTTCTCACTTATAAAGGCAGAATTTATATTCCGAATGTAGCATATTTGAGGAGAGTTGTTATGGATGAAATCCATCAAGCTCCATATTCTGGTCACCCAGGATATCAGAAAACAATTGCTACAGCTAGAAAGCAGTGCTTTTGGCCAGGAATGAAAATGGATATGGCTGAGTACATTTCAAGATGTATGAAATGTCAACAGGTAAAGGTTGAGCATCAACATCTAGCAGGTTTGTTGCAGCCTTTTCCAGTTCCGGAATGGAAATGGGAAGTTATTTCCATGGATTTTATTACAGGATTGCCGATGACTTGGAGACAACATGATTCTATCATGGTTGTGGTAGACAAGTTGACTAAGGCAGCACATTTTATACTGGTTAAGTCTATATATGAGACTGGAGACATTGCAAATATCTTCATGAAGGAGATATTCAAATTGCATGGATTTCCGAAGGCAATAGTTTCTGACAGAGATGTCAAGTTCACTTCCAATTTTTGGAAGGGGTTGTTTGCAGATTTGGGTACAAAGCTAAACTTCAGCACTGCATACCATCCTCAGATAGATGGGTAGACAAAAAGAGTTAATCAAGTGCTTGAAGACATGCTTCACATGTACGTAATGGACAAACCAACCAAGTGGGAAGATTACTTGCACTTGGTAGAGTTTGCTTATAACAATGGACATCAGGCATCCTTGGGGATGAGTCCGTATGAAGCTTTGTATGGAAGAAGGTGTAGGACACCAGTGACTTGGGATAATCCAGTGAACTGGATTGTGCTTGGACCAGAATTGCTCAAGGAAATGGAGCAAGAGGTTGTAAAGATCAAGCAGAACCTAAAAGCAGCACAGGAAAGACAGAAAAGCTATGCAGATAAGCATAGGGTGAACAGGGAGTTCAATGTTGGGGATCATGTTTACCTCAGAGTGAGGGCAAGGAAGAGTTCCTTGAAGCTTGGAAGTTGTGCCAAGTTGTCACCAAGATATTGTGGGCCGTTTGAAGTGCTTGAAAGGATAGGGCCAGTTGCATATAGACTTGCATTGCCTGCTAGCACTATATCTCATAATGTTTTTCATGTTTCTTTGCTTAAGAGGTATGTACATGATCCTAACCATGTGATAAATTGGGATGTGATTCAGGTGGAACCCGAGGGAGAGTTCTGAATCGAGCCAATGCGCATCCTCGACAGGAAGGTCACAATGCTCCGGAACCGAGCCATAGGTCAGGTAAAGGTGCAATGGGAGCACTTTGGACCTGAAGAGGCTACATGGGAGCTGGAGGATGCCATGCGATTGGCACATCCATTTTTGTTCAATTCTGCGGAACACTGAGGCGATGCCAGTGTAGCATTTTGTTCAAATTTGTAAAGCACCGAGGACAGTGCTATTGAAGGGGGAGGGGAATGTAATGTCCCGGTTTTGACCCCGTTACATTAGATATATATGATGTATAAATTGTAAATGATCAAGGTGTGGAGCTAGAGGCCAAGGCCCCACCATTGATCAGTTATGTTATGTTTTGGATTTGAATTGTCACCGATGGTATATTGGGGCATGCGGCATATATTATGACGGTCATCATGTAAATATACATCTATAATTAAAAATGAACCCGACCAGCTACGATCGCGGAAATTAAAATGAGAAAAGGGCATGATTTTCACAAGGATAAGGATGTGGGAAAATTTGTCAAACCTTGGCCAAGGAGGGAAAATACCCATGTGTCTTCTTCCCTTGTTTTATTCCAACCACCTTCATTAACAAAGACTACTGGTGGTTGAGGCAGTTATGGTCTTTGGGGAGTGGGATGGCAAGACTGTCAGTCCTCACCCACATGCACACTCTACCCACGATTTTGTTGTTCATCCCTCACGCAGACATTTTTTTCTTGGCTCCATGAGTTTGCTGAATACCCACGCATTGCAATTTCATGTCCTCCCTATGGTTGTTCACCTTCACGCACTTCCTATTGTTTGCTCATTGTTTTTCACGCACAGGAATTTTCCTGGTTTCACCAACGCTGGTTTTCCTCTGCGGATTTGTGGATGGTGTGGGCGGACCCTTTTCTCACGGGTTGATTGGTGGCCCACCGTTGTTGTTACTCAGGCAGCAAGATGGGAGCTATTGGTCACGGTCACCCACGATTTCCTGTAGGAGGCCATTTCACGCTCAAGGACTGTGTGCGGTCTGTGTAATTCTTACCCGCTTGCTTAGCTGTTCAGGAATGGACTGTTGTTTCCCCATGCTGTGAATCATGGTTGTTTTTATGCCTTGAGGCTGCTGTAGATTGTTTGAATTCATTTTCCCTGTGTAAGCTGTGACAGCTAAATTAATTGCCTGAGTGCAATGGTTGGTCTTCAGACTGTATTGGGAGCAAGGATGGAGGTTTAGTTTTTCTTGATAAACCTGGTGGCTGGAACCACACAGACAGAGCTAGAGGGCTGGCCTTCTTCCCCATCACCCCTGAATAGCACTGGAATGGAATGCAGGGCCTGAGGGACTGTGTAGCAGAGAAGGGACTGATTCCTTGTGTTGGGTGTGTTTGGGTGTCTTAGAGGTCAGGCTAGTTCTGGTGTAGGTGTTCTTGGCTCTGTAATGAGCTCACTAGCTTATCAATTTGCCTTTCCCAACTCCTGGATGGCCTGATAAACTCAATTGTGTTGGCTTGGCTGTGTCTTGTATACCCTTGGCTACGTGTAAGCCTACTAGTTCCCTTATTCCTTGGAGAATCATGCCCAGCTCGGGGGTGGAAGCGCTGCTGAGAGATTAAGGAGCACGCTGGCCTATGGTTGGGTGGAACGTTGCGGCGATGTAGCTGGTTGCGGATCGAGTTCTTCATAAGATAAGTGATCTTGTTCATTTTACTTCTGCAACCTTAATTTCTGTTAATAAAAATGATGAACATGTTAAATGAATGCATGCATGTATGAATGCTGTTGGTTTCCGCTGTGTACAATGATTAACTGCATGTTTTATTTCAATGCATTTCCTCTCAGCATTCTGTTTATGCAATTTTAGTGCATACATATGTTCATGGGGCACTTAGCCCGTGTGTTCGAAGCTTGTAGCCGCATCCTCCTTGCCAGTCAGAGGCATGGGAACGTGACACCTACTGGGAATAACACTACTTCATTTGGAAAGGTAAGATGAAGTATATTCCAAATATTTTTTGAAGGTTGATGCTTCTATGTTTCATTATACCTTATATGTTGTGTTTCCTTCATAAAGGGTCGTGAATGAATTATTTATTCTATGCAGGTATTTTCCATTGGCTCTATTGCATTGGTGTCTCTTGCATTATTTGGAGCATTTGTAAGTCGGCCCGCAATTTCATCAGTGGATGTCCTTACACCCAAAGTATTCATTGGATTGATTGTTGGGGCCATGCTTCCTTATTTGTTTTCAACTATGACAATGAAGAGTGTGGGAATTGCAACATTTAAAATGGTTGAATAGGTCCATAGACAATTCAAAAATATTCCAGGTCTGATGGAAGGAACTTCCAAACCAGACTATGCATCTTGTGTGAAGATATCAACAGATGCGTCACTTAAATAAATTATTTCTCCCGGTGCCTTTGTAATGCTCACACTACTCATTGTTGGTGCCTTGTTTGGAGTTGAGACTCTATTTGAAGTTCTGATTGGAGCTCTTGTCTCTACTGTACAGGTACTTTCAAATCTTTCTTTGCCTTTGAAAATGTTCTTACCGGGGAAAAAGGGGGAAATGTTGTGATGTTTCATTTTGTTTATTATAGGTTGTAATATCAGCTTCCAACGCTGGCGGTGCTTGGTACAATGCCAAGAAATACATAGAGGTATATCATTTGGGATTTATTCTCTTAATTTTTTCTACTCACCATGATAAGAAACTTTTAAGTAATTTGTGGGTTATTGATTGTTGCAAGCAAGGGGAATAAAAAGCTGCAAGGGAACTTAGTCATGAAGGATCTAATTACCAAAAGGATGTTGTTATCGGTGATACCATAGCGGACCCATTGGACAACATTGTTCACATTTTATGGTACTCTTAGAGAATGTCTTACAATCCATTTAGGAACAATGTGCTCCATCTGCCTTGAACAAAGAGTAGAGGGAGAAACAATGCCTATTTGTAGACGTTGTGTATAATACTTCAGTTGCATATGGTCGAGCTGCAAGATGTGTCTTATAGTGGTTTTTAGTTTTCATATATGAAAGCTACATAAAATGTTCATGTAAATATGAACCACATTGCCAAAAAGGATGTATATCTTTATCAATATTCAACCCCAGACATGGAAGAAAATGGTGAACTCTTGAAGGAAAATGTTGTTTCCTTTTTCCTACTTCTTATTGGACATCCATAAGACTTCAATTTCATGTTGACAATATTGGTATAAACCCTGGTTTTAATGATAGTATTTTCTCTACGTATAAATATGTTTATTCTTCTATTTTTTGTTTTCTAATTTGGTCCTCGAGGAGTTTTACATCCCAATTTACACTCTTTAGTCATTTTGTCATGTGTCTCCATTGTTAGGCTAAAATCCATGCTTCAATTAAAATATTTTTATTTTTAACCCAAGTTATATGTCCTTTGATTGCATTCACATCTAACCTGTGATAGAAAGATAGTTTCACTGTGATCATGTTGGATCGTTGTTATTGTGTTTTCAAAATGGATGTTTTATCCCGAGTTAAAAAAAAAAATTGATTGATTTTATATTTAGGTCTCATTTATGTACCTCATTGTGTCATGATATTGTGAGGAGCTTAATATACAAGGTGATATTAGTGTTCAACAGTTTGCAATAGTGTAACAACAGAATCCTTTTCAGAGCCGAGTACTCAAACATTCAAGTGAGTATTGTCCCAGTAATAGGGTTCCCACTTTACTCTACATCTTTCTTGTGCTGTTTCTTTATCTCATTTCTTTTAATGGAAACACATCAAATGATTCATAGTGCTTTTATCAGTTGACACTCCAATGCTCTGTACTGTGATGTTTTAGATCTATTACTTTTGATGATTGTCATTGGTTTATGTTATTGTGTGTTATCTATGGCATTATAGAGCAGAATATTCTTGTCTATTTATATCAGACTTAGTGTTTTTTTAACATGTAAGAAAGCACCCCAACCTCCAGCCTGTAAGAAAAGGTAAGATATCTCTCATGGGTTACAACCTTAGCAGCAATTGGCTCACAAAGAGTGAAACATATCATAACAGGGATTTGAACATGGGCGGAGAAGGTAACATTTCTCCTCCCCAACCACCTAAGTGAGACCCAATTGACAGATCTAACTTACTATTTTCTTGATCAGGTTTTGATTCATAATATGTTATTGTATTTTTCTTAGCAACAGTTTACTAAAATACTCTAGTGATATAGATATATGTTTGTTATATATTGTATTTTTGTGTAACTTGGGCTATCATGATTCTAGTTTTGGCAGTGGCTCTGAATAAATATGATAGTGTAGCTAGACCCAATTGACAAATCATACTTATTGTTATGCTTGATCAAGTTTTGATTCAAAATATATAATCATAGTTTTCTAAAATACTCAATTGATATAAAGATCTGTTTGTTACATATTGGTTTCATGTGTAACTTGGTTTATCGTGGTTCTGTTATAAATTTATTCATAAGTAGGAGTTCAGATATTGTCCATATTATATTAATAAGTGGTCTATTTGGAACTTTGTGATTTTTATGTGGAATTATGTTTATGCTTACTAGGAAGTAGTGTATTGAGTTTGCAAAGAGCACATTATTTTAAATTTTAATTTTCTCTTATTGTAAACTCTGCTTGCTTGCCAAATTTTATCAGTGGACTAAAAATATTATTATCTAGGTTATTAATTTTGTTATTGTTATTGTTTCTACTCATTAAAAATTATTTTGATATAGATTTGTTTTTCTTGCTTCAGTGGAAGATGTATCACATCCAGTGGGCAAAGAGACCTGGACCAGGTTGTTGAATGAGTTGTAGTTGTTACACCTTGAGTGATTTGTGAATGCTTTTCATAATCTTGGACTAGAATTTAGATTGAAAATTCACTTCTTTCATCTGTTTCAATTGCAATCACATTTGATCTTCAAAATTTTGTTTGAAAAACAAGGGTTCTAAATCTGTTCCTAGAGGGTGTCTAGAGGTTGATTTCCTTTGGATAGTTTCCATTTAGTTCTATACTTCGTGATTTTTTTTGTATATTTTCTGTCAAGTACAAGTTTTGTATTGGTTCTTTTGAATGCTTTTATTCTATTAACATAAGAATTATAGGGGTTATTAATTTTTTCTTTGAACTTAATTCATTGATATGTATATGTACGATCTTTCCACTTACAAAGTGACAGAATGAAAGGATGTTGTATTAGATTAAGTCCTTTATGAGAGTTTGCGAGGATCTTTCCCACTGGTTTCTACAAATGTTTTGTAGACATTTTTAGGATATCTTTTTCCTTCACTCTTTGATGATGATTCTCATCCTGGGACAGTTTACTCAAGCACTCTTTCTACATTGACAAGTAAGATGGACTGTTAGAAAACATGACCACAGAGCAATAACAGATATACAGTTAAATCAATAAACAAGATGCAAAACACATTAAAACATTACAGAGAGACACAGATATAACGCGGTTCACCCAAACGATGGGCTATGTCCACAAAGAAATTTGCCAGTCCTTTTATTATAGTCCAGAAAGATGAAGGGATACACCCTGCAGCAAAATTGTTGCACTTCCTCTTCATGCTCTCATAGTCTCTCTTCCAATACAATACAATACCATACCTAGTCGATTTACAATGCTTTCTTTTATAGAGGAAATAAAATGGGAAAATTCTAGGGTTAACCCAACACCATGGGTCCGCAATACTGTTGGCCAACACACATCCCAAAAAAAAAAATTTGGGCGCTCCACCCCCGAACCCCCGTTTTCTCAAGGGCACTGCCCTAGAACCCCAAGGCAAGGGGAACAAGTGTACAGTACTCTTGGGTTACAATCAAAACTGAATAATATCTCTAGATTTAGAATATTAGGCTCCACAACCAACAATCTCCCACTTGGAGACTAATCACAGCAACTCCACCGCTACTGCACTTGCTGGACTTGGAAAATTTCTTCTTTTCACCTTCATGTTTTAAGGCCAACAGAAACATAGTAGGAACTTAGTTTCTCTCTGGTTACTCCCTTTTTCAACATGTCTGCAGGATTCTGGCTAGTGTGAATCTTTTCCAATTTTAATAGTTCTTCATCTAGAACAGATCTTATGAAGTGGTGCTTGAGTTGTATATGTTTAGTCCTCGAATGAAAGGTTGAATTATTCACAAGATGAATGGCACTCTGGCTGTCACTGTATAGCCTACTATTCTCTTGTTTCTTACCCAATTCTTCCATGAACCTCTACACCCAAATCATCTCCTTACTAGCCTCTGTAGCAGCAACATACTCTGCTTTCGTTGTTGAAAGTACAACAACCTATTGCAGTTTTGAAATCCAACTTACTGTTGTTCCACCTACAGTGCACACATACCCTGTGGTGCTCCTCTTGCTATATTTATCATTAGCCATATCTGCATCAACATATCCCTGTAGAACAGTGTCTGAACCACTAATGCATGAGAAGTGGTACCTCTCAAATACCTGAGAATCCACTATACTGATTTCCAATGCTCTTTACCTGGATTATTCATATACATGCTCACAACTCCCACTACATGTGCAATATCTGGTCTTGTGCACACCATGGTATACATCAAGCTCCCAACTGTTGATGAATAAGGAATCTTGGACATGTAATCTATCTCTTCCTGTGTCTCTACACACATATGCTTGCTTAGTTTGAAATGGCTTGCCAAATGTGTGCTGACTGGTTTTGCATTCTGCATTCTAAACCTCTACAACACCTTTTCTATGTACTCAACTTGAGACAATGTCAATTTGCGATTTTTCTTGTCTCTTGTTATTCTCATACAAAGGATTTGCTTTGTAGCACCCAAATCCTTCATCACAGATGATTTAGCTAGTTTTCTTTTGAGCACATTTATATCCTGCATGTTAGACCCTGCAACAAGCATGTCATCCAAATACAATAAGAAGATAATATATCTTCCGTTATCTAGCCTCTTGAAATAAACACAGTGGTCAGAATGACATCTATCATAACCTTGTTTTGTCATAAACTTATCAAATTTTAAATGCCACTGCCTTGGAGCTTGCTTCAGGCCATACAAGCTCTTCTTCAACCTACAAACCAAATTCTCCTTCCCTTTGACCTCATACCCTTGTGGCTGTTGCATATAAATCTCTTCCTCCAAATCCCCATGGAGAAAGGCCATTTTTACATCTAATTGTTCAAGATGCAAATATTCTACCGCCACTAGACTTAAAATAGTTCTAATTGAAGTCATTTTAACAACAGGAGAAAATATTTCATCAAAGTCTATACCTTTCTTTTGTGCAAACCCCTTTACAACAAGTCTAGCCTTGTATCGCTTCTTTCCTCCATCTTCTTCCTTCAACCTATAAACCCATTTATTCTGTAATACCCTTTTTTCTACAGGCAACTTAACCAGATCCCAAGTCTAGTTTCTTACCAATGAGTCCATCTCCTCATCCATGCCATGCTCCCGCTTCTTTCTAGTTTCTACCTGCATTGCTTCTTCAAAATATTCTGGCTCACCAATATCAGTCATCAATAAATAATACAGTGAAGGAGAGAATCGTTCAGGGTTTCTACTTAACCTGGTAGACTTTCTTACAGTTGTAGGAGTTTCAGGTACCTGTTGTTGCTCTTGATTTTCTGGTGCTTTTGGAACTTCATTTTCTTTGATTTCATCAAGCACTGTGTACTCTGTGTTTTCCTTTTCTTCTTTCTTTCTCTACAACTGATCTTTGTACATGACCTTTTCATTGAATACTACATCTCTACTCCTAATGATTTTGCAATTTTTAAGATCCCATAAGCGATAACCAAAATCATCAACCCCGTATCCAAAAAAGGTACATTTCTTGGATTTAGCCTCAAGATTTGTTCTATCATCTTTATCAATATGGACAAATGCTTCACAACCAAAAGTTCTCAGAAATGAGTATTTTACACGTTTACCTATCCATGCCTCCTCTGGAATGCCACCATCCAAAGCGCTTGAAGGCCCTCTATTTATTAAATAAACAGCAGTGTTTACAACATCTGCCTAAATATGTAAGGGCAACCCTGCATGTAATCTCATACACCTTGCACACTCCATGATCATTTTGTTCATCCTTTCTGACACACCATTTTCTTGGGGTGCTCCAAGGACTATCTTCTCTCTGTGAATCCCATTGTGTGAACAGTAACTGTCAAACTCCTTGCTGCAGTACTCACCTCCATTATCAGATCTGAGACATTTCAACCTTTTTCCTGTCTCATTCTCAGCCAAATCTTTCCACTTCTTAAAAGTATCAAACACATCAGATTTCTATCTAATGCAATAAACCCAAGTTTTTCTAGTTGCATCATCAATAAAAGTAACATAATAACGAGAGCCACCAAGAGATTGTACCTGAGCTAGTCCCCATACATCTGTATGGACAAGCTCTAACTTTTCACTCTTCTTTTGTTTCCCAACCCTGAGAAATCTAACTCTCTTCTGTTTTCCATAAACACAGTTCTCACAAAATTCCAAACTTACCTGCTTCAGATCTGGAAGCAGTTTCCTTGAGTGGAGAATCTGCATCCCCTTCTCACTCATGTGGCCAAGCCTATGATGCCACAATACTGCACCTGTTTCTATGGAAGCTACAGAAATAGAATAATCAGTATTATGATGACATAAATATAACGTACCTATCATATCTCCTTTTGCAATTACCATTGATCCTTTAGTGACCTTCCACTACGTTTCTCCAAACGTAGACAAATAGCCGCCATCTCCCAATTGCCCTATTGAGATCAGATTTCTTTCCATAGCAGGAATGTGCCTTACATCCTTTAGCAACCAATCATTTCCATTATTTAGCTTAATCTGTACCTTACCCTTTCCAACAATTTTACATGGTTCATCATCCCCCAATAACACATGCCCAAAATCACCTTGAACATAATCATAAAAGAATTTCCTATGGGGTGTAGCATGACATGAAGCCCCTGAATCTACTACCCAGTAATCACTAGTATTATCTAATGCAAGAATCAAATCATCTTGTAACACATCACCTACTACATTAGCTTCCTGGGTAGTCTCTTGCTGCCTCTCACCTTTCTTCTTTTGTTCTTTGCATTCTTTCTTTAGGTGTCCTTTCTTACCACAGTTCCAACACTCTATTTTTCTGAATCTGGACTTGGATCTTCCCTTTTTAGACTTGTCGTGATTTCCTGGGCTCCTTCCTCTCTCGTTTTGTCTCCCTCTGCTCTCCATGATCAACGCATTACTTGATGTCTCACCTATGTTTTTTCTTCACATTTCCTCGCTAAGAATAACACCAACAACATCATCAAACTTAAGAGTGTTTGAACTAGGGACAGAGTTACTTATAGCCATGACCAAGCTATTCCAGCTTTCTGGCAATGAGCACAAGATTAGAAGATCCCTAACCTCATCATAAAAGTTCACTTTTACAAAACTTAACTGACTGGTAAGTGTATTAAACTCATTTCAATGGTCAGCAACAGATCCACCTTTTGACATCTTCATATTAAATAAACGATTCATTAAAAATACCTTGTTAGGAGCCGAGGGTTTTTCGTAGAGCTTACTCAATGCGCTCATCACACCCTCTGTTGTTTTTTCTTTCGAAATATTGAAGGCCACCGACAAAGCCAAGCACAGTTGTATTGTTCCTAGTGCCTTTCTGTCAAGAACCTCCCATTCTTCATCCTTCATAGCCGCCAGCTATTTTGCTTTTCCACCCAATGACATGTACAGATCCTTCTGGTACAGATAGTCCTCCATTTGCATCTTCCATAACTGATAGTTTTGGCCATTAAATTTCTTGACCCTAAACTTTCCTTCTTCCACCATTGCTCCCACTCGAACCAGGAACCCTTCTTTACTACAAGTTTACCAACCAAATAGACCTTTTGGCTCTGATACCAATTGTTAGAAAACAAGACCGCAGAGCAATAACAGATATACAATTAAATCAATAAACAAGATGCAAAACACATTAAAACATTACAGAGAGACACAGATATAACGTGGTTCACCCAAACAATGGGCTACATCCACAAAGAAATTTTCCAGTCATTTTATTACAGTCCAGAAAGATGAAGGGATACACCCTGCAGCAAAACCGCTGCACTTCCTCTTCACACTCTCACAGTCTCTCTTCCAATACAATACAATACCATACCCAATCAATTTACAATGCTTTCTTTTATAGAGGAAATACAATGGGAAAATTCTAGGGTTAACTCAATACCATGGGTCCGCAATACTATTGGCCAACACACATCCCCGAACCCCAAGGCAGGGGGAACGAGTGTACAGTACTCCTGGGTTACAATCACAACTGAATAATATCTCTGGATCTGGAAGATTAGGCTCCACAACCAACATGGAAATTGATGGTCAGTCTCTTACTGACTCACCTAAATTTTATTCTATACTGATTGCACCTCCTATTCCCCTGCAACTATGCAATTGAATAATGTTGGATATATTTTTCCATCTACTCTAGAAAGGTCAAGGCCTATGTCCAAATGGGATTCTACTTATTTATACTCTGGTAGTTTCCTTCCTAAAGATGAACTTGGTCATTGTTGAAATTTACTTACTACAAAGGTCTTCTCAATCCCTTTAATGATCTTAAAACAAAAATAAATTATCTTGCAGATAATTGACAGTGGATTTATTGTTGGTTTGAATTGTTATATTTTTACATTCAATTTGAGAGTTTAATTGTGCAAGATGTTCACAACAGTGTTGTTGCAAATAGAGTTTTATCCGGCATTTAAAATTGGAACAACTCATTAACATGGAAAACAGATACACGCATCCCTCTGCATGGATTCATGTGGAACATTTCTCAATTTTTATTTTTCCTATGTATTAGCAGTCGTAATAAATTGTTGGGGTTAAAGAGAGAGTTGGAATTTGGATAATTGGTATACAGCATGGAAGGTATGGGTGGTGATATGACATAATTTGCTATGCCTTAATAGCTAATATAGATAAAACTCGACAAGGCGTCTCATCGCCAACCCCAACACATGAAGCTATATAATCATATTTAATAGTTTATGATTTGGACCTTCAGGTTTTTTTCCTTCTATTTTTTTCTTGATTACATATTGTGTTTTTCTTTTTCTTATGGTTTTATTTTTTGTTGTTGTTGTCATTGAATTCACCTTCATTGTTGTCATTTTTTATTATGAGAGTATTACTCTTTCTTTTTGTAAAATCACATTTTTTAATTCCAAGAACAAACTATGTTCAAGTATTTCATATTCATTTTATGTTTTGATGTTTGCTTGCAATTCTAATAGGATTTCTTTCTCTACAGGTATCATAGAACAACTGGAATTTCTTCACATGTGTTTTATTTGATCATTAAGTGTTTCTTGTGCAGTTCCCCCAATCAACTACGCACATCTATCTTTAAGTCAGCTGCAACAATTTGTCAAAGCAGAGGATTCAAAAACAACTTTACAAAATGCAAAAGGGAAAGGGTCATTGCCATTTCAGAGCATGAGGATTCAATCTTCATGTACATGAACTCCTTATGTTGGCCTAAAATGTTTCCAACGCCACCTTTTTTCTGTTGAATCCTACATGGGATTATTATTGTTCATTTCATACTTTGATTCATATCAAATATGTTTTTACTTTTTATAATTGTTACACCATCAATTATAACAATGCATTGGAGTCTTTTTTATTACGAGATTAGTTTCTTCCATGCAATGTCAAAATATTATGTGTTGTTCATTGTTGAGATTAGTTGGCATTGCTCTCATTTTGAAAAGCAAAGATATCTCATACTTGCTATTTTGTAAAAGCGTTAAGTTCAATAAACCTGTTATATATCCTGATTTCGATTGGTTCTCTCGGCATTCCTTTGCACCTCCTAGTGCAAATGTTAGTATATATTATGTTATGAATTTGAAATTTGCTTTACTTCACCCTACAAAAAAAATATTTTAAATCTTATTTCAAAAATATTAATTTAATACCATTTATTGAACAAGGGCCTCCCAATGAGTAAATGTAGGATCATCTAGAGATGTTCGACTAACTCTAGAATGTTGACTTGAGACTATTAGTGGTCTCAATTCTGCTTCGGTTGATCTCTTTGAAGATGAAAGAAGAATGGGTGGCACAGTCCTATCTAACTGGGTGAGTGGTGTCAAGGCCCCACCCCACGTTATGGCTTCCTTCGCATTCCCCGAAATGCCACACAAGCTTAATTACTTTATAATAATGATAGTAACTAAACCATTAAATATACCTCATGAAATAAAAAACAGTAAATATAATTATAATATAAACAATACGATAGTTAAACTATAATAATAATTAACAAGTTATAATTACTATGTAGATGCAATAATAACCAAAACATTTAAGTAAAGAATAAGTGAACTTCACAATAATATCAACTATACTATCAAATCATACCTGGACGTATCTATAGGCAACGCATGGGGTGTGGGGACGTATTGAATTGAGCTAGGTACCTACAACATAAAGGTGGATAAAAAATTATTGAAAAAAAATCAATCTTGATCTCAGAAATTGATATTGCACCATGAATAGCCTCTTCTCTTCACCATCCAAAAAATTAAAATAATTTCTTCACTTTAGGATTCAAAACCAAAATAAAATATTTTGATATTTTTTCAATGGTATAATTTAATACCCTTTTATAAATGGATAAAAAATATTGAAAAAAAAACCTCTCGGAGAAAGAGATATTACCCCTTGAATAGCCTCGAGCCATTGGCTTAATGAACTTTATAGTCCTTGAAATCTGAGTCACGGAGAAAAATATATTGTTTTAAAAACCCTTGACAATAAAGGCACCTGCTGGGATAGGTGTCCACCTATAGGTATTTCCTGGGATGTGGTACCGGGACGTCTCGGCCCCTGCTTAGTCACAAGTTTCTGGTATATCTGGCTTGCGGGCTGTTGGATATACTCTTGGCTGTTGCCATGGCTAAAAAAAAAACCCTTGACAATAAAAATAAAAAACACACACGAAACACGGGCTGATTTTTAAATTTGCATAGTGTCTCATTATTTGTCACTTTCAATTTTAAATATCTCACGTAAATTGGATTCTTCTCACATTTAAATTGCGTGGAGTGAATTCCTACTTTTAATCTTTAAGTATTTTGTGTTTAAAATTATAAAATTACACATTAAACATGGGCTGATATTTAAATTTGCATGGGTATCTTTATTCGTGACTTTTAATTTTTAAATTTATTGTGTACTTAAGGGTCTTTAATAATCAATACCTTTGTACTTTTTTTAATATATTTTGCACATGAATTTGTACATTTATTAATATATTGTGCACATGAAAGTGTGTACCTTTTCTTTTTAATTTTAAAATATAGTGTGTATATTAAATAATTTGATAATATGCATTTTTTTTCTTTTAATTATGTTGAATGCGTTAAATAATGGAGACTAAGTTTTAAAAGATTTTTTATTGGTTTGGCGAATACTTCTTTGACACTTGTCTTGCAGTTTTTGGACGAGTGGTTTTGTTGACCAGGTTTCACGCAGGTTTATTTGGTGTAATAAGGTGGTCGTATACTTAATTAGGGTGAAAGAAACCCTTATCGACGACAACGAAATTCCTTCCCTCATTTGTATTCTATATTTTATTCGGTCTACTATAAGATATCAATGATATATGTACAAATCCAAAGTCTAATTGGACCTGCAAACAATTGGAGAAGAAATTACAGGAGTTAGATATGGTTTTCATGAGCACTCAGTTGTTTGTTAAAGTTGGGTGGGAGGCATCCAATGAAGTCCATGGATTCGCTAAGATCTTAATGAATCCGATGAAGTTTGCATAGTGAGATTTGGATTATGCTGCAAATTCTATCCAACCTAATATCAGATATGCAAAGAGAACCCATAAAAAAATTGCTTTTGAGTCCATGTTTGCAATGGGATGTTTGGGGGTTTTGAGAACGAGGTTTTTTATATCAATGGGGGGATTTGTTCAATAGTAGATCATGAAAAACAGAGGCTTGACTGCTTTACCGAGTACTAGGACATAAAATATCAGGAACCTTTTGTGTTTTCGGCCTTGGAACCCTCTGATTAAAACTGGAACTCCGGCGGGCTCTACTTGTGTTCTAGTCAGCTTTACCTTTGACTCTACCTTATCTATGTGAGGTCTTTTGCAGCAACCGGATCAACCTAAGGCCTATGAATGCTTTTGGAGCGATGTTGTTAGGTAGTCGAAGGGTGTCGATGATGTGTAGTCAATGGAAACTCTGCTTGCAGCTGAGGGTAACAAGATTGGACCAACAAATTATGTTCCAACAACTAGGGTTCGGTAAATGAGGTAAACCAAATTTGCTTGAATTCCATCTCGTGTCGAGTCAACCACTTATAGTGCTTATGGGTAAATGAAGTCAACTGGATTTTGAATGGCCTATAAAACAAGCTATTGAGCTGGGAGGGATGCTACTAAGGACTCAAATGGAAGGTTGTCATGTCAATTTTATATTTCTTTTACTTTCAATTCCCTAAAGTCCACATACTTGTTTGGCATCTTGATGTCGGCGTATTTTTTGGGCAATTTTCTCCTATGAAGTATTTGTAGGTTGTGCATCCCAGGATGGAGGAATATTTCTTTGGGGATCTAGACCAGAGGGACCTTATTTTCAATGGCATGCATCTAAAAACTCCCTTCTATGAGGCCTCCTTGAAACTTGTCAAGGAAATATGGCTTGTGCATAGGTTGACATTTTCTTTTGACCCTATTGTCAGTATATTTTAGCTTAGGAGGGGGACTGATTTTTCGTTGGTGTGTATGGATAGTGTTGGACATGATGTGTTGTCTGGTGATGATGCTTTGGATGGGAGGCATAAGGTGGGTTTTACTATTATTTATTGTTTATGTGTCAGCAAGGTCGTGATCCAGTGCGATGTTTATCTAATAAGCATGAAAGGCATGGTTTAGTTTGAAGGATTATGTGTGAATCCTATGAATTGGCCTTGTTACCTAAGCCCATTTGTTTGAATTTTATGTCAATGCAGAGATTGATTTGCACACATATCAGAAGAAATAAAGAAGTCATTTTGGTATTCTTTATTGTTTTGGGGAGATTCTCATAAACTTCCCATATAGAAAGATTTAATCTGCCAAGCCATTATCGAGAAGTAAATCCAACCTCATAATGAATTCCAACGCATATTAGCCAACAAACTTCCTGTGATTTTCTTCATGATCTGGTTCCTAGCATGTATAATGTTAATGTGAGGGCTCTGAACTTTCCAAATATGTGAAAGGACCATAGATCATGGACAATGTTTAACTTCAAAATTTATCAAGACAATAGTTACAACCTATAAAACTATGCAGAGTTTGCTCAAATTGTAATACACAAGTTGTTAAGCCCCATACTTATGTTCTTTTGCATTATGGACTTATGATATTTTATATGATTGTGGACTGATGCTCCTTTGCATGATTAATTTGATTAAGGAATATGATTAATGTTTGATAATGTGACTTTGGACTTTGGCACTATTATTAATGTTAATGTTATTACTAGCATCTTTGTTATCTTTGAATGTTGTTACTATTGATTAAACAAACATCTGGCTCAACAAAGGAAACTAAACGAGTATGGGGGACCATGGATTCCACAAAGTGAGGGGGAGTGGGGACATCCCTAGCGCCTTATAACTTGTTGTTGGCTTAAGTTTGTCCATCCCAATTCATATTTGCACCTTAGTGACATTAATAATGTTGGTCACCCAAACCTTGTACAATGACCCTATTCTCAATATTTATGGACCATGGAGTTAATATTTCATATTTTGCACACCTAAGTTGCCCCTCTTACCTATGGTGCCCTCATTTATGATCCCTTTTCTTAGTTTTTAGGGGTTGTAAGCTATTTTATATCTTCCTCTCTTACAGTATGCATTGATGATCCTATTTTTGTGCTTCCATCTTATTTATGACCCAATTCAATGCCTTCTCTCACCTATTTCTCCCCCTTGATGTTTTGTAACCCCCTTTATGCATTAGTGTGCCTCCATGTGCTCTTCATGGCTCCACTCCTTAATTTTTGGTAACTCCTCCTCATGGTGCTAATTCGAGAAAGGGAATATTTTCACTAAGCCACCACTCCACTAATTCAAGTTAAGTCTGCATGATGAAGCCTAAACCTTACCTCTCTCTAATTGGATTTGATCCCTTTCGGTTAGAGTTAGCCTCCTTGTGCTATAAATTCATATGCCTTCTCCTTGTTGAAGTTAATCTTGAGCTTTAGACCATGTGACTTGTGATATCTATCCATGTTGGGAATGTTGGTAGTATTGGGAGTGCATTGAGACTTAGAGTTAGTCTAGTTGTTTTCCCTTTGCTTCCATTCTATCACTCTACTAGTCCAATTGCTCACACAGGAAGTGATGAAATGGGAATGGAGAGCTAGGTCACATCCCATAAGAATTTCATCAAAAAATATTTCCAGATGACCAAGATATGTTTGTTTTGGTCCAGCAATTTTCTCGGTGCCACGTTGAGTGCACTAGTTTAGTAGATTGGAAATGTTCTATGCATGTATATGCTTCTATTTGTAGATGTGTTTTTTTAATGTAATATGAATGTAATATTGATTGATGGATGGAGGTAGGCATCCATGCAATCTAAAACACATTAGTGAAAAATGGTTGTAGGGGACAACCATTGAGAGGTGATTTTGTGGGTTGTGATTGCAGCTGGTTCCTTTTGTTTTGCTTTGGTTGTGGTGTGGTTGTAGGTTACGGACTAAAATATGTTTCTTGATGTGTGTTTTTCTCAGTTTTTATCTTCACTAAAATCACACACCGAACAACACTACAAACTAATCAAATCTGCAAACAATTAACGACACAATACTTGACAATTATAAACTATTTTTTTAATAATCTTTACAAAGTATAATAATTTAATGTAGGACCTTAATCGCACTATGATAATAGATTGATTATTCATGCAGTGAATTCTATTATGAACTTAAATTTAATGTTGATAGAGTTGATTAAGTGTTGAGATTGTTTAACTAAGAAATTAATGGTTAGCTCTCATTACCTTATTTCGTTGCACTTAAACAAAAATTTAGAACCTTTTTCCTGGTCATAAGGGTAGGGGACATTACAAGTGGTATCAAAGCTTAATGTTTCAACACTGCGGTTGTTGGGCCTTCTGCGAAGTTTCGACTCACTTTGTAAACATGTATTTGAATTAGATAACTTGGATGTAAGCACCTTAATATAGTTTCACATGCCAGAGTTAGTTAATTAAAATATTAGATTGGGATGGATATGGACTTGATGTTCATCCAATAAGGATAAATCTTGGAAGGATTTCTATCCCCCTTGTCCAATATTTAGGTAGATTGTAACTTAGAAATGTTGGCTAGTTACTTTCTAAACTATAAGAAAAGTAGTTTTAATGATAATGGACTTATACCAATGTGTAGTTTACTAACATAATGTTGATAATGAACACATTGCATTTCCCAGTGATTGATTGAGCAAGCGGTGTGACCACTAAACTGATATTTTAATCAAACCTATGAAGAATAAAGATTCAACAAGTACAAGTTCAGCAGTAGCAAGTCGTAGATTGGAGATGGATTTTGAGGAAGGAAGGAGACCATATAGTCCTGAAGAGGAGTTTGTTGAGGGAAGAAGTTCAATTATACATAAGAGGATCAATGAACCATTAATCTTAGAGGATTCAGTGAGGAAGTGTAAAGAGGATACTGAAAGGATAATTCATATCTAAGAGAAGATTATGAATGATCTAAAATCATTAAATATCATCCAAAGATTCATTGAAAAAAGTCACAAGAGATGTTATGTTAGGTATAGATCATCTTCAAGAAGACCTTATCACTCAGAGAGAAAGAAAGGGTATACATCAAGAAGTATAAAGAGTAGTCTTGAAAGATCTCTAGTTAGATACAAGAAGAGGAGGTCTATTCGAGATGAACTAGTATGAGATCTTAGAAGAATCAAGCTCCCAAATTTTGATAGGGAAGTAAAGAAAGGAGAAGATGTTGAAGCATGGATGTTGGGACTCAGGAAGTTATTATAATTGCACCAATACACACCTAATATGCAAGAATGGGTAGCCATATACCATTTGCAAGGAAAGGCATCTATCTGGTGGGATCAGCTAGTTAATATAAAAGACATTGATGAAGACATAATCTCTTGGAATAAATTTAAGAAGTACTTTCAGAAGGAATACCTCTATGAGCATTACTATGACAAAAATATGGAAGAGTTCTTTGAGCTTAAGTTGGGAAGAATGACTATGTATTCATATGAGAAGAATTTTTTGGAACTTTTGAAGTATGCGAACTTTATCAAAGATGAGAAGGTAAAGATTCAAAGGTTCCTAAGTGGTTTCCCTGAATCTTATAGAGATACAATCCAGTATGATAGAACAAGGAACCTTAAGGATGCCATATGGAAGGAAAAACACTTATATGAATAGAATAAGAGTAAGGCCCAATATCAAAATAATTGGAAGGATATGAAGAAGAACAAATAGGAGCAGAGAAACAAAGGTTTCCATCATTCAAAATTCAGATACAGTAATTCTTCTCAACAAGGGAAACCAAGGGAAGATCCTTTAAGGAAAGGACCACCTGTGGAATGTTGGATATGCAAGGAAAATCATTTTTCCAATCAGTTCCCATGTAAGAAGAATAACCTTCAGAATATTCGAGAGCCTTCAACTGTTGGAGATGTAGGTGGAAGTGTTCATATGATCTATGCATTCCTGGATGGGAGGCAAGATGACCACCAATCACAAATTATTGAGGTAGGAGGTAAGATTGCTAATAAAACCATATCTATTTTGATTGATTCTGGAGCTAGCAATAGTTACATTGCACCTAATCTAGTTGAAAATTTTCATTTGAAGAAAAGTAAACTTAAAATATCAAGTCTAGTACAGTTAACTACATGAGCCAAGAGGAAAATCACAGAAGTTGTAAAGATGTGTCCTTTGGAAATGAATGGAGTGAAAACCTTTGAATACTTAAACATCATATCGTTGGGTTCATATGATGTATTGATTGGATTGGATTGGTTGGATGAACACCATGCCATACTAGATTGCCATAATAAAACTTATACTTGTTTGGATGAAGAAGGAAACCGAGTGACAGTCGAAGATATACCTAGACCCATATCCCTAAGGCAGGTTTCAACTCTACAATTGAATAAATTTATCATAAAGGGGTGTCATCTATATGCAATCCATATGAAAGAGTCAAAGGAAGGAAAAAATCCAGAACTATAACATTATCCAATACTACAAGAGTTTGCAGATATATTTTAAGAACCGATAGGAATGCCTCCTAAGAGGGACATTGATTTTTCTATCGACTTAGTGCCGAGAACAATGCCTTCATCTAAAGCACCTTATAGAATGATTAGTCCAGAGTTAAGGAAATTACATATACAGTTAGAGGAGCTACTAAAGAAAGGTTACAAAAGACCCAGCGTTTCACCTTGGGGAGCCCCCGTGTTATTTGTGAAAAATAAGGATGGAACTATAAGATTCTACATAGATTATAGACAATTGAACAAAGAAACGATTAAAAAAAATTACTCCTTACCAACTATAAAAAAATACCCCTTACGATTAAAAACAAATACCCCTTACCAAAGCAACTATCAACACTAGCACATCCGATTGAAAGGATAATATCATTGAATTCATTATTACAGATGAAATTTATCAGTAGGTGAAAGAGGGATTTGAACAACAAAAAATTCCACATAAATTTGATAAGTATAAGTTTAAATAAAATGGGATCCTCATGCATAAAGATAGAGTTTATGTGTCTGATGTTGGATATATAAGGAAGATGGTTCTGAAGGAAATGCATTATGTTCGTTATGTCAGACATTCATGTTATAAGAAAACAATAGAATCAGTATGGAAAAAACACTATTGGCTAGTGATGAAGAATGATGTTTTAAAATATATAGGTAGGTGCATGAAATGTCAAAAAGTTAAAGTTGAGCATCGACACCCAACTGAATTTTTGCATCCCTTGCCAATACTAGAATGGAAATGGGATGTAGTGACAATGGATTTCATCACCAAGTTTCCTAAGATAAGATTGTAAAATTATGCTATCATGGTTGTGGTAGATAAGTTAACTAAGACAACACACTTTCTTCCAGTAAAGATAACTCACAAAGCAACTAACATTGCAAATATTTACATGAAAGAAGTAGCTATATTGCATGGTATTCTAAAGGCTATAATATCAGATAGAGATTCAAAATTTACTTCCAAACTTTTGGAAAGGATTGTTTGAAGGGTTTGGCACAAATCTAAACATGAGTACAACATACCACCATCAGACAAATGGGAAAACAAAAAGGGTTAACCAAGTGATTGAAGATATGTTAAGGATGTATGTGATGGATCGACCATCTAAGTGGGAAGACTATTTACACTTGGTGGAATTTTCTTATAATAATTGATATCATTCATCTTTGAATATGAGTCCTTTCGAGGCCATGTATGGAAGGAAGTGCAATACTCCCATCAGTTGGGATAACCCAACAAAAAGAGTTATTGTTGGACCATAATTATTAAAGGATATGGAGGATCAGATGGTTAAGATAAATCAGAATCTAAAGGTGGCTCAAGACAGGTATAAAATCTATGCATATCATAACAGGACCGCTAGACAGTTTCGAGTTGGGGATCATGTTTTTTTGGGATTTGGACCCAAAAAGAGTTCCTTAAACTTGGGAAATTGCTCCAATTTAGATTTAAGATACTGTGGACCTTTTGAGATCTTAGCTAATATAGAAACTGTTTCTTATGAGATGGATCTAACCGCTTGCATTAGAGTACATAAAGTGTTTCATGTGTCTTTGTTGAAAAAGTGTATACCTGATGATAACCATGTAATGGATTGCAATGTGATCTGGGTAATTAGAGTGATTCTATTTTCTTTATTGATATAATTACATGTATGAACATGGTACTAATCATGTGATTCAATTAATTATGATCCATGTGGAATCGAAAGGGGATTTTTTGGTACAACCTATTGTCATTTTAGGCAGCAAGGTCAATCTACATCAGAATCAAGAAATTGGGTAGGTAAAGGTCCAATGGACCCATTACAGTCCCGAGGATGTAACTTGGGAGCATGAGCGAATCATACCCTCATCTATTTTGAAATTTGGTGGCATGTATGTAATATGCATCGAGGACGTTGCATTGTTTAAAGGGGAGGGGGATGTAATACCCCAATTGTTAATCCCCAGACTTATGATCCTTCATGTGACTTATGTTCTTTTGCATTATGGACTTATGATATTTTATATGATTGTGGACGTATGCTCCTTTGCATGATTAATTTGATTAAGGAATATGATTAATGTTTCATAACATGACTTTGGACTTTATCACTATTACTAAAGTTAATGTTATTACTAGCATCTTTATTATATTTGAGTGTTGTTACTATTGATTAAATAAACAACTGGCTCAACAAAGGAAACTAAACGAGTATGGGGAACCATGTATTCCACAAATTGAGGTGGAGTGGGGACATCCCTAGCATATTATAACTTATTGTTGGCTTAAGTTTGTCCATCCCAATTGATATTTGCACCTTGGTGACATTAATAATGTTGGTCACCCAAACCTTGTACAATGGACCTATTCTCAATATTTATGGACCATGGAGTTAATATTTCATATTTTGCACACCTAAGTGGGCCCCTCTTTCATACAGCACCCTCCTTGGGAATATATTCCCTTTGTGCGTTTTTGGTCATTTATGAGCACCTTTCCTAGTTTTTAGGGCATGTAAGTTATTTTCTATCTTCCACTCTTCCACTATGCATTAATGATCCTATTTTTGTGCTTCCATGTTATTTATGACCCTATTGGATTCCTTCTCTCACCTATCTCTCCCTCCTTGATGTTTTGTAACCCCCTTTATGCATTAGTTTTCCTCCATGTGCTCTTCATGAATCCACTCCTTCATTTTGGGTAACTCCTCCTCCTGGTTCTAATTCAGGAAAGCGAATATTTTCATTAAGCCACCACTCCACTAATTCAAGTTAAGTATCCATGATTAAGCTTAAACCTTACCTCTCTCTAATTGGAGTTGATCCCTTTGGGTTAGAATTGGCCTCCTTGTGCTATACATTCATATTCCTTCTCCTTGTTGAAGTTAATATTGAGCTTTAAACCATGTGACTTGTGCTATCTATCCATGTTGAGAATGTTGGTAGTATTGGGAGTGTATTGAGACTTAGAGTTAGTATAGTTGTTTTCCCTTTCATTCCATTCTATCACTCTACTAGTCCAAGTTCTCATGGAAGAATCCAGGAAATGGGAATGGCGAGCAAGGTCATATCCCATAGGCACGAGAGGTGGACATGAAAGTAGTAGTGCGAAGCATTGTGATTCTCAGAAGAGGTAGTTTCTAGAGTTGATGGAATAAGTGTTCATATACATGTGGATCCATGGTATCAGCTCAGGGGTGACCTATTCAAGCGAGGAAGGCTCAACAGTGTCTACGATTGGGAGGAAATTTGTCCCGCTGCATCCAATTTCCCATATCTTGAGATAAATATTTCTCATATGATTTTATTTATGTTTTAGCATATTATTATGATGATTATGTGCAAAGGTGGATGAATTGAATTATCTATATGATTTATTATCGTATGTCATAATCCAATTACAGGAAGAATGGACTCTGTAGGATTCAAATTTGAGATGATATTCATTCTGGTCTTCTTTCTCTTCTTCAAAAACTGTAACTATGACTCTACGTTACTGGGAGGGGCGAAACCATATGTTCTGGTTCATCATTCTCTATTCATTTTTATGCTTTGGGACTTGTTCCATTTTTTCCAAAACAATGTTTCCATTAAGGATCTCCTTTTGTTTCATCGAAAAAGATTTCTGGATGACCAAGATATGTCAGTTTTGGTCCAACACTTTTCTAGATGCCATGTTGAGCATACCAGTTGTTAGATTGGAAATATTTTGTGCATGGATCTTCTCCTATTTGCAGATCTGAGTTTTGATAATGTAATATGAATGTAATAATGATTGATGGCTGGAGGTAGGTAGCCATGCAATCTAAAACATATTAGTGAAAAATGATTGTAGGGGACAACCATTGGGAGGTGATTGTGTGGACTGTGATTGTAGCCGATGCCTTTTGTTTTGATTTTGTTGTGCTTTGGTTATAGGTTAAATCCTACATATTTTTCTTGATGCAAGGGTTGATATGCAAAAAAAAATTCTTTTTCAAGGAATATTAACTTGAATCTTTCGTTGAACTAATTGTAAATCACTATGCAAAAAAATTGTATGTAAGATATATGGTGATTTCTTGGTCTGTATCTACTATCCTTTTTGTTGGTGCCATTGAAATCGACCGACCATTTTATATATTCATATCTATAATAGTTATAGACATCTATTTATTATAACACCTTTTAAAGTTAGAGGTTTTTATGAAGTTCTATTTACCAAATAAAATTATCCATATATCATTTAATTTAGACTTTCCTTATATGGTGATGATAGAAGTTTCAGTTAGTGTATAAAACACTTGTACATTTGAGAGAGAGATAAAATGGGTTCTATCCTCACCTCATTATTACATCCTTCATCTCATCGTTTGATAGGTGTTTATCCATCCTTGATTTGTAGTGTTTAGGATTTTTTTTGTGTTCACCCTTACCTGTTGGTCCTATATGCTAACACCCACCTTAAACATGTAACCCTACCCCTTTGTCTTAACCCTACCATTTGCACATTTTTTATGGTATTGCAATGTGTTTTTTTAACTATCATTTACCTTCACAATCTATCCAAAAAAAGGTGGAAAATTATGGAATATGCTTTGGTATAGATATCCACATTTTTCTTTTATTGTTAAAAATATAATTGCTTATACCAGCACATTATTGATGGGATTGAATTTATCTTTATCCTTTTAACTTTTTAAACTTTCTACAACATGCTTTGTTATGAATGTTGTTGTCGAACAAAATTCAAGTATACCTACATTTTGCATAAAAAAATAATGCCCACTTATATTTCCATGTTTAGTTGTTTACTTCCCTTTGCAATAATCAAATGTGTATAGTAATTCATAGCATAAATGTTTTCTCTCATGTGCTTGTATAAAAAATGTGTGTTGTCTATTGTTCCTATCTTCAATTGTTCATTTTCCTTTGCAATAATGAAATGTGTATGATGGTTCATGGTTATAAATGATTTGTCTTAGGTCCTTGTATAAATTTTATAATCATGTCTACTAAATTATCTCTTTACCTCCATATGTTTTTTGCAATGAAAAAAATGTACTGTTCATACATGTTATTTTTCATTTAAATATATCTCAATACTTGGAAAATAGGTATGTTTGTTTTTTTATCAATGAAAATTCTCTTTTATGTTGTTTGCTAAAAATAAAAATTCCACATCATCAGTTTGACACTTCATAATATCAATATTACAACAGTGGATCCCATCAATTATTTTTTACCTTCCTTATATGGTGATGATAGTAGTTTCAATTAGTGTATTAAACACTTGTACATTTGAGAGAGAGATAAAATGGGTTCTATCCCCACCTCGTTATTACATCCTTCCTCTTACAGTTTGATAGGTGTTATCAATCCTTGATTTATGGTGTTTGGGATTTCTCTTGTGTTGACCCTTAATTCTTGGTCCTACATGCTAATGCCCACCTTATACATGTAAAACTACCCCTTTGTCTTCACCCTACCACACTCTCTTCTTATATGATCTACTATTCCTACCCATCCCTAAGTTAAAGTTGATTCTTGCCCCTCTTCTAAAACGTGTAACATATGGAATGTTATTAGATTGTGAAGAGAACTTGATGCCCATGTCGACTGTTTTATAGATTCCATCAGTAACATAAATCCTGATCCAGTGAGACTAAACTTTGCACAGGGTATTCCCATCTGTATAGAAATTATTGAATTTGATACGTTCCATCCATGCTTTCTGCATAGACGTGGTGTGGTTATGCCTGTGCAATTTCATGTCCATCCCTTACTTTTTCAGAAATAGTTAAGGATAAATCACACACATTATTTCATAGGACACTTGCACCCGCCATGAGAATCCTAAGCTTGAAACTTAGTTAACAAAACCACTACCGTAGCCTGCTAGGAACAAATAAACCTTCGTGAAACCAAATAAACCTCCAGGACCAAATAAAAATTCCATGACCAAATAAACCTCCAAAAAACCCAATAAAAAAAGTCACATGTCAAAAACCACTAGACAAGTGTCAAAATAAGACAGACCTAGATTTACTATATTCATGGAAGCCGACACATATGTGAACCCTAGGGTTCATTATTTAATTGTTTTCATAGAACAAAGGTTTATTTTGTGGTTGTTGTTGTTAATGATGAGTAGGCCACTGCTATTTGAGCCATACCATTATTGGTATAAATTCTAATATGCCCTCTAAGTGACCACCAAGCCCTTATTTGAAATTTGCTTCTTTTTCCTCTTCCAAAACGTCTAACACATGAACTGTTATTCGATTGTCATAAATATATTCACTTCCCATATTAACTGTTTTAGAGCTTCCATTTGTCATGTGAAACTGCCATATATTGTGTAATGTTTCCAAGTGCTTTCCAACATTAGTTTGAGGGTTTCATATTCCATCTTTTGGGATTGCCACTCCCTAGATTAACTATATTAAGGGGGGTCAAGACTTATGTGAACCCTATTGTTCATTGTTTAATTATTTCAAGTAATAAAACCAAAGGAAAAATGTAGCAAAGCATGTTTACCGTAGGATTTTTATAGAGACTACAAAGAAAAGGTGGCGGAAAAAACCCAGTGAATCGAACAGTTTGACAAGATATTTGAAATATTCATTAGATAAGCCACAAAAAATGCAAAAAAAAATAGTTGGATCAATTAAGATGCATGTCCATGTCTGAATGCGGGCCATTCCTCTTGCTTCTTTGATGGGGCATTGCTACATTTATGGAACATTGATTGGAATAATTGATGGTGGTGAACCACCATCAATGTTGGTTGAGGGTTTCCTATGTTGGTCTAAGTTCTAATATTGTATATAAGTGACCATCAAGACCTTGCATAAAGACTACGAAAGAAACCTTCCCAAAGATAGATATGTGAAACACAGTTTAGCAGTCACTTGGGATTCGAAGGTCCCATTCCCCATGGTGCATGTCACAACCCAAAAAATACCCAAAAAAAAAAAAATTATATAACAATGGTGTAACTAAAATATTCATTTTAGTTTATTATACTTACTCTCTATTCTTTCGATTATAACCTTTAGATATACATTGTTTGCTAGCAAGGAGAAAAATCTTGGTGCTTTTGGTCCTTACTCAACCAAGGTAAACACTCTAATTTTCATTAAAGAGTCTCCAGAGAGCTTAAGACTATGTTTAAAATTAAGTCTGTAAGGTTTAGGGCCTAAGGTTTTAACCTTAGGCCTAAACTTGGGTCATAACACCTCATTGGTTTGATTGTTCCAGCATGAAAGGTGTCATTGGATTAAGGTTATAAGTAATGTTTATTTTCATACCATGATAGTGTTGTGTCATGTCCCCATATTTTGGGACATTAAAAGTGTTGACCATGATGAAATTCCTAGGGGCTCAAATTGACATTAATTATAATTCCTAGGAAAAATATTGCTAATAATTGTTCTAAGGCATGTATTTAATTTTATTTTAGTAGTTTTATTTATTATGGACAATAATGATGTGGAATTAAGGCTGCCATGTCAGGAGGGTGCATTGGGGAATGCTAGTAAACTTGCCTTTGATGGAAAAATGGAAACAATGCAAAAGAAGGAAAAAGAAACATGTCATAGTAAAGATAGAAACTATCCAATTTAGTTTCTAATTTGGTGCAAGGATGAAAATCAAGGAAAGATTACCTTATGCACAAACTTGCTAATTACTCAAGGAAGGAGCAGTTTCTATTTTGGGACAGGAGGATACAAACATGGAAACATTTACTAAGCTTCATACTTGCTATTTTCTCAATAACGTCGAATTTCCACTTTGGGTTAAGTTATACAAAGAAGGAAACATCATTTGCAAACCAAAATTGTTAATCCCATCAAGGAGGGCCACTCATGGCTTAGGAACAAAATTGGCAAGTGGGTTACTTATTCAACGGGTGAAGGAATTGCTCAACAAGTCACCCAAGGTCTACTTAAGGGAAGTTCCAACTCCATTATTCAATTTTGGTTAATGTATTTTTGTAATTGATTGAATCTTAAGCTTCATTTCTGAGTGGTGATCCTCAGTCTCTTGGGTGATGTGCCACAAGTCCCATGTTCTCCTTCTCCCTGCTTCTTCCCTTCTCATTGCAGGTTATATTGAAGATATGGATCAACTCTCATCCATTAATGGAGTGGTATTGCAGGTGCTAAAGCCATTTCCATTTTATTGCAGCACGTTAGAGTGATTGGGACACTCCTCCATTCGAATATCAGAGTTATCTTCAAGATTTCTTCCTTTTATGAGAGATTGATTATTTGAAGTGATGAAGAGAGATATATGGATATATTCCATTAATTGAGTTTATTATAATTCCCTAATATTAGTCTCCTAAAATTTCCAAAGTTTCTGTAATGTTCTAATACTTTTCCATTACAACGCCTACCTCCAATTCTAGTTTTCTAGCCTTGTAATGAAGACTAAATTAATGGGTAAAGATATGAAACTCCCATGAGATTTAATTCAGTCATTATTTCTCTGAAATAATTTATTCTTACCTTTCTGAAAGTATTACAGAGTTTTGAATATATCCGATTTACTCTGGAGAAGCATTTCCACACTCTAGCTAGAAATGCATTGAAAAATGACTAGTTTTAGATTTTGAATGAGTTGAAGGACTTAAACCTTTATGATTTTATTTATTTTACTTTTTAGCATTCATTAAATTCACATTGAACACCTTCCATGTCTAAATATGACTTTTATTAACCTTCTCCATATGTTTGGAAGACCTAGAATCCGAGCCTAGAGTGCAGTCCAAGGGACTAGTTTCCTAAAAATTCCCAATTCTATTATTTACCTGTATAAACCTTTGTATACTGTAATATAAATTTATATCAGAGCCATAATGAATTTACCCAAGCTCCTGGTTGAAAAAGGCTAAACTATTCTTCCTAGTTTCACGGTTTGGCTGCCTAGAAGCGTGGAAGTAGGTTTCCGCATAGCGGATTCTGAAACCTAAATGGAACTAGATATAAATGTGTTAGGGAAGAGGAAATTCTATGTCTAAAATATATTTTTTTGCTTCCTGCTGGTCACTCCTCTTACCTACAAAGTTTCCTAGGAAAAACCCCTGACTTTCCTTGTCCGAAGAGGCTCTGAGTGGTTTGATTCAAAGTTTAGAAATTGTAATTTAAATTACAGAATTAGATAGTGTTCAGGTTTGTACACTAGACTTGGGACATTAAATGTTGTGATAACATACCTTTACAAAGGTTTTTTGAGTCTGTGTTATGGCTCTATGATTAGTCATATGTCAATCCATACAATACTTATGAACTATGGAAATGTGATTACGTGAATACCATGTGTTAAAATAAAATGTTGAGCCGAGGTGGCATGAGGCATAGAGGGCCCATGGTAAGGTTTTTAGAAATTATTGCAATTTTCAATAATCAAGACAATGATTTAACTCTTGCACTTTTGGCTTGACCCATGGCTTGCAAGTTGATAGCGCAACCATGGTGGTTGATTTCTTTTCTTGCAAAGCAATAACTGCATGTCAGATTTTAGATTTTGTGGGTGAAGTTGTGGCCCTCCATGTGTTCATATGCTCTCGCAAAGTTGTTGGATGATATTTTCTTGTTTTTTTTGTGATTTGGGAAATGTGACACTTACCCTGTCGGGTAGTTCACCATTTATTTGGAAATCAATCGCTTCCTCACGCAGAGATGGCTGAGGGTTCCTCGCTCTGTGTTTATAATTACATTGTAATGAGCTAAAATGCTCATACAAGATCTGCATTATCATTTGAGGGTTTTTAAAATAGGTTTGAGGTGTTGTTAAAGAGTTGAGGTTCTTCTTCCTTTACTGATTCCATGATTTCTCAATGATTTTGTGGAAGGTTTAGATCTGAAACTATCTGAAGTGTTTCTGATGTAAGGGTTTAGATATACAATTGTATACAAGCTCCTTGGAGTGTCCGCAAAGAGAAAACTCTACCTGTAAGTTTTCTTTGTATACTCCTAGATCATCATTTTTTTTAACCAATACTACAAATTTAAACACCAATTGTTGTTGTGCAGGGTTTCGTGACATGGTTTCTTCCTTGTTCGTGGTATGGATAAACTACCTATCATTTTTCCCAAATCTATATTTAGAGGTGAGTTTAAGACTCTCAATTTTTTATTTTTAAAGTCAATGCTGGTTGAAAATACAAATAATGGAGGTTACTATTGCAGGCCTTGACTACATGAGGATTATCCCTTGGCCAGCTCACGGTTTATGGAAGCCCTTTGTTAAGGTAAGTGTATTAAACCATATCGTAGATTTTATTTGTGTTTTTACTAAAAAAAGGTAATGACTGTGTACATAATATATGTGCAGGAGGAGGATAACATATTCAATGGTTTGTGAAAAAGAGTTAGGATCTTACTATGTGGTGTTTGTTGGCTTCCGAGAAGAAGAAAATAAATCCTATGGTAATATTTGTTACCCTTCTGCACACAAAATTTCAACATTGTTTCCATAATCAAATATCTAAACATTTGTTTCATGGCATGCAGTTTGTGGAATTGTTGGATACAACTCCTCCTCTTATCCAGGTTTGTGTAATGCCTTCCTTGGCCAATACAGGGTATGGTATATTTAATACCTATGTGTAAGGGTTTGGATATGGGACATCCCTTTTAGATTCATTAAGTTAAGTTTGTAATCATTGATTTTTAGTATGATAGGTTAGGACTCTGTGGTATTTTTTTAAACCTAGATGGGCTTATTCTTTTTAAGGGTAAATCTTAAATCTCAATATTCATTTTTTTATGGGAATTGTTTAAGTTGTTTTTATGAAAGGCACTCTGGCCCTCTCAACCTAGTTATAGTGTACAATATAAAAGAGTTGAAGTTTGAATCGTTTTATTGAAGAATTTAATTTGGAAGGAAACTTAGTTGTTGGTTTCATCAGTGACTATAATAAATTGTTAATCCATTGATTGGACTCTTATTTTTCATTGCAACTGTATGCATGTGAATTTTATTTGATCACTTGGTTTAGATTGTCGTTTTTTAATCTGTTTACAGTTTATTAGATTTATAAAATTTTATCTTTGGCCATAACAACATAAGCATGGTTTAATAGATAATTTGGTAAAGTTTATGTATCTATAAATTCAATAAGAAGCCTCTTGGATCTAATGGTTCTTCTTTGTATCCTTGTTAGATTTTACAAATATTTACAAATGTTTAGGTTAAAATTACTATGCTAGGGTTTATCTAACATGATAATGATTCAATATAAAATACATTTTTGGTGGCTAAATATTCTTTGCATGCATTACCCTAAAAAGAATAAAAACAAGAATCTAAGAATTTAATGAATAACTTTGTGCATATAAACAATTTAAGTATTCTAGCATATGTAATAATCGATTCCAATAATATAACTAACAAGAATAAACATGTTGAATTATTTAGATAAGAACCTGTCACCATTGATGGGAAAACAAAACTGAGGTTGTCATTCCTCCCAACCAAAATCCCAGAGCAGTCAAGTTACTTGCTCTAGAACCCCTTAGCTTGTTTGTTGAACCACAAGGACAAATACTGATCAATGCTCGCTCTCTCTGCATAAGATAGATCATTTCCCCTCCATAACAAGCCTCCTGCTTATTTGATGGGATCAATACTTATAGTATTTTTCCTGGGACTTTGGTCATTTATGAGCCACCTACTCATTATTTCTCCATAATGAGTATCTACCTGATTTGAGGGAATATGCCTCCTACATCACTTGATTTTTCATTAAACAGTTTTTTCCATTTGTCGGTCCTCCTTGTGGGTCAACAAACACTCTTTAACGACTACTGTAGTTTCGTCTTCTCTCAGTTTTTCAATTATTAAATAATAAAAAAATTATTAAATTTATTTTGACCTCACTTGGTCAAAATATCAAAAATAATAATTTAAACTATTTAACAATTAATAAATGTTCAATTTGTTACATACACCTCCCCTTTAAAATTAACATCGTCCTCGGTGTTACCTTTTAAACTTCTTCTAAATCATTTTGAAACAGAATTGGATATGCTTCTCGCATATTAATTTTCAATTCCCAAGTGGACTCTTCCAGACTAAGGAGCTTCCATTGCACCTTGACCTGTCTGATGGTATGGTTCTTGAGTAAAAGTTCTCTCTTGTCGAGAATACATTATGGTTCCACCAGAAATTCTCCTTTGGGTTCCACTTGTATAACCTTCCATTCAACCATATGAGTAGCATCATGAACGTATTTTTTTTTAAACGAAACATGAAAAAAATTATGTACTTTTATAGTAGGTGGTAATGCTAGTTGATATGCCATTGGTCCAACTTTTGCTAATATTTAAAAAGGTCCACAATACCTAAGTGCCATTTTTGCATATTTACCCAATCTTAGGGAACTTTTTCTAGGTTTCACTTTCACATAAACATGATCTCCTACCTAAAACTCTCATGGAGTTCTTTTTAAGTCGACATAAATTTTTGCCTATCTTGGGATACCTTCAAGTTATGTTGTATCTATTTCCATGTTGATATCTTTCAATACTTCAGGTCCTAACATTAATCTATCAACTAACTGCTTTAAGAAATTGGAGTATTGCATTTTTGTCCATACAGTACTTCAAATGGACTTAATATAGCTGAATCCACATAGGTGGGGGATAGCATGAAATAGTTTGATCATGTCAGTAGTTTCCTAACCAAACCCTGAATAGCATTAAACGATTCATTAAACCCTACATACTAAACATTAAACAACTCATTAGCATAAACTAAAGTACGACGACCCTGAAAGTGATCTAGATCTCACACTTGGCATTTGTTACCTTTAATTTAGAAAATATATAATTTTTCCTCCAAAAAAATATAAATATAAGATATAAATGCATATCAGCTTCCACCTCCAAAAAAATATAAGATATAAATGCCTATTAACTTAATATACCTCAACTTTATAAAATATTAGGAATATCGTTCATAAAATAATAGGAATATCATATATTAAAAACAAGACAATTATGATTTAATATTTTCAAGGCCTTCCCTTAACAATTACTTGCCAAGTAAAGACTTCATTAGAATCTCTAACCAATTTGAAATCTTGTAGCCTATGAACTCAAAGGTATAGCCTCCTCAATGTGATCCAATTTTCCCAACATCATTGCCTACCATTAGCACTAGCAATGTCTCATACCCTCATAAAGGTATGATGATGAACTTCCATATCATTGATCTATCTTAAACTATTAGATATAAATTCCCACATATTTATCTCTCAACCCCAATGAAATATAGTTTCTCCAATCCGCAATCATCCTAGACTATATAACTAGCCATTCATATCGAGGTGAACCTGCAATTGACTGACCTCTTGAAATATATTATTTTCACTTCACTGTGACCGTTTTGGAGATTCACCATCATTTATTCCACAAGCAAAAAAAAAAAATCATCTCATACTTCAAAGAATTTCCATGAATGGTTCGGCGATCACTAACTACTGCAAAGATCATCGTCACATAGAACATAAATGAGTTGTTTCCAGTCAATTGTTGGAACACTAGAATGTCCTTTCCCCTGTCTAGTGGTGGTATGTTCCTCCTAATATACATAATTTATGGGACACTAGAGATTCCTTGAACTCCATCCCATCGGCCTTCTCTTGATCCCTCAATTTCTTGAGAGATTCTATACACACTAGAGTACTAATGAATTTATCATGATCGATTTTTGGATGAGCTGCCCAATTCCTCCAGGCATAACCTTGACTCCTCACACAGTTTTCCAACTGCAATAATTTCCACCATCGTCGAATTTTGAGCCCTCGTGGATTTTTTATAAACATGACACAATACCCATTCATTTAGTCTAAGGTTTCTACCTACTTTTCTCTTTGAAACTTGCCTATAACTAGTATCACTCGAATACCCATATTTGATCAATAACTCATAGATCGAGACTGAGCACTAGTAGGCGCAACCTTCATATGGAGAAGAGATCTAAAATGCCAAAAGCAGAAGAGAAGTCTCCCACAAGAATCAATAGTGAACAAGGAAGGTATATATTTCCTCTGTAGCATATTTATTACATAGAAACAAACACAAAGTAGTGGTCAGTACATTCTCAAGTAAAAAATAAAAACAATCTACTCTCCTTGGTTAATCTAATCCTCTCTCTCTCTCTCTCTATATATATATATATATACACACACGAAGGATTAAAACTCACATATTTGTCATATTCCAAGGCCATGCCCTACAGGAGTTAAGCCTATATCAACTTTAATAACATGTTAAAATTTGGGAAAGTAGACATTTTCTTCACACATCAAAAAATTATGAGTTTAATATTAAATCAATGAAACATTACACACACTTATATATACATTAAATTTTCCTTCAATATATGGATACATTACAATTATCTCAACTACACATCTAAATAGGAAAATTAGTTAGAAAAATTTTCTCTCACACCCAACAATCTAACAACCTTTTAAAGGAAAATAACTAATATAAACAAACAATAGCCACGAGGTGGCAATGTCCCCGACATTGCATTCATGATAGCTAGTGATTTCCAATTGCCTATGCAAAAAACTTTTGGAAAAGCTCCCAATATTGATACCCCTACTCACGTATAAAAAAGGAGCAGATTGAGTTTGAAACCCCAATCTAGAAGTGGAAGAACCAGCTTCAATAGTCACATAATTAAAGGAAGCGGCGAATCACTATCATTTCCAGCATTTCCAATATCACTCAGTTAAGGATTCCAGTCAGTGGTCGATCTTTTCTCTTTGAAAACAGAGTACCAAGTCCGTCGGATAACAGATCTCAACGATCTAGACAATAAAAAGCAAGATTGATCCTACTTTCATGGACATTCTGAACGAGTAAACAACTTTAGTTTTTGTGATTAGAAGATCTATAGATAGAGAGTGATTTTGTGTTGTAAAGTGTTTTTTACCTAGTTAGGCTTATTGGTGTTTCCCCCAACATTGTTAGATTAACTAGGTTGGTTTCCCCTTATTCCTGAGTTTGGTTCAGGTTGTTTGTGATGGGCATGTTACATATGTTTCAGTAACCTCTGTCATTGCCTTTAGTGGTTTGTTGACCACTTTTCTTGTGAGATTTTAGAGCTATTTCAAATTTATGCTTTTCAACATTGCAAAGGTAAAAAGAGGTTAAAATGTTATGTAAAAGTTTGGTGAAGATTATTACGTATCAACAATATAGCAACCCAATTCTATTTGATTATGTCGGTATATGTCCATTGAAATAATATTTAATGGAATTATCAGACCTAGGAAGCTCTTCGAGAGACCAAGGAATCTCTTCCACACAGAGGTAGAAAGAACCTCAGTTTCTTAGAGCTAGAAAGCTCTTCCACACAGACATATGATTCCTCAACCAAGAGACCAAACTAATGTGTTATGTACCAAACCAATAGATCCCACCCGGTGTTACATATCTACCGAACTATATTTGTGGTTAGTGCCTTTATAATTATTTATAAAATCTCTCATTTGGAGATTGGTAGTGATTAGCGTAGCGTAGAGGAAGGATGGTGATGGTGTTGTTCTTCTGCGCAATGTGTAGATCCTCCTCTACTTTCTCTGAAGTAATTTTGATGTGGTAACACTGTCATAGGATTTTCCCAACAGAACAAGGTAGGGACCATCGAATATAAGAAGTACACCCATCACACTGTTACAATATGAAAACCAAGTAATTCAGTTAAATTATTTTTTGAATTTCTAAATACAGTACTTTCCTGGTCCCTAAGTAAGATAATAAATACACGAACATCATATTTTTACTTGAATTTGTGGGACTGAGAAATAAAAAACTATTGAAGCAAATATTTCAGCATGAGATGCATACAATCAAAACGATTGTATAGCCATTGAAAATATGAAATTTTAACCACCTACCTTCCCAGATACACCGTGTCTCCCAGAAACAAAGATGATAAGAATGCAGAGAACACAAAAGACACTAGGATGAATATTTAAACTAATAAGGGCCCTCTTTGTAACAATAAAAAATTAGTACCCATATTTACTAAATGAGAAATAATAGTCTAGAGATACATATAGGTACCAACATATGAACAAGCACACCTACACTTTATATTCAATCATTTATGTTATAGCTAGAAGGCATGCAAATGCCAGATATCTAGATCCGTTGTAACATAGCTGCTACAAGATGACAAGATGATTCAATTTGGACCAGTATTCTAAATTTCTATCTGTGACTGCAATGCTATTTTTAATAGACCTCCTAAATTGTCGAAATTCTTTTACAGACATGGACAACCAATAACAATGGAGTGACATTTCAGCCCTAAGATTCCCCAGTTCAAAATAATAAACCTTTGATACTCTTTCCCATCTAGTGGCTGAGAAAATGCTTGATTGCTTTCATGTGGCAACACTGAAGAGTCATTGAGCCTATCAATGAATTCATCCTTACCACTGTATCCTTCATCCTATCATTCTTGACATTAAGAACAGAAATTACAATAAAATAATAGTGAAATGCCTAAATTTGGACCTCATAAAAGTTACGAAACCAGAGCATAAATCAGAGGCCAGATTTGGGTCTCAGTAAAAGGCCTCATACAAAGAGAGAGAGCTGCCGCAAAATTTTAGAGTTGAAAGTATGAAAACAACTAAAATACATGTCTGCAATATTCTACCCTAAACTTCAGATTTAACACACCACCTTCATAAATAGTGACATCAGGCAGAAGAATCCTCCTACGAAGTCCACACTACCAAGCTAACGTCAAATTTGCCAAATGTCACGCTCAATATTTTTGCATGAAAGTGAACTATAATTACAATTTGTAATATATATGCCTAATGACAATCATTAAATTGTTATAGAGTGATCCAACTTCTCAAATTGACCCATTTTCAATCTATTGGCATCGAGATCATTGTGCATGGGAAATGTTTCCCTTCCCTCCGTGCTAGTTGTTGATGGAGGTTGTGATCTGCTGCATGGCAGGGAGATCGAGTATGCAGAGGTGTTGAAGAGTTCCAACAAATAAGTGGAGTTGGTGGTGTTTGAGGAGGCATAGCATGGATTCTTCACGCTTACTCCCGATTCTTCTGCCTTAGGACAACTCATGGAATGCATTATTCAGTTTGTGAAATTCCATCCTTAGGGGTTGAACAAATTTATAACTGTTTGTAGTAATGATTTGGTTTTGGGGATTTAATTTTCTAAAACTATGTTAATTTTTTCAAATCGATGTATATCTTTCATCTAACCCAAAACATTAAATTAATGGTCATCTAGGAAAGAATAATCCATGAGGGGGACTCAAATCATTGGCATTAGGTGATAATTCAGAACGTAAAGGGATAAAAATAGATAAAATCAATAATAGAATGAGGCCCATCACATGTTTCTTTTTCTTTATTGGATGGAAAGCATTTTACAATAGCAAAAGTGAGTGGCGTGATGGTACATAAAGTTGCAGTGCCTCATAGCTTTAACCTCTGATTAAGAGTTGGGTGAATTTCCAGCTTGCTCACCCTTCTCCTTATCTTTATTTCTCCTGATATAATTCTTCTAATCAGAAAGAGAAACATTGAATTCAAAGGCCTCATTCCTCTTGGTAAATTGGAGGTCGATGAAGGAATGTTTGTCACTGCAATATTCAATCTTCACTACAAAGTAGTAGGAGGAATATGCAACAGTCTCAATCGAATTCTCCCTATGGGATGGATAGAAATAACAAGCTGTGATAGTCAAAACCTCGAAATCAGATCCAAAGTATAAACTGCTTCACAATAGAACCCCATCATAATAGTGAAAAGTTTTTTTACAATTTTACCATGGAATCAAAAATTATTTTTTCCAATAAAACCTGCATGACCCAAGCGCTGAAGATTGTCAAATTCAGTTGTTGTGGTGCCTGATATCCAATCAATCCTAGTGCCTTCCCATCGCTAGCCAAACTATCGAAAATAAGATCATGATGGCTACCGATTATTCTGAACGTTCCCATTTCCAGGAGCAGCCGCCATGATCTAAAGTTTTCATTGTTTTGAAAGAATAGATTGAAGAGAATCCATGGGTGGCTCCTAAATTTGCATGTGCCCTTTTAGAATTCATCTCATAGCACTAGCCTTTGGTATAAAGGTAGGTTTGTCTTGGATACGTCAGAGTGCCACCATAACAAATTTATTTTAGCATAGTAGTAAATATGTTAAAAAATAGGATTTCAAGCTCTTGACTCAGTAGGGATCTCCAATGCAAATTGAATCCCCATCTTTACATAAAGAAAAGGAAGTGGCTACCTACAGAATCACCCATGAAAAGAAAGCAATATGATTTGATGCAAACCAACTAAAAAATATGGAAGAAACTAAGAAAGAAGGTTCATCCCCCAAGGAAAATGTATTCGAAAATCGCTCCAAACCCCTAGGTATGAATTGACGAAGACAGAAATAGAGGAGTTGATCATCGTTATAACCCATTAAAGAAATCAACTTTGGCTAAAAGCTTCCCTTGGTACCCACACATAGTTGTTTTAGCTCTGCATTATACATAAAATTTAAATGCAGTAAAAAATAAACGGCACACACTGGAAAAAACAAAAATTACAAATGCAGTTTTTCAACAAAAATTTCCTTAGAGCATAACTTTGTAAAGTGAAAACGTTTACCTATCTGTATTACCACCACATTGCCACAACGTTGCAGATGCTAAATAGGGAGCGATCAAATGCATGAGCCTTTGCATGGCCTTGCAAGTGACAAGACAGAGTGATCGCATGCATGGGCCACCCCTTTGCATTGCCTTGCGTGTGGCAAGAGAAGGCCACTGCATTACTTGTCGGAGGTGTTTAAGATTGTCAGATGTACATGGTGTCAACAATACTCTCTTATATGCTTTTAGATAACACATGATTTTTTGTTGTATATTTCTCTCCTAACCTCACACATCGTGGGGCATCTATTATTATTCCACCTTTATGTACTTGTGACACTTAAGTGATTTAAACCAAATGTATAATAAAAATCAGTCCACGAGGCATATTATAAGATCAAACACTTGAACAACATAATAATTAATCATGGATATCATAAGTCCACATGTATATTGACCATTTTGGAGAATTGTGTTCCTCTCCCTTCTATTTGGTGTGCATCTATGTAATATGTATTTTTTGATAACTATGTGCTTTGTGTTGTAATGAAAACTCATCCCATTGCATGGCTCATTCAATGAAATGGTCACTTCAAGAGCTACTTTTGTAAAAGGGACACCCATATCATTTGAACCTTCATTAAATTGATGTGTACATGACCATTCATAATGTGAATGAAATCACATAAGTGAATATTTCACATTAAAGCGCCATTTTTTAGCCAAAATCGATTCATTTAAAGAATTCTCACTCCATTTTAATATGTTCAATGAGAATAATTTTATAATGAATTTCACTTACTTAAATCCTTTTTGTTGAGATTAATGTATCCCTTAGAAACATCCTACACACTTAACATAGATCCCATGGCATGATAGTGTCTAAAGATCTAAATCCAATGATATAAACAAGATGGATGAGCAACAGAATTACATACTACCTTCCATTGAATTTATAATTGCATGCTTATAATGTATTTTTAAAATTTTATATTTATTTTAAAAATATAAATAATAATAATACAAATATCCTTGTATAAATTAAGGTTATCATGTGTCAAATTTCACTGAAGTGTTCCCAAAAAATGGTCTACCAAACAAATTGGCCTCTTATGGATAGAGTTTCAGTAAACAATACCCAAAGAATGGTCTCCATATCAACTTGACCTTTTATGAACTTGAGAAAAAAAAGTAATTGTATAATGCAAGTATTTGAAGCGAGGTGGCTGATCTTTATATTGATCCATTGATTTCAAGGTTCCTAAAGCAAGGCTCATTCATAGGTAATAGTAATAGGGATTATTCTAATTTTGTAATTAGAATTCTGGTGCAAAGGAGTAATTCCAATCTAAATACCATAAGGCAAGTCTGAATATTCTAAAGTTAGTGACAGAGGCGATTGAATGTATAAAAATAGAAAGAGTTTTAAAACTAGTGACAGAGGCGATTAAATGTATAAAATTAGAAAGAGTTTTAGTAAAGCATACCAAAAGAATGGTCTCCTTATCAAGTTGACTTTTTATGAAGGACAAACTTGGGCAATGTTTGCAATGTTTCCAGCCTAATTGATGTTTACATTGGTGGAAACTAGATGTTTTTTTTTTTTTTTAATAGTTAAAAGAGTCATGCTTTATATAATTTTTTATTTTTATGACATTTGATCAAAAATACAATAATCATAGATAATTTTTTACCTACTAAATCGGCTTACAATTTCTACCCCAATATTTGTTTTACATACATTAGTTATGCACAATTACAGAGAACATTAATTGTAATTAAGTCATTGCAAAATTTAAATGTAGAAACTACAATTAATATCAATTTGACTAAAGCCTAAACTTTTAATAACATACTTTCATATTTTTACAGAATTAGAACGCTTTGCTGGAGATTTTTCTAGAAAATTTAAAACTCAAGATTGGATGAATCTAAGAAGACTATTAACACAATAGTTATGCACAATTACAATGAACATTAAATGCAATTAAGTCATTGCAAAATTTAAATGTAGAAACTGCAATTAATATCAATTTGACTAAAGCCTAAACTTTTAATAACATACTTCCATATTTTTTTGCAGAATTGGAACGCTTTGCTGGAGATTTTCCTTGAAAATTTAAAACTCGAGATTGGATGAATCTAAAAATATTATTAACACAATCTGTAATGATTCCTTGCCTTCTGTAATGATTCCTTGCTTTATCAAAATAATCATTGATATAAACATATCCCACAGATACAAAGATAAAAATTGACACAATCTGTAATGATTCCTTGCTTTATCAAAATAATCATTGATATAAACATATCTCACATATACAAAGATAAAGATGATTACAAATATCTATAAATATGAAAACTGTTAGCTTGACTGAAACTGAAGAGATTCTTATCAGAAATATCTATCATGCATGGAACGAATTTCATTTCCATAGCTTAGTAAGCTACGTTTGACTTCAAAAAGAGAATGGTTTTAAAGCTGTGTTGAGATCATCACTGATTCACTATCAACCTTAATGATCCACCTAAGTTGTTATAGTGTTGATGAAAGATGTACAACTCTCAAAATCAGGTATATGCAACGACAACTCAATATTTCATTCAATCCACCCTTCTGTGGGATGTAGCATTAGCCCATGATATATTTTGTATATGTGTATATTATGGACACATCACGCTTTTCTATTTCTTGCAGGTCTACGGTTTGAATTCAATCCTTCAATCGTTCTGGAACCTTCATCTATATAACCATTGGCTTTAGATGTGTGCTCTTCATTCAAGACAACCACTAGCTCCGTTGTGAGAAATGATTAATGGGTTTCCTGGAACCACGAGTTTCAGCGCATTGAATTTTAACTGCCAATGTAGAGTACTCCCAATTATCGATAGAAGCTTTATGACAGAGGTTAAAAAATCAGAGGTATGCAATGAATAAGTAGCAGGGAAGTACCCTGTATTGGAGAATGAATTAATGTTGTTCAAAGCATAGAAATTTGTATTGTCATTAATCCCAAAAACCCAATTAGTTTATGGTAATAATATTTTCAATGCAACAAAGAATTGATACACACAGACATGCAGGATTTTGTATCCAAAGTCCACACATTTTTTATGAGATTGATTAGTTGGTTTAGCATCATTCACTATTGCAAATTTCTCATAAGTTTTATTAGGTTCCTTAGCATTCTTTACACTAATGTTTTTTACTATTTAGCAAGAAAATTGTACCTATTGCCTCCGATGTTGTTATACGGAAATCTGTTAGGATGCCATCAACTGCAAAATCCCCGTTGTCCACAAATTGTAGATATTCCTTTACTGGGTCATAGCTGTGATTATAGCTCATGCCAAATTCATTATTGGAAAATTTAGCGGCAAATATCTCCAGCCCAGCAGAGTGTGCATCTTGTACAATATTGTAAATATGTTCGATTTCAAACAAAAATTAAGAAAATAAGGGCAAGCGAAAATAAGTTATGGTATTTTTCCATGCGGCAAAATGAGGAAAAAACCCATCAAGATACAAATACTGATGGACAATAATCAGTCAAAAGATTGTTTGGGACTTGGGTTAACTAAATGCCTGAAGAAAAATACACAATTGTGCTGCATGAAGATAATGGACAATAATCAGTCAAAAGAATGATAATAAAGTTGCATGAAGATAGTGCATCTTATCCAATACCGTATGCGCCAGAATTTGAGAAAACATACTCATCCATTCTTCAATGGTCACACATTCATTTCCCTTGACCAGGTCTTGAATTTCTTGAACGAGTATTTTTTCAACATCTCGATTCTTGCAAAGCAAATGAAAAAACCAACAAAGGGCAACTGCAGTTGTGTCGCAGCCATCTATCATGAATTTTGGAATAACATCTCATCGAAAAATGTCAAAGTAATTCTCTCATTGTTTCTAATACATAACAGAATCTAATGAGCCACCATCTGCATAAAAGAATCAAGCTAAGCAATTACTGCTACATATTTTTGTACAAATGAGATTCAAACATACCCATAAGATTCAGACATAACCATAGAGACAGGCAGCAGATTGATTAGCAAAAAGATGATAGAGAAAGCCAACGGATTGATCAGCAAAAAGATGATAAAGAAAATCGTTTTATCTGTCGAGGCTATGGCTAACTAATAGCAGGGGTAGATTGATTGATATCGAGGTCTCATATAGAGGGGAATTTACAAATTTATATAGACGCAAAAATAATTAATGGTGGTTAATGCTAATTAAAAGAAAGTGATGTGATAGAATCTGTGTTCCCAGTCTCTGACTATCTTCCACTGTGTCTTCTTTCTTCACTAGTTTCTGTAATTGGGTAGAATGGACGCCTAAAGCATGATATCTTTTTTCTTTTCAGCTGGATGCCATGTTTTAGAGGTCATAAGACGTAGTTTCTGAGTTGGGCCACTAATTCAATGACCAAAATAAGTAAGCTGTAAAATGATTATATGTTTTCATGATTATGTGTCCACATCCCACCTACCATGGATGAGACTGGAGTACGTTGACAGAGCTACCACTAACACTAATCAGCTTTGTGTGTAGCCATTCCATGGAAAAATTCACATAAAACTATTATAAACTATTTTGTATGTACAATTAAAATAAAATACATCATTTACAGCATACAATAATGTTGTATGCATTGCCATTACTATTTCTGTGTGAAAAATATTGAACATAACTACATAATTTACATGATAGCATTAGTACATGGTCTAAACACAAATGTGCATTGCAATTTCTACCAATTAAATTAATAACATACCCTGTAACTCTATGTACTTTATGCAGACCTGAATGCAAGCCCTCGAACTCTATGGATACTTGAAGCAAACAGCACCAACACCTATCAAGCCCTCTAACTCTTTGCAGACAGACTCATTCTACTTATACACCTCAAAGCTCCATTTGTTTGGATAGATCACGGGTGAAGAGGATGTAGACATGGTAGGACGATTCATGCAAGTCCATGCTGCTTGCCATGCAGTGTGCATGCGAGACATTAATTGCAGGACATTGATTGTATGTTGCAGGGTTTGCAGGTTGTCAAGGAAAAAACAAGAAGAAGGGCATGGGAATTGTAGTTGTACTACATATGATCATAACCATAAGAATTAGATGAATATAACCTGATGAATTAAGAGTGTCCATGGGTGACATATTATTTGAAAAGTATTGGGAATGCAGCAAGAGAAGACTAGTCTAATTGGATGCCTATTTGATTTTGGTTTGGAACAAAATAAATAAGGGATTGAATAAGTAGTTTGTGACCTAATTGTCTTAATTGTGATTGTGGGAAACATATAAGCTTAATTGTGGAACAGTTCATTGAAAGTTTTATAATCCAGGGAGCAACACTTATATTGCAAGCAGCAGCAATAATGATAACATAGCTCCCTCAACACCACTTCACATACCGAGAAACGTAGGTTTTCATGCCACACTCAGTTTATTATCTCGACACTTTGCACAATTTGATATGCTTGGCCAAAATTTCTTAATATATTTTCTTTTATCTTATATCAGATTATTAATTGCCTCCTATGTGCACCATGGTTGTCTAATGAGTGGGATCTGAAATTTGGAATATATATTAAAGGAGGTATTTTTACGAGGAGCATTATAGCATTGTTGATATCAGCAACGCCGCCGGGTCTTGGGGCACACTAAACTAAGACAACGTCATCTCCACCATCCAATAATAAGCTTAAAAAACGAGACATTTAAGAAACTAAAAAATAAAAAAAATAATACACAACATTAGACTAACTTCCATGATTTTTTAAAAATTACTACAAATTGGTCCAAATAATCGCTCTGCGATTCATATATATCCCCTTGTCGGGGACATAACAACTCATGTAGAAATAAACTCTATATTACTATAACCAAATACAATTTAATAAACCTTAACCTTATAGAATGATGAGGAATATCGCACATTAAGCACAAGGAAAGTAGGAGCTAATATTTCCAACAAACTTGCAATGCACATTCTTGTGGGCACACTTCCAAACATGATGATTAATAAATGAAAGTCACTAAAGGAACAGATGTTGGATGTGGATGCCTAGGTCCACTTTAGCTATGAGGCGCTTGCTTGAGTTTGACAAGACTCATATATAAATAATATGACTTCAAGTATCTTAGGAATCCAATCTTGCCAAGAGAACAATACACATGTCCATAAGTGAGCTCTACCATACTAAGTTTTGGGGTTCCAGGGATTGGTACCCTAAGGAGGTGCCTAACCTTTTTTACAAGAAATATGTTACATAGTACAACAAAAGAGTAAGTCATATTCCTATATTACTTTTTATAGGACATCATCATTATTATGTCTTCGACAATGACAAAGGATATATATAAATTTGTCACTCCCTATTAATTTTCTCATAAAGTCTATAAATTTTTCCTAGACCTATAGTTTTGGGTGGTGAATGTATACTTCAAAACAATTATTTATATGATTTTTTAAAATAAATCTATTTATATGATTTTTTTAAATAAATCTAATTTATTAGGTTTTGATTGGGATAAATTGATGACATCTATCTCGGGAATGCCTTCCCATTTTGACAACAAAGTGTGCGTCATCCATTTCATCCCATTGACCTCTTTTTTATGGAGCTTCTCTTGCAAGATTGGCTAAATTTACGGTTCTGTAACTTTATAAGTGCATTGAATAAATTTATATTATTGTGTGCATTAAACACTTTTGTATTTCATCCTACAAGAAACACTTGGTGTTGTTAATTTGGTTGAATATGTGGTATAGCATAGAACTATGTCATTTTTTAGGAAATGGACAATACTACATTATTATTTATGAAATTTCTGAAGAACTTCTCATCGTTCTGAACCACCATCAAAATTTATTGTCAAGTACAAACTTAATTGCTCCATGTAGAATGACGTTAAGACTGATCAGAAAATGAACCAACTGTAGCAGACAATTAATGTCTGGCCATGTATAAATCAAATTATCCATCTGGAAAAGGTGCGGTACCCCAATGCTATATTATCCTCGAGCTTCAAATTTTAACAATCTATCGTTTGCAATCAGACCAGATCAATGTTCTATTTTTATGAAATCTTGGATATAGGCATCCTTAAGATTGCATTTGATGAAAATTCATCTGCATAAGAAGCGATTTCAACATTTGTGTGCTATTGGGTTAGAATTGGATTTTGGTCATTTTAAATTTCTTATTAGTGAGAATGGTTTCGAATCCGGTGGACTTGATTTCATCTGATCGTAAACAAGATAGTCCCTAGTATCCAATGCGGTTACACAGGTCAGGTGTCACTCCTACCCCAATTTTTCTGCCAATTTTACATGTATTAATGTTTTACTTCATTGCTGTAGGTATTTTATGTTTTTGCTAGTCAACGTTGCATTTTTTCTATTTTATTTGGTCGCATGGCGGTTTTTTTTTCTCTCTATTTGATGATATGATCGAATACATAATTTATATCAACAGTACGGTAGGATAAAATCGAAAGATTGATTGTCATAGCAGAGGTGGGATTCCTGTCAGTAAAGATATCGTTTGCATGGTGGTCGATGCCTTTTATTCAGTATTCAGGGTATTTTCCCTTTCTCCTTTTTCTATTGATTTGTATTTTCCCTTTCTCCTTTGTCTAGTGATTTTTTATACTTTATTTTAAAGAGTAGCGGGTTTATACTTGTATTAAAACCCCCTTTAAGAGGAAAACAAATAGAATATGACAAAATTGCTCCAGAAACAGCTTAAAAAATGCAGAGGAAACATGAAGAGAGTTTTCCCTCTAATTTGACTGTTTTTCTTTCCTTAAGGAATTCAAAAAAGATTGCTTGTAAAGATCAGATTGCCAGTACACAAATAGAATTTGCATAGCCGATGATGTCTATTCTTCAGCATTCAGGGTATCTGCCCTGTCTGGCGATTTTTTATCTTTTAATTTAGAAAGGAGGGGGTATATAATTATATTAAAAACGGCTTGAAAGAGGAGGCAAGTAGAATATTACAAAATCACTCCAGAAACAATTGAAAGAAACTGGAGAGGAAGTAAAAAGAAAGATTTTTCATCGAAATTAATTTTTTTTCTTTAGCAAAGGAATTCAAAAACTTATTTCTTATATAGATTCGAAAAAAAACACCTTTTGGGAATAGATGAAGTTTGTAATATAATCCAGGGTTGCTCCCATTTTTTCTATTATTGAAAACTATTTCTCTGCCATTACAACCTAGAGGATTGTTGCATTGCGGGTCTTGGAAATTGGAATTTTAGAAGCATCATAGTATAGTATGCGATGTTGCCTGTTATGGGCTACCAGTGTCTTTGTAATATCTTATCGTGATTATTAAAGTTTGTGTTAGAATCTTGATAGCTTACTTTAAGCTTAAATAGCCCAACATGGTTGGTCGATAGTTGAAATAATTCGGTAGCCTGTAGAGTCCAATATGGAGGTCCTTGAGGCGTGGACAATTGTGAATGCAATACTATTAATACTATCATTAATTTGTATTTATTTAGTTGGTAACTTTCAGCCTCTTTATGTTTTTTTGGCCACCGAAATTTAAGCAACAATGTCATCTACCCAATAGATGGAAACTCTCGCCATTCGATATGCAATCACGATTTCAGTGCAACCTTCGTACATTGGTCCATGACTCCATACATGCAAATTTAAAACTGGATTCCGTAAATATAATCTTTTCAATCTTTTTATGATAGTTTAACTTCGTATTAAAAATTTTAATACTAATTTTTTTAATAAAAAAATTTAATATATAAAATATTTAAAATCAATATGTTTCATTTTTTTTGAAATATTATTCATGTTTTGCCTTATTATATATATCACGACCAGTTGCAATAATTCCTTCGGCATTATGCTCTTCTTCTGGTTATAAATTACGTGAAGGATCATCCTATGAGCTATGGAGGGGTGACTTCTCTTGAATCTATATGGGAAATGAACGTCTAGTATGTATGGGGTTATGCCACGAATTCAACCCAGCAAAGGAAGATCCAAGAATCTGGTCTTTGGCCTGCTTCTTCGGCTTGGTGCTAATTAAATAAATGTTGTTGCAAGTCCAGTGTTGGTCAAGATATTGGAACTTTCCTTGTTTTATGTGGAATTTTGTCCAAGGGTTGGGAAGAGTTAAGCCGTGCAAACAACCCAAAGAATCTTAGTCTGAATGATTAAGAAGGCGTTGCATATTCCATGTGGAATTATGTCCAATGGTTGGGAAGAGTTAAGTCGTGCAAACAACTCAGAGAATTTTACTCTGAATGAGTATGAAGGAGTTGCATATTCCATACCATATTGTCCATGTTGGGAACTTGAGGTGTGTCATCCATTTCCATGTAATGTTAGTTTCGATAGGACAATTGTTGCCACGTCCATTCCAAGCCTTAATTACCTCTTAACGAATGTGTAGAGCCAAGGGTTATCACTCTGATTTGTTTTACGAATTGGGGTCATCATATCCCACGTATGGTCAAGAGCTCTATGCCATTGTACAAGATGTGAATAAATGGAAGCATTATCTCTTGGGTAAGGACACAATTATAAGTATATGGTATATTTTGTTATAAGCATGTAGTTAGGGTTGTTTTTCTTT
>LPNX010169896.1:0-33446 GCA_001517045.1 Pseudotsuga menziesii
ACGGATATATCATTTCTATGTTTGGATTGGAATCTCAATAGACAAAAGTTGGAAGGCCAAATGATTGACTATTCAACTTCCTCTACTCGAAGATAAAATGCGTTAACTATTTGAATTATCTATGTACAGTTATGGGTGTTAGAATGACAAGAATCTTGACTGCCACAACCATGCTGCGTCAATGGTTGCAATCTTTGAGTTTTTGCAAAACTTGGTTAGCGTCCTCTCATAGCTTTGCAAACCATGGAGTCACAAACTTCCATGGCAATAGGAACTTTGTTATGTCTAACTCAACTAACCGACAACTTTTCCTCAAGTCCGCAAGCTTTCCCTTGTAGATCCACAACTTTGCAGTCCATGAGTTTATTTTGTGGGGCTTTTTTCTTTATAAATAAAATATAATGACTATTTCTTTCTTTTCAAATTAATTGGAAATAAGGTAACTTTCATGCACTTAAGAAAATGATAGAATTGTTATCCTTGGACCTATGATAAAGGCAAAAAATCATATAACATAAGGGGATTGAAAGACTCAAACAGTCCTTTTGGACATAGTACAAAGGAAGTCATTTTTCAGTTTTGATTCCATGTAAAAATTCATGAGAATTAAAAATTAATAAAATTTAGGGTTAAAATGGTGACACTTTTTTCTAGAACACAACTTTTTTATGTTGATATTTATCCTTTTTGAAGAAAATATGAGGGAATCTTTAAGAGTTNTTCCGTGTAAAAATTCATGAGAATTAAAAATCAATAAAATTTAGGGTTAAAATGGTGACACTTTTTTCTAGAACACAACTTTTTTATGTTGATATTTATCCTTTTTGAAGAAAATATGAGGGAATCTTTAAGAGTTGTCATTCAATGGGTAATGTTGTTGTTATGTTGCCAATAATGATGAGACTATTTATGAAATAAAAACAAATATTAACATATCCTTCAATTTATATATGTTAATTTTCTCTCGTGAACAAAGATATACATGAATTTTCCACTATAAACAACAAAGAAGAATTAAAGGTCTTTGCATTTACCTTCCATGGCATGAAAGTTGCTTCAATGACGGTACTGAATCAGAAGGAAGACCAAATTCAGAGATGAAGTCCTGAAGTTCCTTGCGAAGATCTACATGGCTCCTTGGGGACCTAGATGCTTTCAACTTTCCAAGTTGCCTAGAGAAAAATATTGATGAACAATAATCACATAATCTAGATATACACAAAAACAGTGAGGAAAATAATGGTTATCGACAATGCCAATGCCAAAATTTGTTTAGAAATGAAATCCTTTGCTTTATTACTAGGTGTAGAAGGCAAGAGAAATGGAAACATGGTTAGTCTAATGGGAAAATGAAAGATAAAATCGAAAAAGTAAATATGAATAGAGAATATAGCAAGGTTAGAGAATCTAACATGGTCGAGCATGAAATACTTTTTAGCATCACTCACCTCACACAAAGGAGTCTTACTGAAACATCTGTGAAAACAAATCTATTTATTACAAGGTAATAGACACAATCCCTTGATCTTTGAAATGAATAAAAAATTTAAAAGATACTAATTTGCAATACACCTCATTGATATATGGAAAATACTCACACAAGCCATTGCATATGATTCAAGCTTTAATGAAATCAATTCCTCCATTTCTCCACATATTTATTATCACTAAATCCAAGTATCGTAGGTGTCACTTTCCTCCCAGTGGTGTAATAGATAAAGTACATATTAGAGGTATTAACAAAAAACTAACAAGTCAAAAGATTGTTCCTCTTCGACAATTCACCCTTTGGAACTGAAGCGGAGAACTTTGTTTCCTAAGTAAACTCCCAATGTAAATAAGACAACAGCTCTATAAATGGATAAATAGTAAAATATAAATGATAAGATGATAGATAAGATGTTTTTACGATTTACATTTGATTTCCTTTTATAAGCCCAATGTACCTTTTTGTAAAGTCCTGACTCTTGACTTATAGTTGTTTACTATTAACAATTAATATTAATATTATTAATATTAATTGTTATCTTGATTTGATGTTCTTGCTTGTCTAACAACATAACTTCTCTGTGTGTGTTCATTTTGACCCTGTCGTTGGTCAAAATGACGTTTATAATTGGGGTGTCAATAAGGAGTTTTTGTTGTTTGTTTTTCTGTTGGATTGGCTTCCTTTTGAACTATGACAAATACTGAATTTGTATTTATTTCTTCTTCCTCAACTTGAATTTGTTTTCCGGAAAGTTTGAATGCTTCCTTCTAGATTTGTGCTACTTTGTTCTCCAGTAGATTGTTATTACTCTGAATCTTCTTGAACCTGTCGACTTGTGACTTTTTGTCCTCTTTTAACTTCTCGATTTGTTCCTCTAGTTCTTGATTAAGGTTTCTTAAGTGTTGGTTTTCTTCCTCTTTATCCAGTAGTTTTCCTTCGATATCTTCGTTTGATTGTTCTGTCTTTTTAGTACTTTTCAACTTCCTGATTTTTCCAATAAATGTTTTGTTAAGGTTCCTTAACCGATATATTTCTTCACTATTATTTGATAACATGCTCTTGGAAGATGTAATCTCCAACTTATGTGTCTTTCTAATGTCGTCATACTGTTGCTGGAGTTTTTCCTTCTGTTGTCGATGTCGACATAACTCAGATTCTTGATTTTCTAACTTTCTCTGGACTTGCGCTAATTCGTTTTCCTTGTCCAAGATGAGCTTGTTTAGACGCTTTATGTCATCTTCTAAATCGTCATTACTTCCATACGAAGATTCTTCGTTATCTTCGAACTTTTTTATTTTGTCTTCAATATCTTGATTTGAATTTTTAATTGAGATAATTCTTCATTCTTAGCTGATAACATTTTCTCGATATCTTCATTAGCTTTTCTAGCTTTTAATTTTGATCTTTTTAGCGACGATTCTCTTATTCTGTCAATTGATCAAGAATGTTCCACTTATTTATCTCAAATTGTAGATTTTTATTGCTTTCCTTGTAGTATCCTAATTCGTTTTCTTGTTTCTGTGATTGCAATTGTGAGTTACCTTGATCGTCTTTCATTATAAAAAATTTACCACATATTGGACAGAAGCGATTGCAATTTTTAAAAAGTGTCAAATATTGGAATTCCATTTCGCAATAAGGACACTTAGTCCAGAATTTGGATTTATATATAGAATCCATAATTTTTCAACAATTCCACAATTGGCTTCAATGACTTCTTTGACGATAATTAATCTTCTTTTCGACTTTGATTTCTTGACTTGATTTCTTGTTGACTTGATCTTCTTTCCCTTTTGACAATGAGTAGACACCAAATGTGTAATAATTGCCAATAATTATTATTACTATTATTAAAAAATTTAATAATAAAAGTAATTAATATATATTATAACAATAATTATTATTAAATATAATAATATTGTATTATAATATTATCATATATTATGATAATATTTAATTTTTGCAATGATTAAAATTAGGGTTTTGTGGAGTTGTGTTGGAGAGATGGTCGTGGAGGAGTAACAGGCAAGAGAAGAGAGAGAGAAGTTATGCGGCCTTGTGGAGCAGACAAGGAGAACGCAATGGGAGATGGCAGGACAAGGAGTTGAAGGTGATGGTGATGGTGTGAGGGATGGACGTAGGAGCGAGGGAAGAGCTCAAGGGCAATGAAACGCAAAGAGCGCACAGGAAGATGGGGAAAGGGAGTGGCAGGCAGAGGGAAGCGTGGAGGGAAGAGAGAGGGAAGGCAACACCGGAAAAGAGGGAAACGCAGTGAGGTGGGGGTGTTGGGCTGAAGGGAAAGCTCAGGTGGCTGGCGGGGGGCGCAACAGGGAGGGACGGCACGCGGAAGAGGGAGCAGCAAGGATGGTGGCGCCCAGGGAGAGGGCACACAGGGGGGTGCGAGTGGAAGGGCGTGGAGGGGGAAGAGAGGATGTGGGGCGAACTGTCGCGGATGAGAGAAGGCGCGGTGGATGTGGAGGGGAAACGTGGGAGAAAGTGGGAGCAAGAGGATGGCGCAGAATGGCAGGAGGAGCAGGACGGTGTGTCTGGCGTAGCGCGGGAGTGGCATGGGGGGGCAATAGGGCATGGGAAAAATACGTCAGGGGAGGGGGCGTGTGTGGAAGTGAGGCGAGGGCTTAAAAAAGAGTGGAGAAGAATAATGGAAGATGTGCGTAAAAGGGCCACAGGTCTATTTTTTGTCAAAGACCAATTATCTCAGAGAAACTCAGGTAATGCTGACCAAAGGTCAGATCAGAGTGGCTCTGATACCATTGGAACGGAGAAATCCGTTTCCTAAGTAAACTTCCAACGTAAAGAAGACAACAGCTCCATAAATGGATAAATAGTAATATATAATTGATAAGATGATAGATAAGATGTTTTTACAATTTACATTTCATTGGCTTTTATAAGCCTAATGTACCCTTTTTAAAGTCATGACTCTTGACTTATAGTTGTTTATTATTAACAATTAATATTAATATTATTAATATTAATTGTTATCTTATTACTAAGATATTATATATATATATATATATATAACAGGAACATTATCCATATGCTATGATACAGGACATGCCCAAATGGGCCCTCATGTCTCGTGTCTTCATGTCGGACACGAATACGATGAGGACACATGTCCAACACGTGTTTTGACCATGTCCATTTTCAAGACATGGCCAAAATACGTGTCGGACACAGATTGGACAGTGTCTCGACCTGCGTAGTCTGTCCAGAAAATAGGACACAAAAAAGGTGGAAAAGATGCCCGTAGTCTCTTCAAAACTGATCTTTGCCTCATTCTTTTTCATTTGCAAGTGAAGAGAAAGCTTTGAGAGTGGGTTTTTTGCAAGTGAAGAGTATTTGAAGGATTTCCAAGAGTTTGGAAGTGATTTGACATTGGATTTCATTGGGAGCATTGCAAGCTTACCATCAAGCAACAAGAAGAATGTCTTAATCAGCTAGGCAGTTGGTCAAGGGCAAAGGAAAGGGAGAAATACCCCAACTGGTGTCTCCCCTTCTCCTCCTCCTCCTCCTCCTCCTCGAAGCCTAAGTTCATCTACTTCTACTAGCTGCTGCTACTGGAGCTCAAGTTCCATATAACCCAGTATTAGCAAGACAACAAGCCCAAGAGAAGAAATACCCTTTGTGGAAGCATGTGATAACAAAATTAGGGCATGGGACAATGATCCAGGAGGATCTTCCCAACTGATCAAAATCAAAGTCTTCAAAATGGGAATGGAATCTTGCAGTTGCGTAGGGCTCGGTGATAGCTTTCAGGCAACGTTCGTTTCGTGCAAAATGGACTCCGGACGTGAAAGTTATTCAGTTCTGAACTTTCGGCAAAACAAGTAAAATTAGCAAAATAAAAATGCCTCATGGCACCACTGCAAGGGTGACACGTGGCATGTATGGCGTTGACGTGGCACCACCACAACGTGCCACGAGGCAAGCTCAGGAGGCAGGCACAGATGGCAGGTGATGTGGACTTGTCGTAGGTTAACACGTGGCAGGGTCTTTGCATAGTGGGCAGCCAAGTGGACCAACTGGAGGCTGCCACATGACAGTCCAGCTGACCACCTTATGGTTTGATTTACCAAAATTTTGTACAGTAGGGGAGGATCGAACCACCGACCTCCATTCTGCCTGCGCCCCCATAATCTCCCGCCAACCATCTCGCCATCCATTGGGTCTTAACCTCTATAGGTTAGAGGTTGTATATATGTTTGAATGAATGTTCATTTTGAAAAAAAAAGTCGACCGAGGGCTTAGCCCTCAGCCTCCAAATAATTGTAATGTTGAAACCTTATTCAAACCATATATTATATATACCATAATCCAAACCTTTACCACCGCCAATACACATGCCAACAAACCTTTATTACCGCTGAACTATGTCAACGCCATACTATATATCATTTCCATTTTCCAAAATTCGTGTATTGGGGAGAGGTCCGCGGGTTTGAACCCATGACCTCCTCCCCCTTGCTAACGCTCCAAACCGTTGCACCACAATCTCCACTTGTTAAGGGATTCCAAAGATGGAACGCACCCCCATTTTGAAGGCATTCGACAAATTTCCATTATAATATGGTTCTTAAACCATATACATATTTTATTTTGGATTTTGTTTAATATTTTCAAACAACAAAAATGGATTTAATGAAGATTAGGTCATATTTTGAGGGATATTTTGGGTAAATTAAATATTTTATTTCCCAAAAAGAAATATATGATGAGATTAACCAAATATGTTATCTCATTAAAAGTGGATTATATCACTTTGTATTTGAAGGTGGATTTGGTGTTTTTGGGTTATATAAATCAATGTAATTTGTCATGGAAAGGCATTGGAAAATGTATTGGCGTTTTGGTGATATGATGCCAAAGTGCCTTTGAAGGCTTTTGTAAGCTATTTTGCTCATTTGTAAGAGGCTTTTTAGCCACTCTTGAGAAATTGTGGAGAGTGAGGGGACTTCATTGTTGAAGCCTAAGTCTCTTTGTAGCAGTTAAAGGAGGAATTTTGTACCTGTTCAAGCATTTTATTTTGAAGACTAATAAGATCGGACCTCATTGGAGCTGGTCCCGGAGACGTAGCCCAAGAGGGGTGAACTCCGTTATCATCTGCTGTCTACAAATTTCTTGGTTTGCATCTCTTTTATGAGTTTTATGTGCTTCAATTATGCTCTTTAATTTTGTCAGTTAAAGCCTTTTTAAAGAGTTTAAGCATACAAATTTTCACATGCAAATAATGGTTTTAAAGATCTTGTCATTTTCGGATTAGGCAAGCTTGGTGGGGGAGGTAATGTGATTTATACTTCCAATTTTTGCAAGAATGAGTTCAAGAGCACCTATTACTGGGTTAAGGGCCATTTGTTGGGCCTTCCTTGTGGGCTTGTTGCATGTAAAGCAACGAGTGTTACCCAACAAAGGGAGATGTAAAGAGAGGATCATGTTGGCTTAGGGAAGGTGGCTGCAGCAAGTAAGAAACAAAAGAATGAGGATCCTCTTCCATTCTTGAGAAAACCCTCTAGCACTAGGCCTCCACCTAGCAAGTACAAGAGTGAGATTGATATTCAACCAACAAGAAAGAGGCAAAATCTAAGTGGTCCAATGGACAGGATTTTCCAACAAGAGGCACGAGATGAGGTGGAATTTACCATTGCATTTATTTTCTATCTCAACTTCATTTCATTCAATGTTGCACGGTCACCATTGTTTATTGAGATGTGTTGAAGTCTACTTGAACGAGCTCTAACTAGTTACATGCCTCCTGGTTCAAAGAAGCTTGGAACCACATTGTTGGTTAAGGAAAAGAAGAAGGTGGATAAAATCTTTGAGCAAATTAAACCAACATGGCCCTCATCTAGTGTCAGTATTGTTTCTAATGGATGGACGAATGCAGCACGCCATCCAAATGGACCGGTATTCTTGAAAGCGGTGGACACTCTTCGGAAATACAAGGATGCACAGTATATGGGTGAGTTGTTCATCAAAGTCATTGAAGATGTAGTTGTTGATTCTTGTGTACAAATTATCACAGATAATGCACCTATTTGCAAGGTTGTTGGCATGATTATGGAAGGTAAATATCCACAGGTATTTTGGACACCTTGCATAATTACATTGTTCATTCTTTGAATTTAGCACAAGATTCATCTAGATTATAGGGGAAAGATCATTTTATAGATTTGAGTTGTATACTCATTTATACTTGCTTTTGTTCATTTTTCTGAGCGGCATCGAGAGCCATTCTCTTAGGAGAATGGGGACACCTGGTTCGGGACCATGGTGTGGACTCAACCTAGTGTTGAGTGATCATTCTGTTGAATGACGATATCTGGTCATTGACCATGATATGGACCCAGCTCTGCCCTAGGGGGGCTCAACCTTGTGTTGAATGACCATTCTATTGAATGGTAGACATCTGGTCTAGGACCACGATGTGAACCAGTCTAGTACTAATAGACTCAACTTAGTTTTGATTAGCCATTCTTTTGAATGGAGGCACCTGGTCAATTACCAGGACTCGGCCCGAGGCTGAGGGCCATTCTCTTGGATAATGGAGGTGCTTGGTCTGTTACCAAGTATTTGACCTAGTATCAAATTATGTAGCCTACAGCTGAGGCACCTGGTCTGTTACCAGGAAGGCACTATAAGCCCTAGACTGGGTCTAGGCATGTGTAACACTCTGACCCTTGATCAGTAGGCTTTGTGATCTTCTCCAAGGGTTAGTTACCCTTGGTTAAGACACCCTAGTACCCGATCTTGGTGTCACATAGAGTGTGAGATAAAAGCATTGGTAATTCTCTTGGTTTATGATGATGTACTTTGAATGGAAATAAAAGACCACGTTGACCACAGGTGATGACCATAGGGGCACTTAAAGAAAGCTAAAGCAAAAGTCAAAAATACATGAAGACCCTTAGTACCACTAGGGTGTAAAAAGTGAAAGTGCAAAAAGACCTTTAGCACCACTAAAAGCAAAAGTCAAAATTAGAAAAAAATAAATTATTATTTTTTTGAGATTTCTAATTTTGGCCCACTTACAGGTGACTCAAAGGATATAAAAGAAGATCAATCCAATTCATTATTACACACACACTTGCTCTCACAGATACAGCTACTCATCAGAAGATCTTATAGTTTTTGAAGAAGAAGGTTCTTGTGATTGTGCCCTAGCATGGATCAGTCTAGCTAGGGCATCATCACTTATGTGAAGACAAACCCTAAGCAAGGGTTTTACCTCTGCAAGTTCATCTTTTTGGTTAGGGTTTCTATACAAACCCCTCTTCTTCATCTTTAGCAACCATCCCCACTCACGACCAACTCCTCACGAATTACGGGCAGCAGGGTTTTGATTTCGAGCAACCCTCTCCTTCACGAGTTGCACTCTTCTCTTCTCCAGGCAGTCCACGTTAGGGCCCTTCCCTCTTCGGCACCCTCGGCAGGCACACCCGTGAGGGTTTGGCCCACGGCCAACCCTTGGGTAGCCTACAGGCATACCCTAAGAGGCCATCGTGGCCACACAGGCCCTCTGGGCAGCCTATAAGCAGACCCGTGAGGATCTTGTAGCAGCCCACAGGGCTGCCGGGTCTGTACAAATCCTCGGGCTAGCCCTAGAGGCCTCGGCCCTGGCTTGTCTGCACAGCAGCCAGACAGAGAAGAACGAGCAGGTCAACGGGCAACGGGCAGAAAAGAGGGGCAGCGTGTGCAGACAGCCGGGCAGAAAACAGGAATCTGGGCAGGTGTACAGACAGACTGACTGACAAGGCAGGTACAGTGGGAAAATCGGGCAGCTGACAAGTTTTTTGGGCAGCCTGAATTTGTTGGGTAGAAAAGAGAAATTAGGGCCTCAAGCCCTAATTTGGAAAAAGGCCTAATTGGGCATTTTTTATGTAAATGGAAAAATTGATCTTCAGATATTGTGGTTTAACCCTGTTAGGGTTTGAGGAACTTTTTGAAGAATTTTCAGTCATCTTATTTACGAGATAAATTACTAATGCTTTTGGGGTATTTGTCCTTTAAAGGTTTCCCCGTGAAAAATTCTTGTGTCCATTGTGTTGATGTGATGAATGTTGTTTACTGCACTTATCATTTGTTCATGTTAGTCTGCAATTTTTAAAAGTATCATGTTAATGCTAAAAACTTAACAGCTTTTATTACTCTTATAGGTATTTTGGACACCTTGCATTGTTCATTCTTTGAGTTTAGCACTAAAATCTATTGCTTCAGCTGTGACATAGATTGGAAACCTTATTGATGATGCACGCCATATCCGTAATTTTGTACAAAACCACACCAATTCTCTCACAATCTTTCATTGCTAAAGATTGCAGATACTCGGTTTGCTTCCTCATTCATCATGCTTAAGAGGTTGAGGGAGGCCAAAACCACTCTTAGGTCCATGGTTAATTTAGTGTTTTGGTATTTTTGGAGAAAGACAGATCAAAATGCTTCAAAAAAGGTAAAAGGCACAGTGTTAGATGATGGTTGGTGGGAGAGCGTAGATCTTACCATTAAGATCATGAAACCAATCATTTCTTTGTTGCGGTTTGTAGACACGGACCAACCCATCCTAGCAGACGTTTATGAGGGGTGGGATTCCATGATTGAGTCCATCAAGACCATTATTATGGAGAATAAGTGTCCCGACACCCAAATATGAGACATCAGTAGAGAATTTATGGTCCACCATACAAGATATTCTTATCTCCAGGTGGGATCAGAATTGCACACCCTTGCATTGCTTAGCACACTCATTGAATCCCAAGTTCTACAGTCACGAATGGCTCAATGGTGGGCCCTATTTTTATTATATTTGGAGCTATAAAAATAGGTACCCATTTGAGAGATAAGCATGGACACCTACTTTAAAATTTCAATTCCAAGAAAGTCGACAAAAGTGCCCACATAGAGTCGCTCCTCACATGGATGGAGAGATATCATTGGGGAGTAAGATAGCATTTAGACGGTTATATCAAGATAGAAACTCACTTTATGAGGTGGAGGGCTTTTTAGAATTTTACACTGCCAGTGGGACATTTGGAAGCTGTGATGTGGTCGGAGACAGGGGGATTAAGAAACCCTATGCTTGGTGGGAAACTCATGGGGCAACATGCCCTATTCTACAAAATTTAGCCTTTAGGATCATCTCTCCAGTTATTTCATCCTCTAGTTGTGAGAGGAATTGGAGCACATATGGAAACTTGTATAGTTTGAAGAAGAGCAGGCTTGAGCAGTACAGGGAAGAGACAATGGTGTATTTGCACACCAACCTTCGTCTTATTTACATGCAGAGGGGAGAGTGAAAGACAAAGTTGTGGGATGTGTTTCATGATATGGGTTTGGACAACAGTGTTGAGTTGGCATTAGCCAAAATGGGTCTTAATGATCCAATGCTAGAGTCAGTCACTTTTGATGATAGTGATCCTCTGGAGGGGTCATCCTCCACACTAGCAGATGCAGATCTTGAGATGGGAAGAGAGGTGGAGGAGGAGGATGAAGAGGAGAGCAGTGATGAGTTTGTTGATTCAGGAAAGGAGGACGACTATTGACAGATGAGATTCTTCCATCTTGATTTGCCCCTTTTTGTATCTACTATTTTCCAGTGGCATTCCGACATCTATGTAATACATTTTCATTTTGATGACTTTATGAGAAATATGTTTCCAACATCTTGATCTATAATCTGTGTGTCTCATTGTCATTTGTGAATGTGTAATGTGTATTGATTCTAATTTCTATTGAATCTTTGTAAATGTTCTAGTTTCTAAAAAAAAAAAATTGGACCTATATGTCTATAAAAGTAAATTTAATGTTAAAGTGAGCGGTAAATGAAAAGTTAAATCAAAGGTGCTCAACATGAAATTAAAAGATGGAAAAAGAGAATTTTCTCCATAAAGTCACTTTATAATATTTTTAATGCAGGAGTTGAAAAGTCACCAAGAGGGGAAAGTGAAAATTATAAAAAGGGAAATGAGAGCTCATTCTCTCATTCTTGTCTAATTTGCATTTTAAGTTTGAGAGCTCTTGAGCTTAGAAACTTCTTTTGGACGAAACCATGGGAGGAGGTGAATGGTTTCGATAGTGAGACTATCTATCTTAGCCATTGTTGAGGAGGACTCATCTCAGATTTCTCATGAGATCTTCATTGCCATCACATTCTACTCAGTATTTTCCTCGGATTTGAAGTGTTAGTGGATTTCCAGAGCATTTAGAGACAGGGTGCACTTGTAGAGGAAGAGAGTCAGCCACTTGAAGGAATTTGAGTTCCCTTGGGTTACTGCTATTCCAGAGTAGAGGGCACATTACTTTGGGTGGTTATTTCTTGGAGGGCGCGTTGCAAGGGAGAGTTCGCTTTAATTATAAGAGGGCGCACTTGTGGTTACCTACAGTCACGATTGTTGAAAGAAAAACAAGTGGAGAGCCAAGCTAGGATCCCAGTAAAAGGGAGGCGTACCACTGGGGGAAGAACAGTAAACTTATACCAGCAGCAGAGAGGGCGCACATTACTACTTGTGGAGAAAAGGAGAAAATATCTTCACTGTTCAAGACTGTGGGAGAGGGTGCTGCCATTCCTGGGTACACTCAACTCTTCTCTTGGTTGCTACAGGGTTTAATGGGCATATTTATCCTGTGCTAATCAACAGCAGAATTGAGATCTTCCGTGCTAGAATTCCAAACAGCTGCTACAGCATCCGTGTGGCTTCCTTGTGGAGATTAAAGCTCCAATTTCAGATCTGTGCACACTACATTCCCAGCTCATTGCATTGATTGGTGTTCTCCTTTATGCTTGAGATCAAGTTACCTGCAGGGGTCACCATCGCCAAGTTCAAACTCATTTCAGTGTACTGCTGTTACAGCAATTGTTCATGAATGTACTGCTGTTATTTTGGAAGTTATTTACAGCCTGGAATGTTTGCTTCAGTTGACTGTCTATTCGTGTTTATTGTGAGTTATTTCATGGTAAATTTATTGTGAATGCACGAGACACAAACTAGAAACAATAAACCAAATCCCAATTCAATAGACACTCAGATCTAAGAGAACTACTAGTGAGCTACAGCAGTGTGCACATTGAGCGTTTTACAAAATTTATAACTCAGAAGCTTCCAATCAGGCTCAGGTGTTCAGTTGATTTAGTGATATACAGCAGTGGAAGGAATTTACTAAGAGTTTGACTTCTCTATTTTAATCCCAACCAGCATAGCAGTCAGTCTAGAACCATTCAGTTTTGGGCCAAGGCTATTACAGTAAAGTACAGCCATATGTACACCAAGTGTTTGATGAAATTCCATCACCTCGGTCAAGCATTTTTGGGGATCCATTAGGCTTGTTTTGGACTAGGGACATCACATAAATCAACCGCTTTCAAGGATCCTTGAAAGTGGTTGATTTAGGGAAGACACCCATGTCCCATGTCCTTGTATTTCTGTGTCCTCCATGTCCCGTGTTCTCGTGTCAAGCAATATTTGAAGATATACTATCATGATGGCACCTAGAGCCATAGTAGCATAAAATGAATAAGCTCTTATGAACATTAGAATAGGAAGAATAAGCTCTTGGTGAGCATTAGAATAGAAGTAAGTGTTTCTTTTTATGTTCCCTTTGGCATTGAGCTTGTGCCTTCTACAACTAATTTTGATGGATTGAACTTTGCAAGCAAGAACTGTTTTGAATTGCTTGATTATTATATTATTATATGGGGTTATGGACTGTGAGTGTGGAGCCATGTTTCACACCTTTTTATAGCAAGCTTTTAGCAAGTGCATGCAAATTTTGGAGTTCTCAGGCACTCTTCAAGAGAGTGTTTGTCCCCATATGGAGCCAGTTGTTACCACTCATGACACATGAGGATTTGTACCATGTTTGAAGACTATGTTAAGTAGGTTGTGTTTTGGAGGATTCTTGGCTCAGTGGCTATTGGTTGCAGCTTTTGATGCTATTTTATCATTAAGCATCATCTTTTGAGACGTCACTAGATATTTGGAAGCATGATGGCATGTGTAGCAGGTTTTTATCTTTTGGAGCCTTCATTCACATAGTTTCATACATACTTGATCATTGGAGGGGACTTCTCACATATCCGTAGACAGTCGCATATTTGGAGGCATGCCACATCACCAAGTCATGTGTTTGGAGGAGCGCCTTGCACATTTGGCCCATAGTTGATATCACTTGCCACATCACATGGATCAATAGGCTTGATTGGTAATGCACTTGAGGAGAGGAGCCTCCTTTCACCACCATTTATTAATTTTTGAGGAGCACTTTGCGTATTGAGGGTTGCTTGGCTCATTGTTACACACACATGTGATGGCACCCATCTTGAGAGGAAAGCCCATCAACTATGGGGTCATTACGGTTGACCTAACACATGATTTAGGGTTTTCAAATACATCTTGGAGGAGCACTTCATTCCTTTTGCACATATCCCTAGAGCGCTCCACTTTTGCTCTTATTTGAAGGTGAAGGGGTGGTTTTTCACATGGATCTCCACTATTGACACATATTTTGAGGTCACCCCATCCTTGAGGAGGTTGTTATAACAACTAATGGACCTTTCTTGTGTTGAAAAGTTACCTAGGAAGTGTTTGTCCACCTAGAGTTGCCTTGGGGTGGACAAGGACACTTAAATGTGACTTCTAGTCATTTTGTGCATTTAATGAAGTGAGATGCACTTTATATTTTTAAAGTGACTTTATTAAAAAGTTAAGTGGGTATTTTCCTAAGTTCACATTTAAAAGTTAAGTGAGTGATTAAATAGAAAAAGGGTTTGCTCAACTTTATTAAATGATATGAGTGCACTAAATATCATTTAATTATTTTTTAATGGAGCATTTAATGTCAACCTTTGATCTTATCTAATCTTGACCGTTAGATTGCCAAGCGAAGTTACCATGAACAAAAAGGCTAGGGCAAGGCAAAAGTTCATTCATTGTGTTCATCTTCAGGAGAGAATTTTTGGAGAGAGGAAATGAGTGAGGGTTTGAAGAGTTATTCAAAGCCAGAGAGAGAGAAAATCATTTTCAGCACACACTTTGAGGAGCAATCTGGGCACAAAAATTGAGGAGAGATTCCAGCAGTGAAGGACATGATTCCAAGACAGCGCTGATTTCGAGGACCGTACGGACATGGCATGTTTTTCAAGGCACTTGTACAGAAATCAAGTACACTGATTTCGAGGCATTCTGCACAGTTTTTTAGGACCGTAGAGCGTAAGGATTTGCACAGATTTCGAGGTACATGTTGTCAGACCGTACTGTACGGTTTTGCACAGATTTTGAGGCGGGTTATTAAGGCACAGAAATCGAGAAAGTACAGAATTGTATTCTGTCCGTACAGCACAGTTTTCAAGGTGTATGTGGCACAGAAATCGAGGAAAAATCAGCAATAAGAAGATCCAGAAATCGAGACAGAATTCTGATAAGTATTGTTGAATGTATTTCTGATTTTTACTTGAAGAAAAATAAAATCTCTCTCTGAAAACAGGTTTTCCCTTGGGGGTTTTGTCCTGGACCATTGGTCAAAAACAAGCATGTTAATTTCATGTGTAAATGTCTGAAATTTTCTAAGTTTTACATTTCCAGTTTGAAAGAAAATTTCTAAGTTTGTTTAAAATTGAGAAAAAGTTTTCACATGTGTTTCAGTGTGGTTAATTTGTGAAAAATTATGCATTGAAAGGGTTGGGCATTAAACAATGTAGAGAAGCCTAAAGGCTTGAAACTAGGTTGGGGAAACTTTCAAAAACTTTCATGGTATCAGAGCTTTGCAAAGATTCAGAATTTTAAACATTCAGAAACTAGGGTTTGAAGGAAAGAAGTCTTGAACAGCTTGCTTCTGAGTACAGGTTGCAGCCATGGTTTTCGGTCTTAGAGTGGAAGATAGACTTGATGGGGCTGCAAATTTTAGCCCTTGGAAGGCTAGAATTAGCTTGATTTTTGAAGAGAATGAACTATGGGATATAGTTCATGGGACAACAGCAAATCCTGTGGTAGTACATGTTGATGCAACAGATAAAGCAGCCTTCATGAAGAAGGATGTGAAAGCAAGAAGAGTTATTCTTGATACAGTGAAGGATCATGTGATCCCTCACATTTCAGCCAAAGACCATGCATTTGAGATGTGGACAGGTTTGACAAATCTTTATCAAAGTTCCAATGAAAACAAGAAGATGGTACTGAGAGAAAAGTTGAAGGGTGTTCGCATGGGTAAAGATGAAGGCATGGCATCATATCTTACCAAGATTACACAGGTAAGAGATGAGATAGTAGCTGTAGGAGAGGTGGTGGGCATTCCTGAGATGGTGCGTACAGCACTAAATGGTGTGTCACAGCAGTGGACCGTATTTGTTCAGACCATTATTGGGAGGGAGAACATGCCCACATGGGATCAATTGTGGGATGATCTCACACAGGAGGAGATACGGAGAGGCTTCTTACAGGGTAGTTCATCACATCAGAGAGATGATGAGGAGAATGTTGCTTTAGCAGCGAAGGGCAAGAAGAAGAAGAAGTTCAAGAAGGGTTCGAAGGAGGGAGCCAAACAGCATGAGGGAGAGAAGAAGGACATGAGCAAAGTGAAATGCTTTGCATGTCAGAAGATGGGACATTATGTTGGACAGTGTCTTAACAAGAAGAAGAAGAAGAAGCAGACTGCAGCTACAATGGAGATCGATGAGTCTGCAGTGAGATTTGAGAGATTTTTCTCTTTTTGCAGGTGTTGGTGTTGGGAGAGCATCTTCTATCACCAGCAGGGATTTTGAGGACCACATGGAGCATTCCATGATTGTTGGGCCTTCATTGAGTGCCACCAGTACTTCCTCCACTTGGTACATTGATAGTGGAACTTCCAATCATATGACAGATGATTAAGACATGTTCACAGAGATGTCAAAGTCAGACTTGGAGATGGAGGTTGTATTGGGAGATGATACAGTGGTGAGAGCAGTTGGGCGAGGGACTGTCCGTTTTGAGAGGGAGTCCATGCAGCCTTATGTTTCTAAGGGATGTGTTGTATGTCCCTGGGTTGAAGAAGAACCTTGTTTCAGTTTCCATGATAGAGGACAGAGGCTTCGGTGTATATGTCCTTGATGGGAAAGTTCACATCTTTCCCAAGTCAGTAGGTCCATCTGACTCATGGGTGATTGGAGTTAGGATTGGGGAACTGTACACACTCAGAGCAGTGATGAGTTGTGTGAGCTATGGCACAGGAGGATGGCCCATCTTCACCTTCCAGCCACATCATGCACTGTCACACACTCAGAGCAGTGATGAGTTGTGTGAGCTATGGCACAGGAGGATGGCCCATCTTCACCATCCAGCCACATCATGCACTGTCACACACTCAGAGCAGTGATGAGTTGTGTGAGCTATGGCACAGGAGGATGGCCCTGTTAGTTTTTGTACCTAGGCAGATGTTCCCTAGGTGACTTTAATTTTTGCCTAAAGTCACTTTAAGAGGGAAAAAGGTGACCCTCACATTAAAAGTCACTTAATGAGACTTTATAACAATAAAGTCACTTTTTGATAAATTTAAGTGGGTGAGTGATTTTATTTATGAGAAATAAATAAAAGTGATTTTCACTCTCATTCAATCTCATCCATTGGATTGATTCTTTCTCCACCATTGGATTAAGAAACTCACTTAGGGTAAACAAAAAGCATGAGGGAGGCAAAAGGGTTTTTTCACTTTTCATTTTCAGGAGAAGAGAAGAGCTGAGTGAAAGGAGGTCGAGTTGCTGAAGGAGGTCACGATTTTCCAGAAGAAGAAGAGAGACTGCTGCACAGAAATCGAGAGACATTGATGCACAGAAATCGAGGTGCTTTACCCTTCATTTATTGCTGGTGTTTTGCACAGGAATCGAGGGAAGTACGGCCTGCATTTATTGCACCGTACGGTCTGCATTTAATGCCCAGAATTCGATGTACGGCCTGTAGGTACGGGTTCCATTAATGCTGCACGGTTTTTTAGGAAGGTACGGCCTGGTTAAATGCTGTACGAACAGCATTAAATTTCAGCAGAGATATCAGTGTACGGTCTGCAATTTTTGGCACAATATTCGAGGAAGAAGTACGGCCTGTGTTGCTGCTGTACGGCTGCATTTATTGGCACGGTTTTCTAGGAGATGTACGGCCTATTACTGCTGGACATTTGCATGTGATTTTTGCACAGAAAAGAAGATGGGTGTTTCGCTGATTTGCTGAGCACATTTTCCAGACTTTGAGATAAAGTTTGCCGGTGGAGATAAGTTGTATTTTTCCACTATTTTTCTGTCCTGTACTTTGCTGAAGAATAATAAAAATCTCTCCTCTCTCTGACTGGTTTTCCCCGTGGGGGTTTTTCCAGGGCTGATTAGCCAAAAATCTCTGAGTTAAATTTATGGTGTGCATGCATTTGTTTTCAGCCTGTTAGTAATTTTTACTGTGTGTTTAAAATTGTTCGGCAAAATTTTAAGTAACTTCAAGCCTATGCAAAACCGGCTGAAGTGAAAAACACAAATTGTTCATTTAAACCAGCAAGCAGTAAATCTCAGTTTTTCAACAGGCCCATCTTCACCATCCAGCTTTGCGAATGCTGAGAGAGATGACTATAGGTATGCCAGAGTTCAGCACAGAGTCAAGTGGTGTGTGTAGAGGGTGTGCTTTGGGAAAGTACACCAAGACTGCTTTTCCAAGCAGTGATTCCAAATCAGAGGGAGTGCTTCAGTTGATACATTCAGATCTGTGTGGTCCCATGTCATCTGCCTCTTTGACAGGATATGAGTATTACATCACTTTCATTGATGGCTTTTCCAAGAAGACCTGGATCTATTTCCTTAGAAGCAAGAGATCAGAGGAAGTCTTACTTTGGTTCCAAGAGTTCAAAGCTCTTGTGGAGAACCAAACAGGAAAGAAGATCAAGGTACTTCAGTCAGACAATGGAGGTGAGTATACTTCTCGTGCATTTGATGAGTATTGTCGACAGGAAGGGATAAAGAGGCAGTTGATTGTTCCTTACACTCCACAGTAGAATGGAGTGGCTGAAAGGAAGAACCGTTCTATAGTGGGTGCAGCTAGAGCTATGCTGCATGATCAGAGTCTTCATTTCTTTCTATGGGCAGAGGCCTGTAGTACTGTTGTTTATGTTCCCAACAGGAGTCCACACCGTGCATTGGGGAGTAAAACGCCTGAGGAGACATTCACAGGGAAAGTGCCTGAGATAGGTCACTTTCGGATTTTTGGTTTCCTTACATACTCTCATGTCCCTTCTGAGAAGAGGACAAAGTTGGAGGCTACAGGTGAGCATGGTATCTTTGTTGGTTATGATGAGACATCGAAGGTTTTTCGAATATACCTTCCCGCACAGAGGAAAGTTGTGGTGAGGAGGGAGGTGAAGTTCGAGGAGGAGAAAGCCTTCAGGAGGTCTCTTGATTCCGAGATGGAGGATCAGCAGGGTACTACACAGGTGACAGCTCAGAGTTCAGCGAGTCAGAGTTCAGGGTCACCAGTTTCAGGTGTGATTGGGTCACAAGTTACAGGCTCTTCAGTTACAGGGGCTCAGTCTACAAGGACTTCTGGTACAGGGACACGTTCACAGATCACAGGTTCACAGATGACACCTTCAGGTGATTCGAGTTCTAGTGGTACAGGTATAGGTTCACCAGGGACAGGTTCTCAGGTTGTTGGGACTTCTTCAGGGAGACAGATGTCTAATGAGGAGGTTGAGGAGAGTCTGAGACAGGATGCTTCCTCCAAGAAGATGAAGCCAAGTTGGCTTTAGGAGTTGATGAAGAAAGCAGAGCAGTCAGTTGGACCGCCCAAGAGGGAGGTCAGGGAGAGCAGGGCACCTGAGAGATTTTCCAGCTATATGGCACAGGTGACTAGCTTACGTGACACCGTTCATGAGGAGGCTTCTACACACCAGGTATGGAGAGATGCCATGATGGAGGAGTACAACTCCATTATGAAGAATGGGGTGTGGAAAGTGGTTCCAAGACCAGAGGGGAAGTCAGTTGTGACTTCCAAATGGCTTTACAAGATAAAGCATGTTGCGGATGGCAGTATTGAGAAGTTCAAAGCTCGTTTTGTTGCACGTGGTTTGTCACAGGTCGAGGGAGTTGACTATGATGAGACATTTGCACCAGTGGCCAGATTTTCTTCGATCAAGGCAGTGATCTCTGTCGTTGCAGAGATGGGTTGGAAGATCCATTAGATGGATGTGAAAATCGCTTTCCTCAACGGTTTTCTACAAGAGGAGGTATATTTGGAGCAGCCACGGGGCTTTGAGGTATGTGAGAGAGACACTCATGTTTGCAGGATGAAAAAGGCCTTGTATGGACTGAAGCAAGCCTTTCGGGCTTGGTATTTCAAGATCGACACCTACTTGCTTTCGATTGGGTTTCAGAAGAGTGAAGCAGATCCCAACCTATACTACATTATGGTTGGTGGTGTTCCACTTATTCTTCTGCTATATGTTGATGACTTGTTCATTATTAGGGGAGAGCACCTGATTGATGCGTGCAAGAAGGATCTTGCTTCAGAGTTCGAGATGACAGACCTTGGACTGATGCATTATTATTTGGGGATGGAGGTTTGGCAAGAGGATGGACATGTTTTCCTGGGGCAAGGAAAATATGCTGCAGTTGTTCTGAAGAGATTTCAGATGACAGATTGCAAACTGATGTCGACACCCATGATCACCAACTGGGCGAAGCTTCATGCTTCAGAGGGAGAGTTGGTGGACCCTACCTTATATTGTCAGTTGATTGGTTCGTTGATGTATTTGGTCAACACCAGACCAGATATGAGTTTTGCAGTGAACACTCTCAGTCAGTTCATGGTGGAGCCCAGGAGAGTGCATTGGACTACTGCAAAACACATCTTGAGGTATCTTGCAGGTACAGCTGACTATGGATTGGATTATAGGAGATCTGGTGGAGTGGGGTTGGTTGGCTATACAGATTTAGATTGGGCAGGTAGTGTTTCGGACCGGACGAGCACTTCTGGTTGTTGCTTCACCTTGGGTTCGACAATTGTGTTCTGGTTTAGCAGGAAGCAAAAGTTCGTGGCATTGAGTTCTGCTGAGGCTGAGTATATGGCAGCCAGTCAGGCCAGTTGTGAGGCCTTGTGGCTTCGCAAGTTGATGGTGGATTTGTTTGATGTGGAGCTGAGTCCCACAGTTATACAGTGTGATAATCAGAGTTGCATCAAGCTCTCTGAGAATCCGGTATTTCATGACAAGTCGAAGCACATTGAGATTAGATATCACTTCATCAAGGATTATGTTCAAAGAGGGGTTGTCCGTTTGCAGTATGTTCCGACAGATGAGCAGGTGGCTGACATTCTCACAAAGGCTTTGGGTAGAGGGAAGCATGTCTACTTCAGAGACAAGTTGGGAGTGGTGAAAAACACCTTCCTCAGTAAGAGGGAGTGTTGAAAAGTTACCTAGGAAGTGTTTGTCCACCTAGAGTTGCCTTGGGGTGGACAAGGACACTTAAATGTGACTCCTAGTCATTTTGTGCATTTAATGAAGTGAGATGCACTTTATATTTTTAAAGTGACTTTCTTAAAAAGTTAAGTGAGTATTTTCCTAAGTTCACATTTAAAAATTAAGTGAGTGATTAAATAGAAAAAGGGGTTGCTCAACTTTATTAAATGATATGAGTGCACTAAATATCATTTAATTATTTTTTAATGGAGCATTTAATGTCAACCTTTGATCTAATCTAATCTTGACCGTTAGATTGCCAAGGAAAGTTACCATGAACAAAAAGGCTAGGGCAAGGCAAAAGTTCATTCATTGTGTTCATCTTCAGATGAGAATTTTTGGAGAGAGAAAAAGAGTGAGGGTTTGAAGAGTTATTCAAAACCAGAGACAAAGAAAATAATTTTCAGCACACACTTCGAGGAGCAATCTGGGCACAATAATCGAGGAGAGATTCCAACAGTGAAGGGCATGATTTCCAAGACAGCACTAATTTCGAGGACCATACGGACAGTACAGACTGGGCACGTTTTTCAAGGCACTGGTACATAAATCGAGGGCACGAATTTCAAGGCATTCTGCACAGTTTTTGAGGATCGTACATCATATGGATTTGCACAGATTTCAATGTACATGCTGTCAGACCATACTGTACGGTCTTGCACAGATTTCGAGGCAGGTTATTAAGGCATAGAAATCGAGAAAGTACAGAATTTTATTGTCTGTACGACACAGTTTTCAAGGTGTATGTGGCACAGAAATCGAGGAAAAATTAGCAATAAGAAGATTCAGAAATTGAGGAAAAATTAGCAATAAGAAGATTCAGAAATCGAGGCAGAATTCTGATAAGTATTGTTGAATGTATTTCTGATTTTTACTTTAAGAAGAAAAAAAATCTCTCACTCTGAAAACAGGTTTTCCCTTAGGGGTTTTGTCCTGGACCATTGGTCTAAAACAAGCATGTTAATTTCATGTGTAAATGTCTGAAATTTTCTGAGTTTTACATTTCCAATTTGAAAAGAAAATTTCTGAGTTTGTTTAAAATTGAGAAAAAGTTTTCACATGTGTTTCAGTGTGGTTAATTTGTGAAAAATTATACATTGAAAGGGTTGGGCATTAAACAATGCAGAGAAGCCTAAAGGCTTGAAACTGGGTTGGGGAAACTTTCAAAAACTTTCATCTTGCAGATTCAATTATACGATCCTCTTTTTGAGGGGCTTGTTAGCTTGTTGGGAGGAGTGACCTAGCTCATTTTGTTGTTCTTGACTTGATTTTGGCATCTTGACATGGTTTTCTCCCTTGTTTGGAGGAATGACCCCTTGAATATTGCACCTTAGCATATTTGGAGGAGTTTCCAAGGTGGGTGCTCCATTGGACGAGATTGCACATGGTATTATGAGATTTATTACATGGTTAAACTAGCCCAAGGACAGAGGAAAAGTGGAACCCCCACTCATTTGTCATAGCATTTTACTGTTATGCATTTTGACTTGCTTTTGAGATGGTAAGAAAATGTAATGTTTTTGTTCTTCCTAGGAAATATCATGGATATAAACCTTGTTTATTATTATTTTATTGTTGAGGGTTTTGAGTTAGATCGATGTTTAAAGAAAAGATCGCTCACTGTTTGGTTGTTCAAAGTTTGAGGAAAGAACTCTTGGGCTAGTTTTGAAGATCTTTTGACAACAAAGAAAGTTTAAGGGTTATTGTTATGGGAGGTTCTTCATCTTTCAGCCATATGTGGTGATTTCTTGTTGCTGGAAATTCATTTTATATCTGCTACAAAGGGCTTTATGTAAAATATAGATTTGCCAATAAAGAAGAGCTTTGGTTGAGGTGTTTCCTATCCTTATCCCTTGCTGCTTTTACTGTTAAAATGCTGCCGGGTAGGGCAGAATTTTATTTTAGGGTAAAAGCACCCCTTTGTTGCCATTCTTATGTAAAAGAGGAGCACCTTTGGAAGCTCCTTCCAAGTAATTTTCTGCAATCAGGAAACAGCCTTCATTGTGTAATATCAGCATGTTGCAACAGCATTATCCAATGTTCCACCAAGTTTCCGAGACGCGAGAGCGTGGGAGTGGGGAAACGCACATTGGGGACGTGTAGAGACACCCCAAAATTTTGGAATATTTTGGGGGGCAGGGGGGCATTGGGGTCTCTAAAATTATAAAAAAACAGAAAAATAATAAAAATATGAACCCCAACATATAAACTCTTATGTTCCCGGAGAGTTTAGTGTAATGTAAATGTAATCGTTATAGCCAAGCATATCATATCGATGTTTGTTTCTTTTTGTTTGTTTCTATTTCGATATATAATGACCATTTAGTGTAAAAGACTACAATTTAAGATGGACCATTTTTGTTTTTAAGTAAAAATAAATAAAAATTCGAGGGGGATGGGGGCCTATGGGAGCCCCCCATTTTCAGGAGGGGCGTGTGGGAGCCCCCCAACCCGGGAAACTCCTAGACCTGCGTTTCCCCAAGTTTCGCAGAGTGGGGGGCGTTGGGAAACGTTTCCCACGGAGCCTCCCAGCCCCCGAGGCATGGGAAGCGCAAGGGGCACACCTCCAACCCTGGGAGACGCGTCCCCATGGAACACTGGCATTATCATACCTCTTCATCTCATTTAAATCGAACCCTCTTAACGCCTTTAGACTCCATTTTCCCTAATTGGAAGTTTGGCACTAGTCTACTCTTACCCAAAATGTAACAAATAAATCATTCATTTATGTTTTACTAAAACTGAAATTAATATTGAGCTCCAAGAACAGATTTAGTAATATTAGCCTTAGGAATACCCCCCTTCTGCCGAAGGAGAGACCACCTAAAGCGAGAGAAGGAGCTATTGTGTTGAAATTTGACAATGGATAGCCCTTCTTAGTCCCCTCTAAGGTTGCACTCATTATTAGGGCTTTATAACCTAAGAGCAATTTTGGGTAGTAATAGAGCACACAATAAAAAAATCTTTAAGAGGATCAAGTTCAGTAGAAGGAAGGACAGTACACTTGCTCCAATACCATGTTCATCTTTAGAACATAAACTCCATAAAGAAAGAATATTCACACATATTGCACATCAGTTATACAACACCATAGCTTCATTCTATTTTGTGTAGTTTACAAGGCAAAAAACACAACCTTGACTTGTAAAATGCAGTTATCCAAAGCTGTGGAATGGAGGAGTACTCTTCACAGCCTAGGAGTTATTTTGCTCGAAGAATCAAAGAGCATCAACAAAGCTCATCCTCAAAGTCACAGGGCAGTTCGCCCACTCTGCTACCATGTCAGAGAAGGGGCCAACAGCCCGAGATAAATCACAATTACATCATCACAAAAAAAAATCGACACTAGATGAACAGTGGAGAACCATCATGGGGTAGAAAAGTCTACTATGAACAACATCGCTTTGATTACATGATTTCAGTGTGTCACGTGGTGTATTACAGTGGGGATCAGGACCCCTTTACTTATGAACCACTAGGCCACCTCCTAACCACCATATTAATAAGGTACCACTAAAGCCACCTTGTAACCACCACAATAAAGACAGACCATTAGAGCCTTATATCAATGACACTCATTGTCCAATAAGTCGAGATTAACCAGCATATCTCCAACACAATCATGGAAAACAGTATTGAAGTCCTAGGTTTTTTTTTAAACAAAAACGGTTAAATTGATAATTAAAATCCTCAATATAGAGGCTGTAGTTTCATACAAAATGCCTGGCAGCAGCCCTGTAGATGAAGAAAATCATCCTACAGTCCAATGGACTGTCCAATGTCTCTTTCCTGTCCTGTGCAGAGGCCTGCTTTACTACTATGCTGGTATAAATTCAGTAAGAATCTCCTAATATAAAATCTGTTTTGAAGTACATAACAGCTGATCTAGATTATAAGGCCAATGCTTGAGTTATGGAATTGGGCAAAAACTTGTTTCTCCATTCCTTTATAGCTTTCCATTCTGCAACGCTGCTGCCCTGTTTGCATGGTTGTCAGCTACTTTGTTTAATTCCCTGAGCACTTGATAAAAAATTACTTGTTCAAATTTGCTTGCTTCAAGCTGAGCTCTTTTGATCAGTCAGCTGATTGGTCCATTGTCTGACAGGGCCGAGGCTCTTTAGGCACCCTCGGGTAACCCTAGAGCTGACCCTTGGGGCTGCCGTGAGCAACCAGCACCTCCGGGCAGCCCACAGGGCTCACCCGTGAGGGTGCTGTAGCAGCCCGTGGTTGCACAGTCCTCAGGAAAACCCACGGGCCACCCCAGGTGGACTCGGGCAGGCTGCCAAAGCAGCAACAGACCACCAAAAGGGCAGCCGGGCAGACAAAAGGGCAGTCATACAGTGTTTTGGGCAGATCCGTACAGATCCGTATGACCGTACAGCAACAGAAATACGGACTGTCAGTGACAATCAGATCTGAACAGTCAACCTGTGATTTTTCTCAGGCAAGAGAAAAATTTGCCTTTTTTTGATAAAGCCCTAAATTAGGCATTTTTGTAAATCTGGAAATTGTGGATCTAGGGTTTGAAATTATCGGTCTGATTTTTTGATGATAAATTTTTACTGTGACTGTGGTAAAATCCAGATTTGGGTTTGAGGAACTTTTTGAAGAATTTCCTAAGTCATCTCATTCACGAGATGAGCTACTAATGCTTTTGGGGTTTTTGTCCTTCGAAGGTTTCCCCAGTAAAAAATCTTGTGTCCATTGTGCTGATGTGATGAATGTGTTTTTACTGCACTGCTGATTTGTTTAAGTTTATCTACAAATTTTTAAGTTATATGCTTATGCTAAAATTCAACATGGTATCACAGCTTAGCATGTGAAAACACAGTAAAGAGACACTGCTGTTGTTTTTCACTAGATCTTGGAATAAGATTTGCAGATCTAACATTTGGATAAGTGACAGAGATGGCCATCAATGGTTTCAAACCGGAAGAGAAGCTCTATGGTTCAACAAACTTCAACTCCTGGAAGGCCAGGTTGACAACCATTCTAGATGAGAATGACTTGGATGACATTGTTCTTAATGTCATAGAAGAGCCAACTACAAATGTCGGTAGGCTTGCTTACAAGAGGAAGCAAGGTAAGGCTAGAAGAGTCACTTATGATTCTCTCAGAGAAGCATTGATGCCTAACATCACATCTTTGAAGACTGCTAAAGAATGCTATGATACTTTGGTCAGCCTATATGAAAAGAAGGCTCCCAGTCAAAAGAGAGTCTTGAAGAAGAGGCTACGAACTTTGAAGTTGAACAAAGATGAAAGTGTTGGTTCCTTCTTCACCAAGATTGCACAAGTAAGAGATCAACTTCTTGCTATTGGTATTATTGTTGATGATGATGACCTTGTGCAAACAGTGGTTGATGGTCTCCCAAGCTCTTGGGAAACTTTCATGGCATCCGTCTGTGGACGAGAAAATCAGCCAACCTTTGAAAGGCTTTGGCATGATTGCATACAAGAAGAAGGAAGGAACACTGACAAGGTAATCAAGGAGGATAACCTTGCACTTGCAGCAAAGACTAAGAAGTTCAAGAAGCCTTTCCCTCAGCAAAAGAAGGGTACGAAACCTCACGATAAGTTTTCTGACATGTCTAAGATTGAATGTTATACTTGTCACAAGTTTGGACATTATGCTAGAGACTACAGGCAGAACAAGAAGAAACCCAAGAGAAGGTTTCAAGCATCTGCTGCAGAAGCAGAGGAAGAAGAAGATGAAGAACCAAAGAAGAAGAAGAAAACCAAGGCTAATAAATCTAATGAGCCTAAAAGAGAGTACTATTTGATTTCTGCTCTGACTTGTTCTTTCTCAGCTTGCTCCACTTCTTAGTTGGTGGACAGTGGTGCCTCCAGGCACATGACAGGTAACCGTGGTACCCTCACCAGTTACAGAAAGAAGAAGTTCACCACTCAGGTAGAACTTGGAGATGACTCCACTTACAAGATTGAAGGAGTTGGCTCAACTTCACTTCAACTTGACTCAGGTACAGTTCTTCATATTGATGATATTCTTTATGTTCCTGCTTTAAAGAAGAATCTTTTATCTGTTGCTGGTTTAGAAGACAAGGGCCACAGAGTCCTCTTTATGGACAAGAAGGTCTTTTTATGGGCAAAAGACACAGATCTAGACTCAGCAGTACAGATTGGGGTTCGAGAGGGAGACCTCTACAAGGCCTCCAAAGTTTCCACTTATGCTTTGGTACATCACACAGTTGATCCTTATGAACTTTGGCATAGAAGGTTTGGACACCTTCACTACACAGCTCTCCCAAGATTGCAGAAGATGGGCACAGGTATGCCAGAAGTTTCTCCAAAACATGAAGGAATCTGTAAAGGATGTGCTCTAGGTAAGAACACTAAGAAATCCTTTCCCAGAAGCAAGAGTAGATCTAAAGGCATTTTGGATTTGATTCATTCTCACATTTGTGGGCCCATGTCTTCACCCTCCTTGAGTGGGTGTTTATAATATATATTATGTATTGTTTATTGATGACTACTCTCGGAAGTCTTGGATTTACTTCCTTAAGGCCAAGAGTGAAACCTTTGACAGGTTCAAAGAGTTCAAGACACTGATTGAAAATCAGACTGGCAGGCACATTCGTATCTTGAGATCAGATAACGGAGGTGAGTATGAATCTAATGAGTTTGATGATTTTTGTCGAGAAGCAGGAATCAAGAAAGAGTTGACAGTGCCTTACAACCCCCAACAAAATGGGGTTGCAGAAAGGAAGAATAGAACAATCTGTGAGGCTGCTAAAGCCATGATCACTGATCTAGGTCTTCCTTTGACTTTGTGGGCTAAAGCTACAAGAACTGCAATATACATTCAGAACAGAAGCCCACATGCTGTCTTGGGGGAGAAGACTCCAGAAGAAGTCTTCACCAAGAAGAAACCTGAAGTTGATCACATGAGGATATTTGGTACTCCTGTGTATGTTCATGTACCAAAAGAGAAGAGGGCCAAGCTAGAGCCCTCCTGTAAGAAAGGTATCTTTGTTGGGTACAGTGATTGCTCGAAGGCTTATCGAGTATATATACCTGGACAGAGGCACATTGAGGTCAGCAGAGATGTGATCTTCCATGAGGAAGCTGTGTTTTGCAAAACACTAGAGCTTTCACCAGAAGATGCAGTTGCTCCATTTGAGTTTCCAGATTCAAAAATTCAGAGAGAGGAAGACGAATTTGATGATCAATGATCAAATTCCAGATGTTCCTAAGAACATCGAAAGTCCACTAAAAGAACTACTTGAAGTTCCTCCTTGCAAAAGGAGACCTGCTTGGTACCAAGAGACGGTACAAGAAGCCGAGAAGCATAAGGCTCCTCCAGGGACTTTCAGAGAAAGCATAAGACCGTAGAAGTATTCTAGTCTTATGAGTCAGCTTATCAGTTCAAAACCTTCATCATACGAAGATGCAGCAAATAAAAAAGTATGGGTTGATTGCATGATTGAAGAGTATAAGTCAATCATGAAGAATGATGTTTGGGAAGTTGTTCCCAGACCTGCAGGAAAGTCAGTAGTGACTTCCAGATGGCTTTATAAGATCAAGCATGCTGCAGATGGCAGTGTGGAGAAGTATAAAGCCAGATTTGTAGCTCGTGGCTTCACTCAAAAAGAAGGCATTGACTATGACAAGACATTTGCTCCTGTTGCCAGGTACACTACCAACTTGACAAAGTTGCGAGACTCAGCCACTAGTTCATAGAGTGTGGACTCTACTTTATACATATTACAAACAGCTCATTGGTTCCCTGATGTATCTCATGCATACGAGACCAAACATCTGCTACACAGTGAATGCATTGAGTCAGTTCATGTCAGATCTGAAGCACATACACTTGGTAGCTGCCAAGCATGTACTCAGATATGTGCGAGGCACTATCACGTATGGGCTTAGGTATACTTCCAGTAGTGGAGTATTGTTATCTGGATATTCAAATTCAAATTGGGCTAGAAGTGCAGTTGACTGAAAAAAGTACCTCTGGTTATTGCTTCAGTATGGGATCAGTAATGATCTCTTGGTCCAGCAGGAAGCAGGGTTCCATAGCTCAGAGTACAGCTGAGGCAGAGTATATTGCTGCAAGCGATGCCTGCAAGGAAGCAATTTGGCTCATAAAGTTGTTATCTGATCTGTTCGAGGGAAAGCTTGACTCAACGATCATCCATTGCGATAATCAGAGTTGCATAAAGCTTTCAAAGAACCCAGTGTTTCATGATAGATCGAAACACATTGAAATGAGGTATCATTTCATCAGAGACCTAGTGCAAAGAGGAGCTCTGAAGTTGCAGTACATTCATACAGATGAACAGATTGCAGATATCTTGACCAAGCCTCTGGCAGCATCAAAGTTCATGTACTTTCGTGACAAGCTTGGTATGGCAGAGAATGTCTCTCTCACCGAGAGGGAGTGTTGATTTTCCTTAGCAGCATCGAGAGCCCTTCTCTTAGGAGAATAGGACCACCTGGTCCAGGACCACGGTGAAGACTCAACCCAGTGTTGAGTGACCATTGTGTTGAATGGTAGATATCTGGTCTGGGACCATGATATAGACCCAGCTCTGCCTTGGGTAGACTCAACCTAGTGTTGAGTAGACATCTGGTCCGGGACCACGATGTAGACCAGTATAGTACTGGTAGACTCAGCTTAGTACTGAGTGGTAGACTCAGCTTAGTACTGAGTGGCCACTCTCTTGGAGAATGGAGGCACCTGGTCTGTTACCAGGAAGGCACTGTAAGCCCTAGACTAGGTCTACGCATGTGTGGCACTCTGACCCTTGATCTATGGGCTTTGTGTACTTCTCCAAGGATTAGCTACCCTAGGTTAAGTTACCCTAGTACCAAATCTAGGTGTCACACAGAGTGTGAGATAAAAGCATTAGTAACTCTCTTGGTTTATGATGATGTACTTTTGGAATCAAAAAGGACCACAGGGGCACTTGGAAAAAGGCCAAAGTCAAAAGTCAAAATAAATAAAGACTTTTGTACCACAGGTGGAAGTCAAAAATAAATAAGGACTTTCGGTAAAAGTCAAAGAAAAATAAAAAGACCTTTTGGTAAGAAGGTAAAAGTGAAATTAGGAAAAGATTAAAATATTATTATTTTTATTTTTTCTAATTTTGGTCCACTTAATAGGTGAATGAAGGCTATATAAGAAGATCAAGTCTTCTCATTATCACACAAGTTTTCTCTCACGGGTGAAGCTGTTATTTTTACTGAAGAAGATTTTTGCCTCAGCTAGGGCATCCTCAGCAAACCCTTAGCTAGGGTTTTATCAGCAATTCACTCTCAGAATTTTTGGGGGCAGCCTTCTTCATCTTTTCCGAGCAGCGAAGAGGAATTTCAGACAGCCCGCTTCTCTTCTCACGGATTGTCTGTTTTTTTCTATTTTTGGGCAGGGGCACAGCCCATTTCTTTTCCAGGCAGCCTAACCCGATGAGGCTCTTTAGGCACCCTCGGGTAACCCTAGAGCTAACCCTTGGGGCTGCCGTGAGCCACCAGCACCTTCGGGCAGCCCACAGGGCTCACCCATGAGGGTGTTGTAGTAGCCCATGGCTACACAGCCCTCGGGGCAACCCACAGGCCACCTCGTGTGGACTCGAGCAGGCTGCCAAAGCAGCAACAACCACCAGAAGGGCAGTCGAGCAGACAAAAGGGCAGATCGGGCAGAATAAGGGCAGTTGTACATTGTTTTGGGCAGATCCGTACAACTGTACAACAGCAAAAATACGGACTGTAAGTGACAGTCAAATCTAAACAGTCAACCTATGATTTTTCTTGGGCAAGAGAAAAATTTGCTTTTTCTGATAAAGCCCTAAATTGGGCATTTTTGTAAATCTGGAAATTGTGGATCTAGGGTTTGAAATTATCAATCTGATTTTTTATTGATAAATTTTTACTATGACTGGTAAAACCCAGATTTGGGTTTGAGGAACTTTTTAAAGAATTTCCTAAGTCATCTCATTCATGAGATGAGCTACTAATGCTTTTGGGGTTTTTGTTCTTTGAAGGTTTCCCCAGTGAAAAATCTTGTGTCCATTGTGTTGATGTGATAAATGTGTTTTTACTGCACTGTTGTTTTATTTAAGTTTATCTACAAACTTTTAAGTTATATGCTTATGCTAAAATTCAACAATGCATGGGTCTAATATGTCACTTTTGATTAAAAATTTGCCATGCCTATCAGCAATGTGACCCGAACCCGTCCTCTTGTTGATCCATGTGTACCTTCCCTTTCTCAATTTGACATCAACAAGGTCCCACTCCAAGATAAGATCCTCCATATGTTCTCGAAAGGGATCACGAACATTGCTCCCACCTCTTTTTTCTTTGTTTTAGATTGTTGCATTAAAGTCTTCGGCTATCAAGCTGTCTTTGGCAAAGCCTGAGTACTTTAGGATTAGCAATGACTACTAACAAAACTTTGTCCTTATAGTTAACCAGCATATACATATTAAAAAGGTTGAAAGTTTTACCTATTTGCTTATGGTGTAGTCTGGTCAGCAAACAGTTTGGAGTTCGGTGTGACATTACCAAATTTAAGGCAATTGTGTCTCATTAGGTGTAGATCCTGCCAGAAGCTCCTTGGGAACATATTTTGACCCCACTGCTTGCTTTCCATATCTTTTTCCCTATTTTTAGAGTGTTGAATTCCTCTAGTTTTGTCTCATGGAGAAGGAGGACAATTGGTTTTTCTTCTCTTATTAAACTTTTAGTGGTTCTTCCGTGTGTCTGTTGCCCGTGCCTCTACAGTTCCAGAAGATAGCCTTCATTATTTACTGTTTGTAGGTTTGGTACCTCCCCCATGCTAACTGCCAAATTACGGGCCTCTAGTGCTTTTTGGATTTACAAATTTTATGCCTGAGACTACTGTCATGTCCGAGGTTGTTTGCAAACCTTGCATTTTCTCTTTGTTCACAATCTCTTCTCATATCTCCTTTGTTGACTTCCTACCTATCCTCCTACATTCTTTGCCTTCCTCAACTTCATCTTCTTGGTTGTTTTCTTGTTATCATGCTTTTAGGAGTAAGCTGTGGAAAGGAAGCATTATGCTCTAATTCCTCCATATGTGTAGACATGGATTGCTTGTCCTCCACGAGCATGTCCTTGGAGAGAACAAAAGGTAGAACATAAGGCAGATGAGATACCTAAGTTTCAACAGAAGAAGGTTCTTGATTGGGTGGATTGGGCAATGCAAATTCAGAAATATCGTGTGAATTAGGGTCTCCGGTAGATAATATCTCAAAGGGATTTGGTGAGGAAATGACTACAAGATTGGTAATGGAGATGGTAGGAGGGGCGGTCACCATTGAATAAGAGAGGGGAGGCGCAGAGGAGGGAATCTGACAAGATGATGAAGGTTGGGCTGAGGGGGGCGCTCCAACCTATTGAGATGCTTTGGGACCCATCTTTTTCGTTACATGTTTCCATTGTTCTTGATTTGACGGAGCTGCCTGAGAAACCGCAACAGATTTCTTACAATCCTTGGCGAAGTGATCGTATTCATGGCAAGCCTTACATTTAAAAGGAAGTTGCTCATAGTCGAGCTTCTACAAATGCTTCCAGTTATGGACTATTAGCGAGATCGCCTCCGAGAATCCTTTTTCAAGGTCAACTTCATGCATATTCACCCATGCCATCATTCAAACTTTTGATTTTGTTTTGTCTATAGATTTCCCTAGGACATTGCCAATATTCATGAGCGAGTCTCCACCCCAACAGTGTAATGGCAGATGCAGAAGACAAACCCCCATCGGTAATGGAAAGGGAACATCAAGCTCGGGGTCGAAGTTTGGTGTCCATCTGTTTAGATACATCCCTCGGTTGCTAAAAAAGTATGGTCCGCTTCCGAATATGAGATCCCTATCCTCCTTCGATTCGAACAAGAAAGCATAGAACCCTCATCTGCAGAGAATGTGCTAGTTCCATTGAATCCAACTACCCATGGATTTGGGGGAGGGCCAGATCCCAATGAACTACCCAATGAGACCCCATTCTGCCATTGCTAGAACCATTTGACATGAAGAGGAGGTTGGCAGGGTCAACTCCGAAATATTTTCCGACAGTTTGACAAACTTTAATGATGGTTGTTTTTTATTTACTTTTCCTAAAGAGGCTATCAGAGATTGAAATGTTGCCTCATTGGGGTCAGGAGGGGGGGTCAGCCCAATGTTACCAGAACCAGACCGGTGGTCGAACCGGTCAACCCCAGGATTCGAAACCGAACAAAAACGGAGAAGCAAACCGGATCAAAAAACCGGTTGGGCAAAAATAAATAAAATATTCATATTTTCAAATATATATATGTGTGTGTGTGTAAGAGTGTATAAAACCAAAATAGCACTGAGTGCAAATACATATCTGAAGAAATGTATATCAACAAAGAGGCTATAAATCAGTGTTCCACCAAGTTTCCGGGACGGGGGGGCGTGGGAGCGGGGAAACGCACATTGGGGACGTGTAGAGACACCCCAAAATTTTGGGGTATTTTGGGG
>LPNX010169896.1:33678-164062 GCA_001517045.1 Pseudotsuga menziesii
TAAATGGCCTCTAAAGTCAAAATATAAGCATATGACTATAGTCTAGACTCTAGACTAAATCTACAATCTAATGATTTTAATCATATATCAGAATTATCTTAGTCCTCATGCTTAGACTCAGAGTCATCTTCCACATCCTCAACATGAGCTGTAAGCCTGAAGGCACCTGTCCAACTGCAACATCAATGTCCACATCCTCTTGCTGTGGAAGAGGGAGCCTCCTTTTATAAGGTCAGAAGGGGCTGTGGGTCAAATAAAAATCTCACATGTGGACCCTTTTTTTTATTAAAAAAAATGCAAATCACTGTTTTTTGGGGTCCCTGCCATTATTGTACGGAACCGACCGGTTCTGTACAGAACCAGTCGGTTCGGAGAAAACCGGCCGATTCTAAGCTCCTGATTTAACCCAGCAAACCCTGTGAACTGGTCCAGACAGTCAGTTTTGTCAAAACCAGTTGCGTTCTGATAACATTGGGTCGGCCCCCTCCTATCGTTTTGCCCCTTCCTGTGGATGAATCCATTGCTGCATTGATCAAATGAGTGTCCTGGTAGCAGGTTGGGCGTGCACACTCTTCTTAAAGTGCACAAGTCCTAAGTTTTTTTATATCAAGGGTATGGTTCATTTTCCCTTTTCTCCTTGAGTGTTATGGTATAATGAAGACTTCATATGAAATTTTAGACCACCCTGCACATTCTATCATTGCTCCCATCAACTCATCCCTAAGACGAGGGAAATTTGTTTGACATGTTCTGTCGTAAAGCAATTCCCTACTTGTGTTGACTTTCTCTTTTGATACACTTTTAATAGTGTTTCAAAACCCTTCCTAGTGTTCCTCCTGTTTAAATCCATAGCCAAATCCTTTTCAGATAAACGAAGCTTTGTATGGCACTAAATCATGTGCAAAGACTTAATACCCTCAGCCATCTAGCTTATATATTAGAGAAGGCTCAGAGAAAAACAGCTTCTTCGTTAAACACATCATGAATTTCCACATAGAAGTCACTCCAGCTTGAAAGCATTCTCTCCCATCTGCTCCACAATCGCGAAGGATCCATATTTTATTGGTTTTGGCTTTCTTGGACCACTCCTTGTGTGGCCAAAACCACACAAGGACGGTTTCCTACTAGGAAGGTGCAGCCCACTCTATGCTTGGTATGCCCCTCCTTGTTCTTTTGTTGTGTCTCGTAGAAACTGAGTTGTAGTTGAGTTTGCAGCTTTACTACAATTCAATGAAAATAAACACTTGGTGTTGTGCATCCTCTGCAATTATTAGGAGTTGTTACACAGTAGCCTAATTCCGAGGGAGATTCATGCTAAAAACCCAGGCATGCCTCAAATAGTGAAACTCCAGTTGTAACTATAGTAATTGATTAAATTATCCGCTAGCCCCTAATTTGCAGATACTATCTAGCAACTAGTAGGAGCTTCTTTGTTCGTATGTACTTCGTTTTTCCCTTGAGAAATAACTTATATACATGAAGAATAACTGCTTGAATGAACTGGTTGAGAAACAAACTCAAACATCCCCTTAGGGTTCAGAACCTATGAAACCTCACGTAGTTCCCAAGGGGTAATGGTAGAAACATAATAAATAAAAGAGAAGTGATCAGTTGGGTTCATTGTACAATAATTTGAATCAGATAATTTATTCCCTCCATGAATAAGTTCGAGAGAAGCAAACCGTGTACCTTAGTTGTCCTTCTGAGGAGGCCACGTTCATGCAGAGACCAGGGGGTTTAAAGCTAAAGTTGCATTCGTCCTTGAGAATAATACCCATCTCTGTGCCCAAACTCCATTTGCTGTTCAAATGCATAATCTGGCAGCACGCCATAGCCGCCACAGCTAACACCAACACTCCTACTCGCCAAATGATATAATCGACATTTACTATTTAGGAATCTACCATTCCAAATTTGCCATAGTTTTTCTCTCAATTGATGCCAATTAAAACGATCGACGAATACAACATGGAGTAAGTGCCTGGCTTTTACACCAAACAATCCACACAACTGTGATCTATCTGGAATATTGACGTTATAGTTGCAACACCACCTTAATACAAGAAGCCACTAACCCTACCCGCATTTGACTCAAGGACAACTAAACCACATAATATTTATCCCCACCAAAGTTTATGACGCATCAGTTATCATAAAATGATAGGTGTTTCAAATCCACAATTTATTCGTTTGGCATTTTGTATGATGCATATCCTTACTTAAACTTTATTATTACTATTACTTATTGATTATCCATTCATTTCGATATTTTCCTAGTACTTAATAATTATGATAAAAAAATAAAACTGAATTCATTTAGCATGATGATGATCTACTCATTATAATTATTATATTATTAATCATTAAATTTAATATATAAATATGATTTTATGTACATAGAAATTACAATGGTAATTTAAATATTAAATGTGATATATAAAAACTATATATGTAAATTGATTATTTTATTAATAATTTTAATTTTAAAATATTATATTTGAAGTGTAAGTATTAAATCTAATATATAAAAATTATTAATATGTAAATTAATTTTTGAAGTGTACGTATTAAATTAATATATATAAATTATTTATATGTAAATTGTATTATTTTATTAGTAATTTAATTTTAAAATATTATTTTTAATTTATAGTAAAAAATCTTCTCTGATTCTTATTATTTTATTAATACAATTAAATATATTCTAGTATTATATATATAATTTTAAACTATATATATAATTTAAATTATTTAAAATTTGGTCAATTTTTATTAGCTTGGTTAAGGTGTGAGTAAGCAAAGTTACTTTGGTTCAATTTTCTTAGAGGTAAGTTAGTTGGGCGGAGACACCCAAAAATCGTATTGAAATGTTAAATTTAATATAGATGAATTTAATTTTGAAATTTTGTTAGAAATTTATAATTTAATTAAAAATTTATAATTTTGTTAAAAATAAATAATTTTATAATAATTTCAACTTTGATATATTACTTTTTAATTGTGTAAATACAAATTTTTCTTCAGTTTCACTAATTCTTATAAATCTTCTTTCACTAATTCTTGTAAGTCTACTTTTTCTAAATGTATATGTTTATAAAATAAATTTTATTTTTTTCTTACTTTTTTTTTCTTTTTTCTTTTTTTCTTTTTTCTTTTTTCTAATCTTTTGTTTTTTTATTTTTCTTTTCTCTACTAATTATTATGTTTTACTAATACAATCAACCAAAATTGCATGTAAAGTGTGTACCTTTTTAAAGTATATTCTTATTATATTTTTTTCCTTTAAATTTTTTTCTATTTTTTAATTTTTTTCTTTATTTTTTATTTTTCTAATTTTTATTTTTACTTTTTTCTACTTTTATTTATTTTTTGGCTAATTTTATTAATTCTTATCTTTTTACTAATACATTTAACAAATTTTCTCCCTATAACTCAAATTTGCATATAAAGTCTACTTGTACTATCCATAAAATCTTTTTACTTTTTGCATGTAAAGTCTACTTGTACATGTCCATAAAATCTTTTTACTTTTTTTCTTTGTTATTTGAAGTTTATTTTTATCATATTTTTTTATTTTAATTGTAATCATTATGAATGTAGATATACTACAAGTTGGTATTAGGTATTTGATTCCATCTTATTCCATAAGTCAATTTGGAAGATAACTTAACTATATGGGATTGGTTAAGATATGGGTGTGGAAGCATGAACATAAATGTACCCAAAAAAAATGAATGAAACATACACAAAGCAAACTAGACTATGACCATGTTTATATTGCTATGAAATTATCTATACATTGCTAGTATGTGAAAAGAAAGAAAGAAACAAAATATGTTCTTTGTTATGATGTGTATGTGATATTCTATAATAGAAATGCATATCAACTATAGTGTCCATTTGACTACTAAGGGCTAGTCGATTCTACAATTGTCTATGATTGTTCATTTGTTGGTGTGCCACATGTTATTAGAGTAATGGTCCTTGTGACGATTAGCAAATATGGCATGTGCAGGTCAATGAAGTGGGTGCATGCATGACATTAAGGTGTGTGCACACAACCTATGAAAGTGTGTTCATACAACAAGAATTATGTTTGCTAGAGGTTGTAGAGGTTTGATGAGCATTGTGGAATTACCCCTCGCCCCGCCTGCTAATAGTGATCAAAGGTCGCTAAAGACATTGCCCCTAGGACCCCATGAGGGGGTATTATATATGTCAATCTTGTTCTAATGCACATAATTATAGGGTGTTGAGGAGGTTGAGGCAAAGAATAAGTGCTTCCTAGCCATGTGTGAAGTTATGTGCAAAGAACCCATGGTTGCACTCGAATCATACCTCCCCTCATAAATAACAATGAATCCCAATCCATTTCCTTTTGGGACTAAGGGCGTAAGTTGTTGTTGCCACAAACAAATAAAATGGTAGAGTATAATCTTCCTGCATTTGAGTGTCTTAATCTATTTATCATGTTTCAGTTCTAGGATTCAATATTGTTGCATTTGGATCCACACAACAGTCTTTATGGCTTGAAGTGATAACACCCATGTCACTCCCAAAGGTATAGTTGGTTGAAGATGGCATTTACAATGTCAAAGTTTGTAATGTGATGCATAAGATCAATTACATATTATAATCAACATCGATGTGTGATGTGTAATTGTTTCTTATCGTTCATCCTCCCTAAGTTTAAGGTTATGGATGAGGAATAGTAGTCAATCCAAGTCATTTATGGATTTGACATGTTGGCCCCTAAAATGGAATGTTAATTTTGTCAGGTTGTTCATGTACATATGTTGGGAAAACTCATAATCATCCATTGAAAGAGAGAAACGAAGAATGTTGAGATCATTGGTCTAATTTGTACATGTGTCCCTATCATGTACCCAAAACTTACACCATTAAAAAAAATCTCTTTTTTATATACTTAATGACATAGAGTATTTTCTTAGCTGTAAGATTGTATTTACCTTTCTGCATGAATACTTTTAATTGGACTTCTTACTTGTATAACGGCAGGGCTTGTCGTCCGTCCAACATCGACTTCGACTATGACAAAATTGGAAATGAAGCTCTCGACAAGGTGATATGTTTATTATTTAAGGGAAAAGAAATATTTCATTTTCTTTAACTAGGATTAACTCCTACGATTGGACTCTAGTCCTACACTAAGCATTGCTAGACATTATATAATGATTTAAGTGTTATATTAAAGTTTGTCCCTAGTTACATAAGGTGAAGGGTTGGCATAAGGGGGGGAGGGGGGTATGCCAGCCTTGCGAGCTTTGTATGCAATATGGAAAGTATACAAGGTATGACTTATGTTTTTAAACCTATGCCAAGGTTTAACATGTGTGCAAAGGGAGTTACAAGGTGGATGACATCTCGCAAGGGAGAAGAGTTTTAATGAAGTTTTAAATTTGTCATAAGCCTTGGCTTGCGAGTTGACAGCGCATCCAGGCATAGTAAATGAGGTTGGAAGACTCTCATGCTTTTCATGGAAGGAAGGGATCTTGGCCCTCCATCTGTACTCTGCCTGATCCTTGTCGTTGGAAAAATCTTTAGGGTTTTAGTATCGCATTTACTTGGTCGTGAGGTTTTGGTTCTTGCTTACTGTAGTGGTTGATGGTGGTTTTGTTCTAAACCTCCTTACAGCCCAATGGTGCTTTGTTGTGCCCTTACCTGTCATTTAGCATGTCTGCAATTGCTCTACTTGGTTTAATGCACAACTTTATGTTGTGCTTTCTGTGTTTTATTGGCCCGTTTGGACGCTCTTTCCTCCTTTGCACAGTTTCAACTACTTTTCATCTCTGGTGTGGTAAAGTGTAAACATGGTGTGCTTGCCTTCAATTACGGATAGAGGAGCTTCCTAAGCCAACAAGGGTTTAGCAGGTAATAGTTTTGTTTTAATTTTTTAGAACTTTAATTCAATGAAAACTTTCATAGGCTACAACATAAGCTAAAGTCGGATTTTTTTATTTGTGCATGGAAGAGAAAAGGTTGGAGAGCTTGGAGGAGAAAACCATCGACCCTTTGAGCACTTGTTGAAGGTGTAACTCTCTGCCTGAGTCTACATTTATCGAAATGAGTTCGATTTCACACTTAAGGACAAATAATAAACTATGTTTTGGAAGTTGAGGCAAGGGTACCAACGAACGGTCACCCAAACAATTTGGATGAGTCTGGCTTTGCCATTACAACCCAACCTTCATCCAAGGGTAAGTGTTTCCCTCGTAAGCATAGGGTTTAGGGTTTTGAATGGATTCTTATTGTTTTCCTTTACTCACAAATAGAATTTCTTGTATGTAGATTTTGCATGTTGACAAAGGTTACCAAATAGCTTAAAAACCTTTTAAATGTGGATGAAGGGTGGCATGAGGGCAATGCAAGAGAAGCAATAGGGTTTACTTCCTCCTAAGAACACCATGTCCTAAGGTGAGTAATACAATCCATTTTCCTTTTTAATATGAGAATTCATGTTTTTTATTATAACTCCGAGCATACTAACGCTAGCAAGCTTGTGTGCATGTATAAGCAATGGCGTGGCTCCTTCAACTGCACACTATATCAATGCTTCAGGTCAAGATATGCCTCAAATTTTAATGCATGTTGATAGGCAGAGCTCCCGGGTTACTCTGCTCGATGCTTGAAAAAAAAGGGCTTTATAACCTCCATTGATTTTTAAGATAAGTTAATTTAAAATGTTAATCTCGTACAAGCCTTGCGATTTGGAAAATCCATTGCGAACTGGGAAGAATAAATTGTAGGGTAAATTAGGAGGATTGGCACACAACCATCATGGATTCTATAGTATAGTTTTTATTTATATTGTTAAAATGTTGATTTTATTTGGATATCGATCCAGTTGGTGGGTAGCTGGTTCCTAGATCTGTAAACTTAAAGATCTTGAATTTTAATCTCGATTTGATGTGATTGTATTTCTTGGACCTTAGCTAAAAGTTTGTTTTAGATCGGTTATTTCTTGGATCTTAGTTTCGATGGGTATTTTGGATTTGTTATTTCCTAGTATATATATAACTGAAACAAAGACTTGTAATAGTATATAGATTTGTGTTTATTCAATAGAAAAGTAAATGCTATAGGAAGCCTCTCGGCTCTAAAGTTTATATGTGTTGTGATTGTAATATTTGATGGTTATTGTAATTGAAGAGAAGCCTCTCGACTCTTCCTATCATCTCTGTAAAATGCCTGAAGAATTATCGATTTAGGTTTATAGCTATTTAACTTAATATTTGGGACATTCTGTAGGAGATTTGTAAAGTTTGTGAATTGAATCTTGGTTTTCTTATTAGAAAAAGTAAGTGCAATTTCTAAAATTTTGTGCATATGAAGTTGAATAGCAACAACAGTTATAAATCAAGAACAATTTAACAGGTGAAAAGGAAACTAATTAATGCCTTGCATAATTTTAGTTTATGACAGAAATCATAGTTATAATCTACTTTAGAACTTAATTAACAAGACTTTAGATGATTCAATAAGGAACCTACCACCACTGACAGGAAAATGAAACTGAAGATGTCGTTCCCCCCAATCAACTCCTAGAGCAACCAAACTTACTTGCTCCAGAACCCCCGAGCTTGTTTGTTGAACCACAAGGGCAAATTCTGATCAATGTGCAATCTCTCTGCATCAATAATTCATTTCCCCACCATCGTCGTCCCCCTGCTTATTTGATGGACATACTACTTTATAGTATTTTTCCTAGGACTTGGTCATTTATGAGCCACCTTCTCTTTAATGCTCCACAATGAGTCTCGACCTAATTTTGGGGAAGATGCCTCGTACAACACTTGAGTTTTTACTCAGCAGCTTTCGCCATTTGTCATTTCCCCTTGTGGGTCAGGAAACACTCTTTTAACGACTACTTCAGTTCTGATTCCTCTCAACTATTTAATTAATAATAATAATAATAATTCCATTACATTTATTTGACTTTATTTGTCAAATATATATTAAATAAATATTCCAAGTTTTTAACAAATTAAATTTTTAACTCTGGGATTTGCCTACGAAAGGCGTAAGGTGGAAAACAAGAGAAAAGACTAGGCAGAATGTTGGTTTTCCGCACCCAGAATCTGCCTGCGAAAGGTGGAAGCGGAAAAAGAGCCGGAGAATCTAAGGAAAAAGTGTGTTTTCTGCACCCCAGAATCTGTCTGCGGAAGGCGGAAAATGAGAAAAAATTAAGGCCGAAAGTTGGTTTTCTGATTTTCGAGGTCTGCAGAGGGCGGAAAGGCGAAATTCGAAAGGTGGAAAGTCGTTAAAGGATTTCTTCGTTTAATTAGTTTTTCGATTCCCGAGTTTCACACTAGAGGGCGAAAGCGTGGATATAGTATTCCATCAAAAGGTATGTTTCCGACTTCCGAGTTCTGAAGGGATAAAATGAAGAGGCGTTACAAGAACAGTTCATGTTATGAATTTAAGAAGGCAAGGCCTCCTACCTTCAATGGTGAGGTAAAGACTGGTCAAGAAGCTGAAGCTTGGATTCTGGGGATGAAGAAATATTTCCAAGTCCAGGACTACTCTGGAAATATGAAGGCAAGGGTAGCCATCTTCAATATGAAAGGAAGAAAATCCATATGGTGGGAGCACCTCATGCAAGTAAGGAAGATCAATGACAAAAAGATCGTGTGGAATTATTTCAAGCAGAAGTACCTCTCTGACAGGTACTATGATGACAAGATTAAAGAGTTTCATAAGCTGAAATTGGGACAGATGGCCATGGAAGAATATGCAAACAAATTCTTGGAGCTGTTGAGGTATGTTAGGTACATCAAGGATGATAAAGTGAAAATCCAACGTTTTTTGAGTGGTCTACCTCAGTCTTACAAGGACAAAATTGAGTTTGATGAAACTAGAACTCTAGAAGAGGCTATCAGGAAGGCTAAGTATTGCTACGATCGGAAAAAAAAGGAAAACATGATATCTATAAGGCTTGGAAGGACAAGAAGAATGAAAAGTTTGACCAAAGGAAGAAAGGTTTCAAACCCTCTAACTTCTAAAATCAGTAGAGGCAGCCATCACAAGCTGTGACTAAGTCATCCAGAGTGGCGGATGACAGGTTAAGAAATCCAAAAGAGATCAGAGAGCCACTCCAATGTTGGAGATGTGGAGAAAACCATATTCCCGAGAATTGTCCACTTGAGAATGGGTATGTAAGACAAGCTCACAACATCCAAGAAGTTGAAACCGTGGTTCAAGTAGCAAGGACTGTCCCTAGAATTTATGCAGCATTAGAGGGCCGCCAAGCAGATCATCAGTTAACTGTGGTTGAAGTTGTAGGTAAGATTGTTAAGCAATCTAATCTGTTTTGATTGACCCTAGATCTACTCACAGTTATATTACTCCTAGAGTTGTTGAGATTTGTGCTTTATAGAAGTTTAAGCATAACAAATCATGGTTAGTTCAACTAGCTACTAGAACCAAGAGAAACTTTTAGTGAAGTGGTAGAGAAATGTCCACTAGAGATGGATGGGTTAGTTACATGTGCAGACTTGAATGTTCTACCACTTGGTTCCTATGATATTCTCATTGGAATGGATTGGTTAGAAGTGCACGGAGTCAAGCTTGACTATTACAATAAGACTTTTGAATACATGGACAAAGAAGGAAATTTGAGGGTTGTAAGAGGCATTGCAAAGGTGATTTCTGCTAGGCAGATTTCAACAATACAGCTGAAGAAGTTATGTAGGAAAGGTTGTAGATTGTATGCAGCTCATGTTTCGGAGGCGACAAAGAATGAAACTCCTAGGTTGGAGGACTTTCATGTATTGCAGGAATTCATGGATGTTTTTCCTGCTGAGATTCCAGGACTTCCTCCAAAGAGAGACATTGATTTTACAATTGACCATATGCCTAGAGCAACACCAGTGTCCAAGACACCCTACAAGATGAGCACACCAGAAATGTTGGAGCTGAAGATGTAGTTGCAAGAGTTGTTGGAAAAGAAGTATAGCAAGCTGAGTGTATCCCCTTGGAGAGCACCAACAATGTTTGTGAAAAAGAAAGATGGTACACTCAGGTTGTGTATTGATTACAGACAGTTGAATAAAGTCAATGTGAAGAATCAATACCCTTTACCTCGAATTGATGACCTTTTTGATCAAATGTGAGGAGCAAAGGTGTTTTCCAATATTGACTTGAGGTATTGTTATCATAAGGTAAGAATAAAGGATGAAGATATTCATAAGACAACCTTTAGAACAAGGTATGGACACTATGAGTTTGTAGTGGTACCATTTGATCTCACAAATGCACCAACTACATTTATGTGCCTTATGAGGAGTGTTTTCAGCAGGTATCTAGAAAATTTTGTTCTTGTTTTCCTTGATGACATTCTTATTTATTCTAAGAATGAGGAAGAGCATGAAGGACATATGAGACTGGAAATGCAATTGCTAAGAGAGTATAAGTTGTATGCAAACCTGATCAAATGTGACTTCTATAAAGATAGAATTCATTGTTTCCAAATTTCTGTGGTGATAGGTTATTGGAGAATCAAAGTTCGGAAAAACCACAGTATCGAAATGACGAGGTCGACGTTTCGAATCCATATCAGGATCCATNATAGAATTCATTATTTGGGTCACATTATCTCAGATGAGGGCATATCCGTGGACCCTGAAAAGATTGAAGCCATTATGAATTGGCCAACTCCAAGAAATGTGACAGATGTGAGATCTTTTATGGGACTTGCAAAATACTACAGGTGGTTCATTGAAGGATTCTCCAAGTTTGCACATTCAACCACTTCTTTGCAAAAGAAGGGGATAAAGTTTGAATGGACACCAAGATGTGAGGAGAGCTTCCAGTAGTTGAGGAATATTCTTACAAGTGTACCAATCTTAAAGATTGCATACCCATAAAAAGATTTTTTGGTGTGTATTGATGCATGTAATCAAGGACTTGGAGGAGTTCTGATGCAAGACAACCACGTGGTATGCTACGAGTCATGAAAGCTAAAGAACCACGAGAAGAACTGTGCTACTCATGTTTTAGAACTTGCAGCCATAGTACATGCTCTCAAGATGTGGAGGCATTACTTAATGGGCATAAAATTGAGCTAAGGACAAACCATTGTGGTATGAAGTATCTGTTTGATCAGCCTACTCTAAATGCTAGGCAAGCTAGATGGTTGGAGTTTTTGTGCAAGTTTGATTTTGAAAACAAACAAATAAAAGGAAAAGAAAATAAAGTGGTTGATGCACTCAGCAGGAAGGTGCATGAAATGCATGTGGCATCTCTTAGTACTTACCAATCAGATTTGAGACAATAGATTGTTAATCATACTACTGAGGATGAAATGTATGTGCAGGTCAAGGACAAGTTGCAGCAGCAAAGCCTTGAAAAGAACTACGAGGGATATAAATTGGAAGAAGATGGAATTCTCACCTATAAGAACATAATTTATATTCCAAATGTAGCAGACTTGAGGAGAATTGTTATGGATGAAATCCATCAAGCTCCATATTCTGGTCACCCAAGATATCAAAAGACAATTGCTACAACCAAAAAGTAGTATTTTTGGCCAGGAATGAAAAAGGACATTGTCGAGTATATTTCTAAGTGCATGAAATGTCAGCAGGTGAAGGTTGAGCATCAACACCCAACAGGTTTGTTGCAGCCTTTGCCAGTCCCATAATGGAAATGGGAAGTTAATTCCATGGATTTTATTACAAGATTGCCAATGACATGGAGGAAACATGTTTCCATCATGGTTGTGGTGGACAAGTTGACAAAGGCATCACATTTTATACTGATTAAGTCCACATTTAAGACTGATGCCATTGCAAGAATCTCATGAAGGATATTTTTAGATTGCATGGATTGCTTAAGGCAATAGTCTCTGACAAGGATCCCAAGTTTTGAAGGGTCTATTTGCAAATTTGGGTACCAAGATGAACTTTAGTGTTTCCTACCATCCTCATACTGATGGACAGATAGAGAGAGTGAATCAAGTGCTTGAAGACATGCTTCACATGTATGTGATGGACAAACCATCCAAGTGGGAAGAATATTTACACTTGGTAGAGTTTGTATATAATAATAGACAACAAGCATCATTGGGAATGAGTCCATATGAAGCCTTGTATGGAAGAAGGAATAGGACACTAGTGACTTGGGATAATCCAGTGAATAGAATTGTGCTTGGTCCAGAATTTCTCAAGGAAATGGAGCAAGAGGTTGTAAAGATCAGGCAAAACCTGAAGGCAACCCAAGATAGGCAGAAGAGCTATGTAGATAAGCATAGAGTGCAAGGAGCTCAAGGCCAAGGCCCTGCCATTGATTTGGTGTTTTGTGTATAGGTGATCAAGGTTGATACCTACGGTTCTTGTGTTGGTCATGCACAATACATTTTGAATTATCATGTAAATACACAAATTAATAATATATCACAACTAGCTATATTGCACTGCAACGCGAAAGAGACAGGGGCATGATTTCACAAGGAATATGGAGGGGAGTTAGTCAAACTCCTGAGCCAATAGGGTGAGACCAGATGTCAATGGGGGAACCCATAACCCTCATCTACCTTTTTGTCCCCTGTCCTCAATCATTCAATTCTTCCAGAAGAACAATTGAGCCAATTAATGTCTTGGGTAGAGCAAGGCATGGCAGTTAGTTTCATGATTGGGCTTTCCTATAGTCTACAGTCTAGGAAACCACGATCTTGCTTTGGACGCAAGGAAGCATGTGATGCATGACAGTCCATTTTTTTGCAGTCGGGGGAAGGTTTTGTGGTTGCTGAGTGTCCATTGTCCAGGAGTTCGTTCATTCACGATTGCTCTAGAGATGTGCATTGTGGTCGTTCGACTATCTTGAGTCCCGAAAGTCTGGTTCCGCAGTGTTTGTCTGTGTGATAGTGTGATATGGAACCTTGGTCTCCTGTGTGTAAGGGAACCCGATTTCTCCTATGTTATAGAGTGGAGCCCTATGTTGCTGTGTATCTCTGTGGTTTACTGTGATGTGCACCCTGATTTGGGTCTGAACTATATGCAATACTTAGGAGTGGAAGAGATGAGGAATGGGCTTTATAAACGTAGTGTTGAGAGGAACCTCACAAAAATATAAGAGTAGCTGGTGAATCTTCACTACACGCCCTGAAGAGAACTGGAAGGGAAGGCATAGCCCGAGGGACTGTGGAGCAGAGAAGGGGATGCTTCCTTGTGTTGGGGTGCAGGTATATGGATGCTAGGCCAAATAGATCTTGTGGAGGTGTTTCTAGCTCTTGAATGAGCCACTAGCTTAGTCATTCTACCTTTCCACTGCCTTAGGAGTCTGATAAATCCAAAGGAGATTGGCTTGGCTGACAACCTGTGAAACCCAATGGTATATTGGCTTGGCTAGGTAGTCTGTGAAACCCAATTGGATATTGACTTTGCTGAGCAGCTTGATAAACCCAGCTGGTAGTTGGCTTGGTTGTGTCTTGTTGTGCATTTGACCATGTGTGTAATCCTTAGTTGGACAGCTTGATAAACCCAACTATGAATGCTGGCTTGGATGAATAGCCTATGAAACCCAACAGTGAGATGGCTTGGCCGAGTTCCTGATAAACCCAATTGTTGGATTGGCTGGTCCTTAATGTGAATGTTGGCTTGACTGTGTTCAGTCTGATAAACCCAACCGTTATGATGGTTTGGCTGAATATCCTATGAAACCCAGCAGTGATATGACTTGGTTGTGTAGCCTGTGAAACCCATCTGTTTGGATTGTTTGCCTACATCTTGATAAACCCAACTGTGTGTGATATGATACAACTATGTGTGAGTCTAATGCTCCCTAGTTCCTTGTGGAAGTCATGCCCAACTCGGGGGTGGCAGTTGTGTTGAGAGATTGATGAACACAACTGGCCTATGGTTGGGTGGAACATTGCAGCGACATAGCTAGTTGCGGGACAACTTCACCTTCAAGATAAGTATTCTCTGTTATTCTTATTTATGCAATGTATTTCCTTATGAATGAATTGAATACGATGAATGTTTGTTAATGGTTTAAGTAGAGTTTACTATTGTTAAATGTTCCTGCATTTGCATCTATATAAGTCTTGTATGTTTTAATGTATTATGCTGATGATCATGGAGGCTAGAATCCCGGTTAATAGATTCAGAAGGCATATGACTTAGGCGTACCGCACTTCGGGATCCTCTTGCGGAAGGCGAAAGGTGGAAAACAGGAGAAAAGACAAGGTAGAATGTTGGTTTTTCGCACCCAAAATCCACCTGTGGAAGGTGGAAGTCAGAAGAGGAAAAAGAGATGGAGAATATAAGGAAAAAGTGTATTTTCTACACCCCGAAATCCGCTTGCGGAAGGCGAGAGGAGGAAAATGAGAAAAAAGTTAAGGCCGAAAGTTGGTTTTCCGATTTTCGAGGTCCGCAGCGGAGGGAGAAAATGCAGAAGTTGAAAGGTGGAAAGTTGTTAAAGGATTTCATTGTTTAATTAGTTTTCTGATTCCTGAGTTCCACACTGGAGGGAGAGAGGGCGAAATGCGGAAGGTAGAAGCATGGATAAAGTATTCCGTCAAAAGGTATGTTTCCAACTTCCGAGTTCCAAAGGTGGAAGTTGGAAGGAGGAAGGAAGGATGTGGTTTGAATGACTCCGTCGCATGCTATCTGATTTCTAATTCCACAACGGAGGGCAGAAAGGACAGGTTCAGTACGGAAAAGGAATTTTCGATCACATAATGGATTTGTCTAGGGCGAAACGACTGTTACAATGGGTTTTATGCTTAAACATGAATGTTGAAGAGTGTTTTCATGGCCATGCCCGATGTTTCAAAAGAAGAACAATGATTCTTTAATAAAAAAATTAATTTCGCATGATAGTTGGGGTATGGGTACATGGCACACTTGAAATTCTCCTTCGAGTTCCACCTATATAACATTCCAACCAATCACGAGTAGCACCATGAATGTAGCCTCCTGCATCACTTAAGCTTTTACTTAGCAGCTTTCGCCATTTGTCATTTCCCCTTGTGGGTCAGCAAACACTCTTTTAACAGCTACTTCAGTTTTGATTCCTCTTAGTTATTTATTTAATAATAATAATAATAATTCCATTAATTTTTTTTTGACTTTATTTTTCAAAATGTATAAAAATAAATATTTTAAGTTTTTAAGAAATTAATAATTGTTTGGTGTATTACAGACCCATGTATATGTATCCTATTGCACTTGTAATTATGTCAAAGGCCAAATTCTTCATTATTTTTATTGTATTTCTAGGTTTTGTTAAGCTTGGCCTAGTCAAACTTGATATGTAGGTTCTTGGGGTGTGTGCCTTTTTTTGTGGGCCATAACAACTCCTTGAAGGATGTCTCCCTTCTTGAATGGACACCTCACTTCGATTATCATATAAATACAAAACAAGATCTCTCATTTATATCATCTCGTCTTGTGATCTTGTTAATTTCTCTTATAAAGTGTTTTATGCCCAAGGGAACCTATATCTTTGGTGTTCTCTCAAGTTTGACATTTCATTCTTTTATGCATACTTGTGCATTTATGACTTGTACTTTGATATAATTCTATCTATCTCTCTAGTGCACTGGCATTATCTCTCTCTAACACACGTGTGATTGAGTTACTACATAATTTGGGTTTGTTTCTCATTACATTCAATTCCATCCTTTCATCCGTGAATCTCAACATGGTATTTGAGCATGTGTGAACCCTTTCTTTCTCAATTCATTTTACTAGTCCAAAAAATATTGCCTAGTGGCATCTCTATTACAGTGTGGAACTATGGTTTTCTTGGATAATCTTTTTAGTGTTTCTCTAGGGATTCCAAAGATATAAACCATATTGTAGGGTTACACCTTCCTTTTAATGTGTTCTTTAGCAATTTTGAACTTTCTTTAATCCCAATTCCTTCATTCCCGGATTTACCTAGGGTTTTGTACCTTTTGGATCTAAAAAGGAGAATTTATGAAGTATTCATTCCATAAAGAGCCTTCATCCTACTATTGTTGATCCTATGGATTCAAAGTGATTGTTTCCCCATATAAATGAGGCTAGCTATAATTATTGAGTGGATCAAATGGTTAACTTGTTTTGAAGAAAAGGTTTAAGGATGCACTTGGTGAGGGTGTTTTCTAACAAAGATGATGACAATTATGATCATGTATGTTTGAAGAAGGACATGGCCCTTGGGTTGATCACTATTTATGTTAAGCATGGCCTAATTTATCATAGAAAGAATAATAAAAGTGCAAATAAAATCTAAGATACCATCAAAACTCTCTTTGGAATGACGAATACTGTTGATGTAATTGTAACTTCGGAATGTATTCCCTTGTATTTCTTATGTATTGTGCCCCGATGTTTATTTCGTGAAGTGTTTGTAATGTAATTGAGTCATATCATGCCCCAATGTTCCGATTGAGAGTTTCTATAATGTAAACAAGTCATGTCAAGTCAATGTGGGTAACCCTCCTATTGTTCAAGGGTTAAAGTCCCCGCAGTTCCAGGGCCCTAGGGTTTTTAGACTCACCTAATGAAGTTGGCCCTAGTGAGTCATTGTCAAGTCGGGAATTAGTATAAATAGAGAGTGAGTCTCTCTATTTAACACACACTCACTCACACTCAGTTGTAGCGCATAGCTGAGGGAGAAGAAGTTGCTGGGGCTAGAAAGAAAGAGGCTACTGCTGTCGGGAGATCATCTTACTGTTTTGGGTTTTAATTTTGGTGTTGATTCTATCTCTAAGGAAGTTGCAGGGTTTTCTCCATTTATGGTTTCCCTAAGGAAAAACACTGTGTTCATTGTCTCTTGTGTTTGATTGTTGTGCTTGTTATTCTCTCAGTTAAAGATCCTAATATAATGCTAGCCTAATGTTAAAAATCTAGCATGGTATCAAAGCTAACCTAAGAAGAAGACATTGTGCAGCTGCGAGAACTAGGGCTTCCTACTTTGTGGATCTCTCTCCACAAATTTTCAGCAAAAGAAGGTTGGACTAACTCTCCTCCCTAGGGTGCATCTTTTTATCGAAGCAAAATCCAATTCTGAGATTTTTTCAGTTTTGGACCCGACACTGCTGCTGGAAATTAGGGATTTCTACAGAAGTGGAATTTTTGAGTGAGCCCAGGCCTGGATTGATCTCCTCCCCAAAATTGAAGTTTAGAGATCAAGATCAAAGCATTTGGTTGGACAAAACTCCGAAAAACGCAAACCCTAGTCTGCTCCTGAACCAGCACTACAAAAATTCAGCTCCAAATCCAGATCCGACATCTTGACCTGGTAATATCTAAATATTTTGTATTTCCATTTGAGGTTATCAGTTAATATGTCTCATCATACCAAGATTGATGAAAAGCTTAAGGGAGCTGATAACTTCTGAGCCTGGAAGTATAGGATCTCCCTGGTCCTGGAAGAAAATGAGTTGGACTCCTACATCCATGAGGAGGTTCCAGTTCCGGAGGAAGATGAGGCTAAGTCCTTACATAAGAAGAAGTTGGTTATGGAAAAGAGGACTATTGCTGATTAAATCAAGGATCACCTCATACCACATGTGTCCTCCCTCAAGACACCTAAATCTATGTTTGATGCCCTAACCAAACTATTTGAAAGGAAGAACATAAACCAGAAGATGACTCTAAGGAACCAGTTGAAGAATGTAAAGATCCACAATGAGGAGACCATCTAGTCATACTTCACAAGGGTCTCCCAGATCAAAGAACAACTTGAAGCAGTAGATGAAGAAGTGGAGAATGCAGAAATTGTGATGACAACCTTGAATGTTCTCCCTAGGTCATGGGATTCTTTCATCCAAGGAATCTATGCTAGGAAGAAGCTAATCAAGTTTAGTAGACTGTGGGAAGAATTTTCACAAGAAGAAGCTCGAATAACAGCTCGAGAAGAAAAGATGGGAAGTGAAGATCAAGCTCTCACAGTACACTCCGAGAAAGGAAGAAGGGAAAATCATCATCACCAAGGTAAGCATTCTCATCAGAAAAATAATTGTGTAAGAAGGGATCCATCCAAACTCAGATGTTATACATGTGATGAAAGAGGACACTTTGCTAGAAGTTTTCCCATGAATAAGAATGGATCCAAGAAGAAGAAGAACTCCAAAAGAAGACATCATGCTCACATTGCTGAGGATGATGATCCTCCCAAGAAGAAAGTAAAACAAGAAAGTGAAGACTCTTCAAGTGATGAAGAATATGTTCTGATCTCTACTCTCACGGGAACTGTCACTCATGGAAGAAATTTTTTTCTTATTGATAGTGGGGCTTCCAAACACATGACAAGTTTCAAGGAATATTTTGAGAAACTATCCGAGCATAATTCACCCCATAAGGTGAAACTTGGGGATGACTACCAATATCCCATAAAATGTAGTGGTGAATCCTCCTACAAGCTAGACTCTGGAAAGTCTATGAAAATGAAGGATGTCCTATTTGTACCAGGACTAAAGAAGAATCTTCTCTCCATATCGGCACTGGATGCAAAAGGAATGAGGGTTGCATTTGTAGATGGCCAAGTCCTCATGTGGCCAAGAGGAAAGACTATTGATGATGCAATAGTAATTGGAGAACAAGAAGGAGGATTATACAAATTGAAGGGCCATCCAGAACAAGATTTGGTCCATGACATAGTAAAGCCAAATGAACTTTGGCATAGAAGGCTTGCACATGTGCACTACATAGCACTACCACTTGCAAGCAAAGTTGTTGAAGGTCTTCCAGAAATTCAAGCAAAACATGAAGGAGTTTGCAAAGGATGTGCGAAAGGAAAGAACACAAAGAAGACATTTCCAAGTAGCAAAAGCAAAGAAAAAGGAATCTTGGAAATCATTCACTCCGATGTATGCGGTCCAATGTCATCCAGTTCTTTAAGTGGGTATGTATACTATGTTTCTTTTTATTGATGATTATTCTAGAAAGACATGGATATAATTTATGAAGAACAAAGATGAAGTTTTCAGCAAGTTCAAGGAATTCAAAGCCTTGATCGAGAACCACACAGAAAAGAAGATCAAGACCTTTCGATCAGATAATGGCGGAGAATTCACATCAAATCAATTCAAAGAGTTATGCAAAGATTTAGGGATTAAGAGGGAGTTATCCACTCCATATAATCCACAACATAATGGGGTTGCAGAAATGAAGAATAGAACTACCATGGAAGCTGCAAGAGCAATGCTTCATGATCAAGATCTTCCCATGCATCAATGGGCAGAAGCTTCCAGAATACTGGTGTATGTACAGAACCGTATTCCACACAGAGTACTCGAGAACAAGACACCTGAAGAAGCCTTTTCCAGCAAGAAACCAGAAATAATCCATCTAAGAATATTCGGTTGTCCAGTGTACATACACATTCCGAAAGAAAAGAGGACAAAGTTAGATCCTTCAGAAAAGAAGGGTATATTTGTGGGATACTTTGAAAGCTCGAAGGCTTACAGAATATACTTCCTAGGATTCAAGAAGATCGACATCAACAGGGATGTAACATTTGACAAAGACTCAGCTTACAACAAATCCAGGAAGAGACCTGCTAAAGATCCTGAAGAATCAGAAGCATCCAGAATTCATGACACAACCATGAACGAAGAAACTCAAGAAGAAGACCGAGAATTTGAAGAACCTCAAGAACATGTAGATCCAACTCAGGAAAAGAATCCTCACAAGAGGAAACCTGCTTGGGTATGAGAAGATATCTAAGGTGCGGAAAGATATGGAGCTCCATAAGAGAATCACAGAGAAAGGAAGAGGACTGGGTCCTGCTCCGGGTATGTAGCTTTATTGTGTGACTTTATCAATAAAGAACCTTCCAACTATGGAGAAGCGGTAGAGCAGAAAGAATGGAAGGACGCTATGATCGAAGAGTATCAATCGATCATGAAGAATGATGTTTGGGATGTTGTTCCAAGGCCAGAAGGGAAGTCCGTTGTAACTTCCAAATGGACCTACAAGATCAAGCATGCTGCAGATGACAGCATAGAAAAATATAAAGCAAGATTTGTGGTTCGTGGCTTCTCACAGAAAGAAGGAATAGATTATGAAGAAAACTTTGCACCTGTAGCCAGATACACTTCCATCAGATCAGTACTTGCTCTGGCCGTAGTGATGAAATGGAAGATACACCAAATGGATGTCAAGATTGATTTCTTGAATGGTGTAGTGGAAGAGGAAGTGTATGTAGAGCAGCCACTCGGTTTTGAGACACATGACAGGGAGTCTCATGTGTTTAGATTGAAGAAAGCCCTGTATGGTTTGAAACAGGTACCCAGGACATGGTAAGGCAGAATTGATGTCTTTCTATCCAGTTTGGGATTTACCAAAAGTAAAGCAGATTCCAACCTTTACTACAAGGTTGAAGATGGCAACCCAGTGATACTCCTACTGCATGTAGATGACCTATTTGTAACAGGTATGGATGGGTTGATTACTGATACGAAGAGGAAGCTTGTTTCCAAGTTCGAAATGAAGGACTTGGTTATGATGCACTATTTTCTAGGCATGGAGATGTGGCAAAATACAGATGGAATCTCCCTTAGACAAGGGAAGTATGCAGTAGAGATCCTAAAGAGGTTTGGGATGATGGACTGCAAGGCCATGACCACACCTATGGCATCGAACCTGAAGCTATTAAGTGATGCTTCATCAGAAGCGGTTGATGCTATGATGTATTGTCAGATGATTGGGTTCTTGATGTACCTGACGAACACGAGACCAGATATTTGCTTTGCTGTGAACACCTTGAGCCAGTTTCTGACAGATTCGAGACATGTTCACTTGATTGCTGCAAAGCATATTCTGAGGTACCTGAGGGGTACAATTGATTATGGGCTCAAGTATGAGGTGAATCAGAAGATTAACCTGGAGGGTTATGTTGATTCAGATTGGGCAGGCAGTGCCATCGATAGGAAGAGCACTTTAGGATGCTGCTTCAGTATGGGATTAGGTGTGATCTCTTGGTTTAGCAGGAAGCAATCCTGTGTGGCACTGAGTACAGCTGAAGTAAAGTATGTCACAGCTTGTTCAGCTAGTTGTGAGGCAGTATGGCTGAGGAAGCTACTATCTGATTTATTTGATCTCCAGTTGGATGCTACTTGTATATATTGTGGCAACCAGAGTTATGTGAAGTTGTTGGAGAATCCGGTGTTCCATGACAAGTCAAAGCATATCGAGATCAAGTATCACTATATCAGGGATATGGTGCAGAGGGGAGCAGTGAAGCTCCAGTATGTTACGATGGACAAACAGATAGCTGATGTGTTGACAAATCCATTGGCTAGGGTGAAGTTTGAATACTTCATGGAGAAGCTTGGTGTTCTCCAGATCGAGGTTCCCTCCAAAGGGAAGTGATGAGTCCATGAGCCATTCTGACATGGTGAGAGGATTGGTTCCTTCCATGGTCAGATGTAAAGGCTGAGCCATTCTGTCATGGTGAGAGGATTGGTTCCTTCCATGTCAGATGTGAGTGCTGAGCCATTCTGATGTGACTGTAGGATTGGTTCCTACATGATCATATATAAGTGCTGAATGCCATTCTTGGAATGGAGGCACCTGCTCAGTTACCAGGAAAGCTCAGTCAGGGACTGAGGGCCATTCTGATGTGACTGTAGGATTGGTTCCTACATGATCAGATGTGAGTGCATAGCCTTTCTAACAATGGTTGTCAGATGTAAGTACAAAGCCCTCTTGGCATGGATGATTGGTTCCTCGCATGGTCAAATATAAGTGCTAAGCCTTTTTTACATTGGTTGTCAGATATGAGTACTGAGCCTTTCTGACATTGGTTGTCAGATGTAAGTGCAGAGCCCTTTCGGCATGGAGGATTGGTTCCTCGTATGGTCAAATATAAGTGCTGAGCCTTTCTGACATTGGTTGTCAGATATGAGTCCTGAGCCTTTATGACATTGGTTGTCAGATCTAAGTGCATAGCCTTTCAGCATGGAGGATTGGTTCCTCGCATGGTTGAATGTAAGTGCTGAGCCTTTCTAACATTGGTTGTCAAATGTGAGTGCTAGGCCTTTTTGACAGGGTTGTGGGATGTGTTCCCACATGGTCAGATGTGAGTGTTGGGCGTGCCTTTCTGATATGATTATAGGATTGGTTCCTACATGATCATATATAAGTGTTGGGTGAGCCATTCTGACTTAGGGTCAGATATAAGTGCTGGAAGAAGACCTACATGAAGGCTAGGCCTACAACCAACATGAAAAAGGGCTGGCTCTATAGGACTTCCTGTGACGAGAATAATCAAGAGATAACACTTGTGATGATGATCCATCAGAGATGTTCCAGAACCAGAGATGATCTAGATCGAGTGATGATCCAGATCCAGTGATGATGATCTAGATCGAGTGATGATCCAGATCTAGATGAAGATGACTTGAATATGAAGATGACTTGGAGATGAAGATGACTTGAAGATGAAAATGACGTGAATATGACGAGGAATCGATGATGATCTAGATGATACAAAGAATAAGACTTGTGCTGATAAATTGTGTCGAGAGAATACCTTCCTAGTTTAGAGGGAGTGTTGATGTAATTGTAACTTCGGAATGTATTCACTTGTATTTCTTATGTATTGTACCCCGATGTTTATTCTGGGAAGTGTTTGTAATGTAATAGAGTCATGTCACGCCCCGATGTTCCGATCGGGAGTTTCTATAATGTAAACAAGTCATGTCAAGTCAATGTGGGTAACCCTCCTATTGTTCAAGGGTTAATGTCCCCACAGTTCCGGGGCCCGAGGGTTGTTAGTCTCACCTAGTGAAGTCGGCCCTAGTGAGTCATTGTTAAGTTAGGAATTAGTATAAATAGAGAGTGAGTCTCTCTATTTAACACACACTCACTCACACTCAGTTGTGGCACATAGATGAGGGAGAAGAAGTTGTTGGGGTTATAAAGAAAGAGGCTACTGCTGTCGAGAGATCATCTTACTATTTTGGGTTTTAATTTTGGTGCTGATTCTATCTCTAAGGAGGTTGCGGGGTTTTCTCCATTTATGGTTTCCCCGAGGAAAAACACTGTGTTCATTGTCTCTTGTGTTTAATTGCTGTGCTTGTTATTCTCTCAGTTAAAGATCCTAATATAATGCTAGCTTAATGTTAAAAATCTAACAAATACCCCTTAAGTCAACTGACTAAAAACTAAACTCTCCAACCTCGAGATGGGTGACTTCGACACAATTGACGATGTTTCAAAACAAGAAGTCTAATATCAAATTATTTTTAGAAATATGGAAGAAATATATTGCCCCGCACCTTACCCCACCCCCTCTGCTAAGGTCAAGCCCATCCAAAAGTTTTCTTAACCCCTATTAAATCTAAGCTTGAAAGGGATAAATGGGAATACTCAAAATCCTATAAGAAGAAAAATCCATATGACTATTGTCATGAGGAGGACCATCCCTTAAAGTTTTACCTTTCTCATCTTTAGAAAATTCAAGAGCTCGCAATATCTATAGTAGGCACTAAATACCTTTTTTATGAGAATGTTGGATCTCCTCGTAGTGTACATTTGGTAGTGCACTATGCAATTTGACCCTCTTCTTGTCAACACGAGTGAAATGTTAATCTTAGAGCTACTCAATACATGCCCAAACATGAACACCTTCTCTATAATTATAGATTACAACACAATGGAGAGAAAGTGGTTCTTGGTGACAAATCAACCATACAGGTTGTAGGATCTGGTGATGTCATCATTTATACAACTACTTTTGGAGTTTTTCTTCATCTTTCAAGTGTTGAATGAAATATTATTTCTATTATTGCATTACACACCGATACAAGGTGGATTTCTTATCAAATCAATGGTTTTTAAAGGACATGAGTGATGGCTTTAAGGTAGCCGCCTCAAAATAGTGTGATGGATCCAAACATATGTACAAGTTGGGGAAGACTCTTTCCTCAAAGAAAAATTGATTTGTTGCTGTGGTGACCAATGTCAATTACACCAACATGCTACTGCATTATTGTCTCAATCACACCAAGTGTGGATCTTTGCTACATATGATTCAAATAATATGGTTGATGACCTTCTACAAATTAAACCACCCAATGATGTTTTTGAGGCATGTTTAATTGGGAAAATCATCAAGCATCATGTCCTAAGGACAAATCAAATTGAGCTTCTTAGCCTCGTACACTATTTCATAGCAATATTTATGGACTTATGGATATATATTCTATTGGGGGGACTGCGTACTTCCTCAACTTCATTGATTATTTTTGTTTGGAAAGTTCCAAAAATTCAAATCCCTAGTGGAAAATCAAGACAATAGGAAGATTAAGTGTCTTAGGATTGATAATGAAAGAGAATATATTTCCAATGCTTTCAAATAATTTCTTGTATCTCAAGGCACATATTGGTAGATAATCGTTCTTTACACTAAATACAAATGGAATAATTGTATGGAAAAGTAGGGTTGTTATGGAGATGGCTCGTTACATGCTTCACCACAAGAAAATGAAACTTTCATTATAGGTATAGGTTTTTGCTTGCATAACCCATATCATTAATATACCACCTTCTCATGATGTCACTATATGGATCCTTATGATAAATGGTGTAATAGCTAATTTTCTATTTCATTTTTCATTTTTTTTGTATCTAGTGCATGGGTCCATTCTCCTAATGAAAGGAGAAACACATGGATCCTCTGGACAATTTTATAGGGTATCACATTTATGATACCACCACTCATCAGGTGGTTGAATATAGATAGGCTATTTTTTATGAGGCTTTTTTGTATGCTCCACCAAGATATTGGGGTTCCCCATAAAGTGTGGCACAACAACTCCCTCAAATCTGTCCAATCTATATATTTTCGAAGGGAATTTCCTATTGTCCTCATTAAATCATTGTTACAACAATGCACCAACATATGGGGAAGCCTTACCCAGACCGAAACTGCTTTTGGAATAACTTGAGAGGGATCAAAATATGGGGTCCATTTGTTTAGGTATAGACCTTGGAGACCTGTGAAGTAAGTCCACTACTGAAGATAAAGTTCCTATCTTCCTTGAAAATAAATTCTAAGATAAAAAAAACTCTTACCAATGAAGTATGATGTGACTCCAGCCAAAATGAGACGTCTCCAATTATTCTAAACCTAAACTTACATTATATTAGGAGATCAAAAAATCCCTATCAATTAAACCACTAATCCTTTCTCCGCAAGAAAGAGAGCTACCTTTCTTGATTAAGTGGGAGGGAGGACCACAACCAGTATTGAATCCAACTTTTTCACAAAGCGAGAGGGCACACGTGTTGTACCGGTCTATATTCCTTGAGATGCGATCAACCTTCAAAAAGTATCAACTTTTGGTGGAGGTGAAGGGGGGTTCCTTGTAGACGCTGATATCAACCATGACTGCTACCAGGACTGCTGCCCTTTGATTACTATAAATACCTTAAAAATGAAAACCCTACCTACAAAATCCTTCCTTTTAGTGCATAAGGCCAATTTTTAGGGGCCACCTCCTCAATGCATTTGATACTCTTGTTCTATGCTTAACATTATCTATCATACACATAAATAATTCTTATGCACAATACTTACTATTAATCAAATCAAAAGAATAATCTTACATAAACAGTAGGACCTTAAAAAATTCTCGATATATCGGCCTTTCATTTATTCAAAATAATATTATTATAGAAGTCTTTACAGAGCCAAGAGAGCCCCCTTTTTCTTTGAAGTTATCTCCTTTTAAAGCAAACTCTTAAGGGAGTTCAAGTAACTACCTCAACTAACCATTTGCAACGATTTCTTAATACAAATTTTACAAAAGTTCTTTAATTTAAACCATACTTGTACACATTCCACATGTGACGAGTTTCAATGATTTAAGTAACACTATTAGATTTCATCTTTTTTATTTGAATCTCTCTATCATTGATTATCTGAGATATTTCACATTCCAAGTCCCTATGTACCCTTTCAACATAAGCATCATACAAAGTTGCAAGTTTAGCCGACACAGTAAGAAATTTATTTAAAACCTCTTTACGAATCTTCAACTCATAATTGATGTTCTCCTTTCTTTCATCCTATATTTTCTTACTTTAAATATCCATAGTCGAATTTGCACAACTTGATTTGACTCGTCCATTACTGCCATGCCAAACTTATCAAGGACGTACTCAATGTCATCATAGGCGGACTTCCATGAATTCAATAAGACTTGGGTCTTACCTTTGTCTCTTTGAATGAACCTCGTAAGTGTCTTTGAGGCATGTGAATACTGATTCTATCAGTCAAGTAATTTTTCAAACATATTATGTACTACAATCCTCTCATCAACTTGCTCATCAACCTGGTCAATCAGTTTCTTGAAATTATCATAACCTTGTTGGATTTCCTCAAACTGCATGACAAAATTGTTTTTAGCCTCCCTTAGATGTTCATTGGCTCCTAATACTCCATCCTCCAATATTTTTAATTCAACTACTCTTTTATCAAGTTTAATTTGCAAAGAAAGTTAAGTTTTATTTCTTCCATATTTTCAACACATTGTCCTTGTTATTCACGAGAGGCAATCTTTTCTTCACATTATGATTTTATCCTCTTAATATCCTTCTGATGTTCTATTATCGAACCAAGCAATTGAATTCATGTTGTCAGTTATTATCAGATATTTGTTGAAGATGAATAGATTCCATTTGATCCTTCTATTGTTCAACCATAACTTTTAAAAGGTAATATGGGTCTTGTAATTATCCACTGCAACAGTTAATTTGGTAATTGTTATGGAATTTGCAGCTGCAAAGGCACTTAGAGAAAAAGTTGTGTCAACTGTAGCCTTCTGAGGATCCATATTATCAATATTCCCTATAATTACTTGATATTGTCATTCCTTACTAGGTGTTTCTTCAATCTTTTTCCTATTTGGCCCTTTCTTAAAACACTTATTTGGGGCTTGCTAAAAAAATAGTCTCCTAAAGAGACTACAACATCATAAACACTGGTTATTACCGAAGAAGAATCACCTAACATTGTAGAAATAGGAGTTTTAGGATCTATAGGAGAGGTCAACATAGAAATTTGGTGACTTGAACCTACATCTTGGCTAAATGAAGCAATAACCTACTCAGGTTCCTTCTTCTTTTTCTCTTCTTATAATTGTTTCCTTAGTTTTTTAGCTTCAACTTAAACTTATTTTCTTCTTCTTTTTTCATCTCCTCCCTTTTCTTTATTTCTTCCTCTGCTCTCCTTTTCTCTTATCCTTCTTCTTTTTTTCATTTTTTCTTATTCATCTCTCTTAGCATGTTCTTAAACTTTCTTGGCCTCTTCTTCTGCTTTGTTTTTCAATTATTCATCCATCCTAGCCTATTCCTTAGATTTATTCATAGGTTCATCTTCAACCTTTATTTTAGCTTTTGCTACAACTTGTATTTGCCTTTGTTTTAGCTACTCTTTAACTTCTATGGCCTTTTTCTCCAGGGATTCTCTTCTATCAAATTCCGCTTGTCTCTTTGCCACCATTTGATCGATATCATTATCAAATGATGCTTCTCTTTTTGGTACTTTTATCCTCATAGAAGTTTCATCTACATGGTGCCATACTCCCCTTCATTGATAATTTCCCATGTTATTTATCACTTCGTCATAAGTGACAAAAACATTGGAATATGAGTCTACGTGGATTGGGATCATTTATGTATGTAGGGTATATCCCAATAGATTTGAAATGGTCTTCAACTAACTTTTCAGGATCATGCCTCATAAGTGTTTCAGAGTTGACGTTAAGTTCTTTAAGCACAATTGCCTCTTTCTTAGTGTGAGGGGAAATTGTCAAGGTGAATATTCATATCTTGATGTGGAATTTAGGTTGAGATATTTTGGCATGGGGTTTAAAGGAATGAATCAATCCTTTACACCACTGTATGATAAGAAATTTCCCTTAGTACTAACCTATTGGGAACATATCTAGGTAGGAGGTGTGGGGCTATAGAGATGCTGAAAACAATAATATAGGTGTAGAAACCTTGGATGTACCAGTACTCAATATTTTTTAGAGTTGCAATGGATTCTTGAGATAACCTTGGAGTTGGTCGGGTAAATATAATAGAAAACAAGGGAGCTATGAAATTGTCAAAAAATACCATATAAATACAACCTATAATTGGATTACCACAACTCACAACAAAAACATGCATAGGTAGCAAGATGGGGTTCTAGTCCCAGCCCATTAGAGGAAAAGGGTTTGAGGAGAAAATAGAATCTAGTAGGAAATCGAACATAAAAGAATTAGTGAGTTTAGTTCCTTGTACTTCTTTAATTTCCCTTGTAAAGATCAAGAGGTTAACATACATGATTCCTTCCTAGTTACATGCATGTCCTATTTCTGCCACTTAATGGGCTAGAGGATTCCATTCTAACTTGAAATGTGTAGAGCCTTCTTCATCATATAAATGATAAATCATGGATTTTAGTAATTGATATGAGTGTCTTAGGTATTGTACCGAGTACATTAGGTCGACCTTCTCTAAAAATGCATTTTCTTTTGTCCACCATTCCTTCAAGGTCTCAACCAAATTAGAGTTTCTTCTATGAAAGTATCTAGAAAGGTATTTTTTAATAGTACCTTGGGATTTTTCAATTTGTACATTCTTCGCATTACATTTGGCCGTAGAGAAGCCATTGAATTTTCATCCTCATTGACGATTGTCTCAATCCTAAGATTTATGTGTTCGAATACCCATCTAACAATGTCATTGTAAGGTATATTACTGGGCTAATAGTAATAGTCTAGATCAATCCTTCTGATATTCTAAAACACTTCCAGGTCATCATCATCCTTTGGGAATTCCTCATTGATGAATATTTGATACATTTTCCCCTAATCAAGGTCATCTTGGAACCCCATAAGATCATTTTTGTTTGTCAGCAACACTGCATATGCATTTTTCTCTAGGTTGGGAATCTCTTCCACTTACCCCTTTAGCGTTATTACCCTCCATCCTTGTGCTTTCAACATTTTGAATATTATAATCCTGCAACATAAATTGGAAATATGAATCTTCAATCTAGTAGCAATAAATCAATAAATACACAAACTATGAACACATGTTAGGTCTACCTCAAGCTTTGAGCTAAAAATAGATGAACTTTGAGCAATAGGATGGTGATAAAACTTTTCTTTTTGTTTCCTTAAGATGTGAACATCGAGAAATAGTGAGTATTAATGGAAAAGTTAGCACTACAACAAATCCTTGTGATTTGCTCCCTATTTTGCTTCCAATGATTGCTTTAGTGTATTTTTCTCCACTTTTTTTTATAAAGTTGGTGCTATTTATAGGGATGGAGCGATTTCTAGTGTTTTTTTTGCTGACTAAAAACACGTGGGCACTAAATTAGGCAATAGTAGCGCTAAAATAATGCCATGGTTAAAAATATGTGCAGTCAACCTCAAAATTTGTCCCTGGTATTAAGATAAAGAGGTGTATATGGCAGAACCTGAGTAAGGGGCAAGCAAACTAAAGAGGTAAATATCTGGTATTGCAAGCTTTTACGTGAGGAGGGTTGGAATTTCATATGATTGAGACCTATCAATTTTAACAATAATAGCTAAATTTCATTAAATTCTAACTTGGCAGGTTGTTAAAATTTTAGATTCTAGGCATTTTGACTTGGAAAGTAGTTAAAATTTGAATTTCTAGGCTTGTCTGCAGGTAAAATGGATTTGTTCCCCAACCTAAGCCATTATTAGGAAGAGCTGTAAGTAGAACACCTAGACCCTCCACATCTCCGAATGGAGACATATTGTGCTTTGGAGTTCCTCCATATCTCGGAGGTTTTCCCCGGAGCTATGAAATTTGGATCTTTCCTATAGGGATCAAACCAATTTGAAAGTTTAGGGCGCGAGGTTCTGGCCAATGGAAATGCATAATTCATATCGCACATGGAGAAGAAAGAGAGATTTTTCATCATAATATGGGATCCATAAATATAGACTGGAATTCCTTCTTCATTAGAAGCCCAGGGAATATGGTTGTTAACCCTAATTCCTCCAAATGTGAGGAGAGAACCCCTTATGTGAATAGTTCCCAAAGGGCGGAGATAGAGACAAGGGGAGAATCCATTGATCCAAGGGATATAAATGGTGGAAAAAGGAATAAGTAATGAATCCTAAAAAACAACGGCATAACAAACAATTTTGTGGTAGGTGAAGGAATCCCCATCTTTAGAGTGGTCAGCATGGTAGGGCTAACCCTAATCAAATGAGTCTGAGCTAAGAGGCTTGTTGTCAAAATCCTCAGTCAGTGGGTGAGCGAAAACTGGGGAGAAATGTTGGGATACACCCCAAGAATTTTACTTATGGCCAAAGGATGATTCATGTTTATTGTTTATAACCCATAAGACCCAAAATGGATTTTTTTATCACACTTGGTGTATTGGATCTTTGCGAATTTCACTAAAGCCGCAAACTCCTCTTTTTATGCTAGTCAAGTGTCATGTCCCCATATTTTTGGACATAAAAGTGTTGACCATTCCCAACACATTGGGGTGTCAAAGATGCATTAATTACCTCACCTAGGGAATTTTGTCCAAATTTTATTTATTTATGAGGCATTAATTAATTATCCTAGGGGAAATTTTGCTAAATAAACATTATTGAGGCATGTATTTAATTTTTATTTATCATTAATATTTATTGTGCAAATAACATGTGGAAATGAGCTTTCCATGCCAGGAACAAGTGGCAAGCTAACTTGCCAAGGGAGGAGATTAAGAAAGTGGAAACTCTATGACAAAAGCAGCTAGAGAGAAAAGGGAAAGTGCCAAAAAGCTATGACAAAAGCTGTCATAATAAAAGCAGGCAACAATTGACTAAGGAGGGCATGATTTCCTTTCTGAGTCTTAGTCTCAAAAGAAGGAAAGTAAAAAAAAAATTCGTAGGGAAAAGCAGGAAACAATTGACTAAGGAGGGCGCATTTTCCTTTTTGGAGGCTCAACACAAAAGCATGAAAGGCATAAAAGGTTGTCATTGACAAAAGTAGAAACTATGGGCATAGTTTCCAAGTTTGATGAATGACATGGATAGGGAAACAACTCACAAGGGTCCCTACTTTCCAATTACTCAAGGAGGGCGCATATGTGGCTAGGGTTAGGGATTCTATGAGTATGAATTGCTCTCACAGGTCACCATTGACCTCTAATTGCTAAATAGGTCACCCAGAGTTCTATTAAAGAAAAATTGAGCTCATTTACACAATTTTGTTGATGAGTTAATTGCTTAATGCTATGTGAGCATAATTTTATGAGTGACACAACTCATAGCTTTGGGAGATGAGCCCCAAACCTTCCCTTCCCCACTCCTTCATTCCTATTCTCTTCTATTTGTATGTATGGAGTGCTTAATGTTCAACCATTGAAGTTTTATCAGATATATTTTGCAGCCTCCATCTCATTCAGGGCGAGCTCCAATTAAGCCCAAGCTTCACCTACTCTCTTAGCCTTCTATGCATAATTTTGGGCCTCTTGCCCATCATTTCAAGTCCTTTTATGTAATGGTCAGTGAATCCAACGCTCTTTTATGTGTAACAACTGATTTACTCTATAATTTATATTTTTAATGTTGTAATAATTATGTTTATGAAGTTCACCCTCTCATTTTCTTATGAAAAGCTTAATTTGTCATTGTAATGGGTGACAATTCATCAATCTAGTGGAATAAGAAGGAAGAAAATGTTGTGGGAATGATTTGAATGGTGTTATATGTTCATTGAAGTGGTATTAGTATCTGTCATACTTCATATACTGTACTAAAGTCATTCTGCTATGTAATTCGTGCTTGATTCGGTGCCTTAGCTGGATTACTACTTTTATAGTTTTTGTAATAAAAAGAGTTCCACCCACTCAAATTCGGCAATGAAAGTTCCTCTAGGTCACTGATAGATCCACCTACCCATACATAATTCCATATCCTAAATTTGTTGGGTCCCTACTGGGTTTTGGGATCCTCCATTGCGCAGGACTTCCCTAGGCCAAAATTGCCTAAAATCCCCAATTAGTTCCTAAAATCCCCAGAACTCTCCAGATATGTTATAAACTATCCCAAACCATATTTTATGATATATGAAGGCCTGATAACACCTCTTCACTTTTCCCCAAGCTCTTGGTTGAAAGGACGGAAGGAATTTCCCTACTTTCACGGTTGGGTGATCCAGAAGCATGTGAGTAGGTTTTCGCATAGCGGACTTTGAAACCTGAATGGTCCCCAATCTAAATGTGTTGGGGGAGAGGAATTCACTGTTATGAAATTAATCTTGGTTTCTACCCACTTCCTGCTCCCTTTTCCACAAATTTCCCAACAAAACACCTTGAATTACCTAGTTTGAAGATTCACTAAGTGGTTGTAATTTAAAATCATAATTTTTATTTAATTTGCAGAATTAGTTAGTGTTCAGGTTTGCATATCATAATTGGGAACATTACGTCAAGACATTGCACCCATTTGGGTGAGGCTTCCTGGACTCCCTCTTGACTTTTGATCATTGGAAATTATCAATGAAATTGGTAATCAACTCAGGGAGTTTTTGGATATGGATAACTCATTCGAGGAAACAAGAGATATGAGAGTGGCTCAAATCCTAGTTAAATTGAACACAAGGGAATGCCTCAAGGAAGACATTGAAATAGAATGGTGGCCATTCACTCTTCTCTAGAACTTGGATTGTGAGGGTGTTGTGTCCAGATGCAAAATATGTCATGCATATGGCCATTTAGCGGATTCATGCCAACTTCCCTTCAAGCCAAGAAGTGGCAGTAGAGGTTCAAGCGACTCCTTCAAAAAGGGAACGTGGGAGGAATCAAAAGGGAGGGTCTCTCTAACCCCCCAAAAAGTGGCAAAATATCATTGGGGATTCAATTCATGAGTCAGATATGTTGGCTGGAAGAACTAATCCCGACCATGAGGGTGAAAGTTGTAGTATAGCAGAACATGAAGAAACTAGTGCTTGAAGAAAGGTAAGGGAAGGAAGCATGAATGATCGAGATCCTTCTACATCTTTAGGATTCATCCTCCACATGTACGCTTTATAACATTCAAGAATTATCTTGTGCACATATTGCAGATCCTTCATCCACCAAGCAAATGTTTGCTTCCTTACACTTGAACCCCACAATCTCCCCATTCCCAAAATCCTACAAGATATGTTGAGATCTCTACTCCATCTTTGAGTCCCACCTCTTCAAAATACAGATACAATTCTTGGCCTAGGAATTCTGGACACATTGTTAAATAATGACATTTGGGCATGAACCATCATACCATAGTCGGAGGGATAGGGAAAGGAAAAAAACCTAGTATTTACAAGGCCCAAGAACAGACCATGTTGGAAGTAGCAGTTGAAAAACAATATTCAATCAAAATATTGCTTAGAGCCACGTGATCCCCACTAGGGGTTCTAGAATGAAGATTCTCTCCTTCACTTGTAGGGGTTTGACGAACCCCTCCAAAAAATCATCAGTCAAGAGGTTGTTCCAAGCCAACTCTCCAGACGTCATTCTTCTTCAGGAAAGGATCTACATTCATCTCCTGTTAACTCATTTAGGTTTTGTAGTTCCTTTTATTTCTTGGGTCATGAACTGCATCAACTCAACATCCTTCATTGTTCTCATCAATGGTTCAGCTTCTCCATTCTTCAAATCTAAGAGGGGAATTTGACAAGGTTGTCCTCACACCCTTCTGATATTCCTGGCTATGGCTGAAGGACTTAGTAGGGCCTCAAGGGAGGCAAAAAGGAACAAAAACTTTAGAGGGATAAAAATATTAAACTCCCTTTTAATTACGCACTTACTTTTTGTAGACGACATCTTGATTTTCTACAATGAGTCCAAAAGAGATGTAGAATCCTTAGCTATAATTGCAAAACTCTTTTGTGAAGCCACAGGAATGGAGATTAACTCTAAAAAATTCAGTATGGAATATGGGGAAATCTAGATCTATAAGGGAATTTGTGCCTTTCAAATCGGTAACCTGGATGAGGGCTTGAAATATTTGGGTTTCCACTTAAAACCAAATAGATACCAAAAGGACTGGATGTGGTTAATATCAAATCTCTAGAAAAGGATCCATATCTGATCATATATATGGTTGTCGAGGTCTGGAAGGATGGTATTAATAAAATAAGTGCTTGAAGCTATTCCAAGCTATTGGATGACACTAGATTGGATTCCAAAAGGCATTTTGGAATTGGCCAGAAGACTATTTGTCATATTTTTGTGGAGCAGTAAAAAATATGAGAATATAATGCCATGGGTAAAATGGGAAATATTAACCAACCCCAAATCTCTGGGTGTATGGGGATTAAAAAATACCCATCACTTCTCAATATATTTAGTAGAGAAATGTGGATGGAGGATGCTCACCACCAACTCTTTGTGGACTTAGACTGTGGTACAAAAGTATATACACCCCCTAACAGTCATCGATTGGGTCAGATTGCCTAATAAAAGAAAGAACAATGTCTCGATTGTGTGGAAGCCAACTCTATAATCATTCGACTTAATAGAAAAAGGGTTGGCTTGGCGGATTGGGAATGGTTTCAATGTGAGAATTGGGCAAGACCCTTGGTTGGGGTAAAGATGTCTCCATTCCCTTCCTCCATATTCGTTGGACCATCTCCACAACAAAGGAATCTTCACTCTAATTCAGGTTTCCAAGCCACAAGAAACTACCCTTTGGCACTAAGGTTGGATTTCCGGATTTGGAACTTAGTAATGACGCGGTTGCATGTTGGAATCATTATTTAGAAGGACTCAAATATGGCCATGTTAGCATCTAGGATCATGAATATGAGCTTACATGGATCCTTGATCCCTCAGAGAGATACACTCCAAAAAAAGGATACTCATAGCTAAGTGCATAAGCAAACAATAAGGAGGTTCTTTGGTGGTGGAATCCTATCTGGAAATTCAAGTGCCCTCCCAAATCTAGGCTGCTAATGTGGTGCATTTTGGAAAACAAACTCCCAACGTGGGACAATCTCCAAAAACGATGCTTTGAAGGTGTAAACTGATACTCCCTCTGTAAAAACAGTGTCAAATCAACATAACACATCTTCATAAGTTGTCCCTACACCAGAAATATTTGGAAGGAATGCTCAAATACTACCACTCAAAACCTCACTTGGGAAGGAGATACTGTTGATCAAGCCCTGAAATAGTGGAACATGAACTCAACCAATGAAAACTACAAAGCCCTTCCACTTATCATTAACTGAGGACTTTGGATAGCTTGCAATGCTCAAATCTTTAATGATAAATCTTGGTTCTAGAGGGAACAACATTAGTGAGTCTAAACACAATTTCCTTTTTTTCCTCAAGTTAAAGAAGTCCCACCGACCAGAGTTATTAGAGAGGAAACATTTGATAAGGACACCCCATGGGCCTACTTCGACAGAGCTTCTCAACAATATGCCTACATCTATAGGGGTGGGGCTGTTATTAATAAATCAGAAAACTATTGCTTCAAAATCTCCATGGGTTTTGGAAGCGGATCTAACAACTATGTTAAATTCCTTTCTCTTAAAACATTAATGCTAATTGCAATAGAAAATGATTGGCAAAGTTTGCAAACCTTCAGTGATTCTATGTTGGTTATTTATTGGTTCAACGAAATACAAAGATGCACAAATCTTCATTTGAGCCCTATTTTGACGGAGATACAGGAAACTACAAGGAATTTTGACTACCTCTCTTACAAACATGTGTGCAGAGAGCATAGGCAAGAAGCAGGCTCATTATCTAAAGAAGGCCTTCGTCTAGGTAAAGGAGATATTTAAGTAATTGAGTCTAGACATGTACTTCTTTTTTGTTGGTAAATAAAAGCTAGCTCGGTGCTTCCAGTTGAGTGTGGTATTTCAAGTAGTACTTTTCAAAGGGATTTTGTTCGAGAAGCAAGTTAAGTAGCTAAATATTATATATAAGTCAGATGATGACAACCACAGTTTTTTGAAAATATTTTTGTGTATTAGCAACTGGATGGTAGATTCCGAAAAGTATATGCCATGAATATACCTGTAAATGTAATTTTATACTCATTGATATATATCATCTTTTATATTCCATAGACTTTATTAGATGATGACAACCATATTTTTTTTAGAATACTTTTTGTCTATTAGCCATTGGATGGCATAATTTTATTCCAGAAAGTATATGCTATGCATATACCTGTAAATGTAATTTTATTGTCATTAATATATATCAACTCTTATATTCCACAGACTTATCAAATGATGACAACAACATTTTTTTTAGAATACTTTTTTCTTTCCAACTTGTATATTATGTGCTCAAATTAAAGTTCCAAATGAGTTTCAGTTGTAAATTTATGTAATGTTGTATGTTTCATTGTTGTAATTTTGTTTGTCCTCATCTTTGTTTCATTGTTGTAATTTTAAATACCTCTCTTGCAAACATGTGTACAGGGAGCGTAGGCAAGAAGGGGGCTCATTATCTAAAGAATTTCTTCAGCTGGGTAAAGGAGAGTTCAAGCAATCAAGTCTACACATACACTTCTTTTTGTTGGTTAATAAAAGTAAGCCCAATCCTTCCAGTTGAGTTAGGTATTTCAAGGAGCAATTTTGGAAAGGATCTTGTTCAAGAAGTAAGATAAGCAGCTAAAGGATATATATCAACTATTATATTTCACATACTTTATCAGATGATGACAACCAGATTTTTTTTAGAATACTTTGTTTCTATTAGCCATTGGATGGCAGACTTTTATTCTGGAATATATATGCTATGCATATACCTATAAATGTAGCTGTATACTCATTGAAATATATCAGCTCTTATATTCCATAGACTTTATCATATGATGACACACACAATTTTTTTAGAATACTTTTTGTCTATTATGCACTAGATGTCAGACTTTTATTTCGAAAAATATATGCTATGCATATACTTGTAAATGTAATTTTATACTCATTGATATATATCAACTCTTTTATTCCATAGATTTGATCAAATGATGACAACCACAATTTTTTGAGAATACGTTTTGCTTTCCAACTGGTATATTATGTGCTCCACTTAAAGTTCTAGACGAGTTTCAACTGTGAATTTATGTAATACTGTATGTTTCATTGTTGTAATTTTGTTTGTCCTCGTCTCTATTTTACTATTGCTATGATACTTTCTATTTTTCAATTTAGTAGAGTTGTTTTCAATTTGTTCACAAATCTAAATAAGGATAATAAACATTAAGATTTCATATAATTAACCCAAGTTGCTAAAATTTGAAAGTTACACAAACTCTTTATAGGCATATTTGAATTTATATATGTTTGAACAATGTTGTCCATAGACAAATTGAACAATGCATATTCTAAATTCATGGATTATCCCCACAACTATCTTATAGATCAACTCCACCTTCAAACATTAGTTGTATTGTAAACAACTAACTGCTTACAATAGTAAACAACTAGTTTATTCCACTTCAACCTTAGTTGTATTGTAAAAATTGAGAGTCTTAGATATAGATGGATTTGAGCTATCCGCCACTAGATGACAGAATTTTATTCGGGAAAATATATGCTATGCATATACTTGTAAATGTAATTTTATGCTCATTAATAAAATTACCATTTTTTTATGAGGAAAAAAACATAATAAAAAATTATGTCCAACATAAAAATACAAACAATATAACGAAACAATGAATTTAACAAAGTTTCTTATTCAAATCATTGTGAGATACGTGCGTTAATATTTTATTAAATTTTGTGTCTTCACGAACATATGTTGATACAAAATGAATGGAAGAAACATCCAAGTAATCCTATTTTTTTCTGCCAACAATTCATACCATATCTTGAGCATTTTAAGGGTATTGTAATAGGTAATTTGTATTGGTACATTTAATACCGAAGAATTTCAAAGTTTATGCCATAAGAATCATCATTTTTTAAACATGGATTACAAATAATTCTAAAAATTTAGAAGTCTTGGTCATTGACATCATTGTATGCAACAATGTCATCTAGTGTATCATTGTTAATGTTCATATGATATTTCAAGTAGTAAATATTATCATCATCCTCATCTTGACCTGCATCATCTCCATCATCATTGAAATTTGACTGTAGATCATCCATATTGTTATGAGATGTATTTGGATCATCATTTTCTATACCATCCATATTGTTGTCTTCCATAACATCATATAACTCTGAATTGTTGTCTTCTTATGCCTGAACATAACCATCTTCAACATCATCATGGATGTGAATTTATTCAATGTTCTCTAATCCTTCTCTCTCATTTTGTTGGCCATCATTGTTTTTCTCAATATCCACCAATGCATCGTCAAATATATGCCTTAATCTTGGATCATAATGTATGATAAACATCCATTTCGGGTCCATAATATCTTCATAGAAAAATACATGCACATGAATGAGTACAGACATATATTAGACACATGTTATAAAAATTTCATTGATTAATAAATACATGTATATATTCTCAATAAACAATGTATCAATAGATTATTGATCACTATTGCTTCTTGTTTGAGTTAAAGAAATACATGCTCACAATGAATTGGTAGAACATAAGGCTTCTTATCCTCCAGTAGGAACCTTTATGAATTTATAGAAAACAATCGGCTATGAGTATCATGTCTTCGTGCCCACTCAAATACTTCATACCATCTACAATTAAAAATACAATATTTAAAAGAGTTGTAATCCAACTCAATAATTTTTTTTGTATTTTCCCAACATATTGTAGATTTCCTTCAATAAGATTCTTATCTTTTGAGCTTGATTGACTATATTGCTTGAAGTCAACCATGATAACACACTCGAAGGATCGTCTCTTTACATCTACATGTTCTACACAATAATGCCGACCATATGCCCACATTGCTGGATATTTCCTTGCTCATGAAAGACAATTTATTTCGGTTAAAACTAATATAATGACAGGTATTAAAATAATTAATAGTGTCAAACTGTAAGGAAACAACATTTTGTAAAATTCCAACTGTACCTTTTTTTCACATCCTTTAGACATGTTGATTTGATCTTATGTTATGTTTAAATCTATCCCTGCATCTTCTATTTGATTTTGAATTTGTTCAACAACTGATTTTAGTGTGCAATATTTGCCCCATTCCCCTTGCAGAGCAGTAGGAAATGGGGTATTCTTTGGGTTCGATCTCTTAAATTGTCTCCTTGCTTCTAACACTTCTTCTCTCTTTTTATCATACAAATCAATCCATTTGTTCATAAAGTCCATGTGGTACATAGTGAACTTGTCGAGTATAACACTTTCGTCTACACCTATTACATGTCAACATGTTTGTTTCAAACTCCAAAGGCCGCTGTGTTAAGTTGACAAATAGATTACATAGTAAATTAATGATTGCAATAAAAACAACCACAATGATAAAGAGTTTACTTATAATTTCTACTTGAACACCATTGAATTGTGGGTTTTCTTCATTAGTAATATATGGTGTTCGTTCTTCATCCCATAATCGTGACTCGTCTTCAAAATCCTTACTAAGGAATTCACATAGGAATAAAAATGTTTCATTATATACATACCCTTCAGCCATGCCGCCCTCTGGATGTGCCTTTTTCCAGACATATATTTTTAGATTTTTCATATACCTCTCAAAGAAAAACAACCACCTCGTTCATATGACACCTGCCAATTCAATGTCATCGACTAGGTGTATAAGTAAATTGGATTGTGGGTCCATGAAACTTTTAGGGAGCTCCTTCTCAAACACACATACAATTTCTGCAATTTCCTTCTTCCATTTTGACACTTCACATTCGTGGATATCCTTGGATGTCACCCACCTAACACAAGAATAGTAAATTAGTATGAACCTTTAGGCAAAAATTAAAATGAAATACAATATCTTTATGTCTCTCACACATGAACATTTTATACCACATACCTTGCAAACGCTGACAATCGACTTATGGAAATTTTCAAGTGAACGACGAGACAAGAATCCCCTCTAATTCCCAATGGCATGATATGTTGTCAAACACATTTATCAAAGGTCATTAGTTGTTTTTGTCACACAATAAAATATCATAATATATTTAGTACCTAATCAATTTTACCAATAAAAGTTAAATGTTGATATATAATACCTTCATAAAATCATGAAAATAATGTGTTTTAAATCCCGTGCTATGTCCATAAACTATAAAAGCATTATGCAATGATGACCCATAGCTAGTAGATGTCCGTATTCAACATATGCTATTTTTTAGTTGGTATAGTTCTTTCTTTTTCAAAATCCACGGGGCTTTTGCGTATGTTTCATTTTCCTTGTTTGGCCACTAATGTTTTCTATCAAATTTGGTATACGAAAGAGTGATATATCGCCTTAAAGACAAGGTGTCCTTGTCTTTGATTGATATATGTCGAAATATAGAATCTGGCACATTTTTGAAAATGTGCATAGGATATAATATGTGAGATATTAATAGATCCTTCCAATAAGGGAGCTCATAAAATATGGATTTATTTTTCATTCCTTCTGGCATATTAACTACATTTTGTTTTGGTTCTTCAATTGAATGATCCCAATTAAAAAAATCCTCACAAGATTTCAATTCCGCATATTCATATTTCTTAAGCCAATCACCTGGACCCATAATCATGGGAGGGCTTCTATTTTCAACTTTTCCATCAAATTAATTCTTTAGGCGATTTCTAAACTTATGATATGGTGGTAGTAACACCTTGTTGTTTGTGTAAATAAATTTATGTATATCTCTAGAATAGCTCCCTTGAAATTTTTATGCACATCTTGGACATGAAAAATTTCCCTTTGCTTGAATCCTTGTAGTTCAATAATTAATGGCAATAACGTAAAACAATATTATAAAAGTAAGTATGAAAGTATCGATGAAAATAAAACATGAGTGTAAATACGTAAATATTTTATCTTACCAGAACAAAAATAAAATGCTAGGAAATTATGGATAGTCCAACATAGCACACCATACAACATGAATGACCTATTTGATGGAGGACGTGATATGCCATACATGCTTATGCCTTTCCATAGTAGTTGCATGTGATCAATAAAAGGCACAAGATAAACATACATGTTTTTAGCTTGAAGCTTTCCTGAAACAATGAGACTTAGCATAAGGTGCTCCTTTATAACACTCATACATGGGGGAATATTGTATACTATCAATCCAATTGGCCAAACAATGTTATTTGATCTCATGAAAGAGAATAGGCACACTCCATCTATTGCAATCCAAAACCTGATGCTACGAGGCTCATCTTTGAATTTTTTTTGGCCATTTTTCCTCTATGTGTTTCAATGCTTTAGAGTCAGTCGAAATTCACATGAATCCATCTTTACTCATGTTCTTTGCATGCCAGTCCATCAATTGTGCAAGTGACTTGCAATGAAACATTCGTTGAAGTCTAGGTATAATTGACACGTGTCGTACAACCTTAGTTGGTACTGTAGGACCTTGTGTATCTGTATGATATCTCTTCTCTTTGCATAATGACATTCTAAGTTGTTTAGAAATTGATATCTATATAAAATGAAATCATTTATACATGAATGAATTTGCTTATATTCAATCGCTAACTCAACCAATAACTGACGTGCCTCTCTGCAAGTTGATGGAAACACATTCTCCTCTAGAAATATTTTTGATTTTAGTGCCCTATAAGATTTCCAAATATTAGATCAATTGAATGTTTGAATTATGATGAACATGTTTTATATGTCAATCTATATTAGGACTATTCATAAACAAATTGCATACACCAATTGATAATGCATTGTAAGAAATAGATTTCAACTCACTTAAGTAGGGTGGTGAATCCTTTGTCTGACCAACCAAATAGTGACTTGATTTCTAATAATATTAATGTGCATGCTAGTTTTGAGGTTCTACTTGCACCTGATTTGAACACAGGTGTATTTGTTGCTTGCTTGATGGAGTCTTTCAAGTTGTTATCATCAACATTATGTTGGCGGTAATTACCCCTGCTTTCATCATTACTGTCATCCATATGATCATTGTTGTTGCCATTGTTTCCATCCCCGAAGAAACATGTAGGCATTTCATTCAATCCTTCTTCATACACTACATTTTCACTATCATGATCACCATCATTAATACTAGGTGGCATGTCATCAGCATATGCTAATCTCATAAGATGTTCAAATTTCTTAGGTGGTATAATTCTCTTTAATACGCTCTTTTTTCCTTGGTATGGTTTAAAGGATGGTTTGGATAATCCTGTCCAAATATTAATAGCCCATTTCAATCTTGTGTTTTAGTAGCCATTATTCCATCATCTTTTACCTATCAACAAACACAACCATTATTTAATATTTGGCAACAATTTGATAAATCATAAATGTAGCAATTTCAAAGAAATATAATCAAATATGTCTTGAGAAAGTAAAATATAAAAGGTATGAACATATATACATCAATTTAATAATCAAACATTATTTTATAGATTGTTTTATTTATATAATGATTTGAATAAAACACAATTTTTACAACACAGTTTATAAAATATAAATCCACACTCATTTATTACTCTTTGGTTTTCCGCCCTTAAGAACATCCTTAGGGAGACCCTCTCTTCCCTTTTCTTTCGCGCAAGAGTGTGTTTTAGGAAGGGGTAATAAATCAATAACTCATCCCTAGTGTTAAGATTCATAATAGCCTCAACCATTATCAATCTATCAACCTCTCTTTTCATATCTCCATCTTTATCATTTATAACCTCAACAAATTAACAATCCGGTCTTACAGTAGGGTCCCTTCCCTTACTACTATTTATAAATATTGCAAGAATTTTGTGTGTGTGTATGCACGTCCATATATATATATATATATAAGATGACCTTTATTCATTTCTTTTTCACTTTCCAATTGGAGACGATGTGTATGTATATTCAAATTTAAACCCTTATGCTGACATGACAGGCTTATATTGTAATGTCCCCAAAAATCGATTTTTTTTTTATAGGCTATTAAAAACTACCTAAACAAAACATTATTCACTTGCGGAATTATATCGTACACTTCATGTACCACTGTTTACTCGTAAGCTGTTCTTATGTTATGTTATTTACCTTCAGTCATTATTATTCATGTATTTTACTTATGATGTTGTACTGCTGTTTATTGCTTGGTCTTATGTTTATACATCTGTTGCGTATTTGTCGTTACTGGATTTTAAATGCTTCGTCCTTTCTGCATAGTCGTACTTGTTAATTATAAAGTTCTAACTTAACTTTGTTTGTGGAAACAAAGTGGGCGAAGTGGCGGGACTCGTTCTCCCATGACGGTTTGAGAGGTAAAGGTGTTTACTTGTTTGTAGGCTTACTTAGTTCTCTGAACTAAGGCACCTATTTTACTTCACTTGCAGTTCATACTTTGCGATGAGGTTTTGTTTAAAGTGTACTGGAAGTCTTGATCTTAAAGAACATACTGCTGGTTGACTTGGTTCCTTGTTGACTCAGAATTATAACCAGGTAAAATACTACTCTCGTAAATTTTGCTATCACTGCTAAATTTCTTGTACATTATTTATGCTTCATTATGGTTTTGTATCTTGTCGTTTATGTCTTAGTATGTTTTTATGTTTTAAGTTTACTTTATTGAAAATTATTAACATTTCCTATGTTCTTTTGTTTGCAGGTCAATATCTTGGCTTAAGGACGGACCTTTGATTTTTATGAGGGTTAAATGTTTGACATGGCAAATGTTCACTAAGCATTAAGCTTAGGACAATTCACATTTTATTAAGTTAAGGCTTTTACGCCTGTGGTTTATATGTTATTATGTTTTAAGTCTTGAGGCTTGACTTAGGTCTAATGCATGCCATACTTGGACTTTGCATTGACCTTAACTATGCCATGTATTAACCTTGCTATAACATAAACTTTGTAATGTATTAATATTACGATATGGTTTGGGGTGGCAACATAATATATGGTTGGAGCATATGGTAAGGGATTTTAACCCTTGCATGGCAATGGAGACCAATACAAATTCGAAGTTACCACACTATGGCATAGTGGGTTTTGGATTCGGTGGTGGTAACCAGCTGGTGCCATTAATGCACCTTGGTTTTCATGGCAGCCCTCACTTAGGCTTGGATCTTGAATGGTTTGTCATTTCATTTTCCATTTTGGGTTTTGTCTTGGCTCTGCGCAGGGGATAATGGAGGTGACCTCCAAAATGGGAAGGTAAGCTTCGCTTGGGGTTTTATTTCCTGCTATTTTGTTTTGGTTGAAACTTCTATTGTTGACATGCTTCTAAATCATGGTTTCATTGTTGGTTGTGGGTGCCGAGGGATGATGAAGAAGAGCAGCATGGATCGAGCTTTGTCAGGGTTTTGACTGTGAGCGATATGCAAGGTAAGCCTTACCAACAAGTTTACGCTTGTTGTCTCTCAACCTGTTTGCGTGGTGTTTTGTTGTTTGATGTTGGGGTTCTCTATGGGGTTTAAGTTCTCCTTCGGGATTTGTAATGCACATATTTGGGTTTTTAATTAATGGTGTAGGTTTTGGTCGTGGAGCAAACTCATGTTTCTCACAGGCTCTATGTATTTAGGTTTTGGGTTATGTAAATCGTAAAGGGATTTGGGATTTTGAGCCATGGGTTGCACCATTGCTTGCAATGGTGCCATAGTCCATTGGCATGCCTGTGTGGAATTAATTTTGGATTTTAATGGTGACGGTGTGGAAATACTGCAATTGGCATTACTACTCATAATGTGAATACCCTATGTTTATGAGATGGCCATGGTTATTTTGCTTACTATGTGTGTATGGAATTTAATTGCCGTGCTAAAGGTTTATTATGATGGTTTTATACACAAGCATATGCCTTCGTTTATGGTCTGTGTGTTGGATATTCATAATTGATTGTAATGGTTGATAGCATGGGGTAAGGCCATGCCGTAAATGGCTTGAGCCTTTCCCATCGTGGCTGCGATAGCTTCACTGTGTTTTATTACTGTTTACATTTCATTGCTAAATCTTGTGGGGTGAAAACATTAACAGAGTTAGTCATTATTGTATTCAGAATGTGTATTTTTATTGGGCATGCCATGACTTGGGCGAATGCTGTTCATAGCTTTAAATGGTTGTTTTTACTGTTTAACGAATTTGCGGGTTTAGTTTATAATGTGGATTATATCTATATGCCCAGGGTGCAAGCCCACGATGGCCTTCGTCGATGTGTTTAGACTTTTGAATGGACTATGTAATTTAGCTGATTAAGGCCAAGGTCAAGCTTACAAGGCAAGGGCAGAAGCATAGCTTCACGACTTGCTATAGCGAAGTATTGGTTATCATTTTAGTAGTGTTGGTTTTTAATTGATGTAGCCTGCATAGTATAATCTATAGCGTGGCCTTGATAAATAATAGCCTCAGGGTTAAATCCTGGTAGTGGATAAATGTGATGATTTGTATTTTAATTTGGATGAGGACTAGGATTGTATGCCCACATGATTCGATTCCTAACCCCATTTGTAATTATGTGGAACTGTGATACGATTTTGATATCGTTTAATACAAGGAACGATTCCTGTGTAATGATATATTTGTTTAGTTCATTATATGTAATGTTTGACGAGTTATGTAATTTTGTTTAATGGTTATGCATAAATGAATTGGTTGTTTATGGAGACCTGTGACTTGGTTTGTGAACCCACAGGGATCGAAGTCATGACCTCTGTTGGCGTTCAGGATTTCAATTACTAATCGTTTAATGTTATGTGTTTATGATAGATTAAATAGAACTATGGATTCTTATATGTTTGTGTGTGTGTGTGTGTGTGTGTGTGTGATCAGAGATTCGATAAAGGACCACATGGATGGTCACGATGCCTCCTCTGTTCATTTAATTATGATGTTGTTGCTTTAAATGCAATGTTTTATATTAGTTTGTATTTCATGGGGCGGACCTTGAAAGGTCATTAATGGTTATTTAATCTTTGATTTAATTATAGCATGTTCTTTGTTGATTTAATTTATATTCTAGCTCTGTTACTAAATACTTATATTTAGTATTCTGGTTTACTTATTGTTGTTAATAATTAGATGGATACTATCATAGTTCTTTTATTGGTACTTTAGGTTGAATCTAGTATACATATATAATTATACGACTCCTATTTCTGAACTAGTTTTGAAATAAATTTAATCAAGCCTTTGTTGACAAATGAAATATGTAAGCAGAGTAATAAAGCCTAGAGAACGATTACTTAGTTACTGGAAACAAACCCTAGTTTATAGTAAACATAATTTGAGTACTGAAGTAATACAGAAACAAACTTAAAGGTACAAACTTGGTAATATACATCACATGATAAAATTTGCAGCCTAAGGTTAATATTTAAGAAATGCAAACCCTAGCAGATTCTAACCAGAGAATCAAACACATAGGGTTAGGAGATGCATTGAAATCATTTACCTAGCATATCCAGCAATTAATATAGAAAATAGAATAGATAGTCTAGGGATTCATACCTAAAATTGAAGCTCTGTTAATGGCTGAACCTACACACTCAAATAATCAGCACTAACAATTCAATGCAAATCTAACCTTTGTTTTGATGACCAGATCACTTGGGAACTACCACATTCCTCCCAACCATGACTCGAAACCGTCCTTGGTTTTAATCTGGATCCCCCTGAACTGGACTCCAACATGCAAGTAGATTAGAGCTCCTAAGGTAGGGTTTCCTATCTGGTGTATCAGATCTGGATCAATTCTCCTTTTTCCTTCCAGGAAAATGTTTCTTCAAGAATTTACTTGAGAGAAAATAGGCAGAAAATGACTCCTCTAATGATAGATCAGAACCCCAAGCCTTTCCTTGGCTTGAGTCTTTATAGACTGACTTTTCAGTCAAAGGGATAGTTAAATCAAGAAATCCTTGATTTATTGATTTAACCCTTTTTAATTACTTGGGTAATTTTTCAATATTTTAACTTAGGAACTTTTAACTAGTTCCTAGTTAGACTTTCATAGTTATTATACTATTTATTAATTTTTTAATAATAAATAATAATTGATGGAGCTTCTTCTTCTTCTTTCATTATTTTATATTATTTAATATATTTAATTCTTTATACAGACCATGTATAAAGGACATAATAATATAACACTTTGTTAACATTCGTCTTTGGGCATCATATACCATGATCCCTAGACTTAATGACACATCTTCATAAGGTCAAGTAGGTAGATGGTTTAGGTCTACTAGGCTAGGCAACTCTAAACATCCTTGCATGTTGTATTTCCCTTGTATAACATGGTAGCTCTTCAGTACTTTGATGAGAATACAGAAATTTGAAATTTCATTTAACCGCTTATAAATAAGTATGACGAGATCAATATTTTTCTCGAGTCGTTTTCACTCAGAATTTATTAAATTATTTTCAGTAAACCCTAGCGCTTACCAGAGCCCATACTCAACGCTTTAACAGGGAGTTACAATTCAGTGCAATTCTAGAGCTCCTCGCTCAACACAAATGCTAGGATGTACTTGTATGATACACCTAGGGATACAATGACCAAGGATCCGATGCTTCAAATCATATGCTCAACATCAACATGGAAGGCTCCAGGGCTTATGCCCAACACTTCCAATTATCTTTTCATGTGTTCCAGAGCTTCTCGCTCAACACAAAGGTAAGTACTCATGTGCTCCAGAGCTTCTCACTCAACACAAATCATCAGTCACTCAAGTGCTCTAGAGCTTCCCACTCAACACAAATCATCAATCACTCAAGTGCTCTAGAGCTTCTCGCTCAACACAAAACATCTCATCAATCACGTGCTTCAGGGTCCATTCCCAACACAAACAAGCATATATATATATATCAACAATAATTGGCTTATGCCCAATATATATAAAAAATCATCATGTTCATATGCAATGGGGTCTTTGACCCAATATAAAAATAAAACATCAATATAATCATCATAATCAATAGGCACATGCCTATAAGTGTTAGGTCCAAAATTCAGGATATTACATCCCTCCTCGCTTAGAACAACACCATCCCTAGTGTTCTAGGGACTCGAAACAACATCATGAAACAAGGTGGGGTAAGCCTTTCTCATGGTGGCCTCGTTCTCCCAAGTAGCCTCATCAGCATCAAAGTGCTTCCATTGCAATTTCAATTGGACCACAGTGCACTTCCGAAGCTGCACTTCTCTCTTGTCCAGTATATGAGTAGGCTCATGGGTAAACTCCCCTTCAGGTTCCACCTATAATAGGGACCAATCAACAACATGTTTAGTATCATAAACATATTTCTTTAACAAAGATGCATGGAAAACATTGTGGACTCTTACATGTGTGGGAAACGCTAGTTCATAAGCCACTGGCCCTTTCTTGGCCAGTATTTCAAAAGGTCCGCAAAAGCTAGGTGCTAACTTATTGCACCTACCTAAGCTTAATGAGCTTCGTTTGGATTTTACTTTTAAGTAAACATGATCGCCTATTTGAAATTCCTTATCTTTTCTTTTCCGATCTGCATAAATTTTCTGGCGGTCTTGTGCTTCTTTAAGGTTCACTTGGACCTTGGTAACCAACTGTTCCAAGTCCATCAACAAATCAGGCCCTTACATGAACCGATCCACCGGGATATCCCAAGTAATTGGTGTTCTACACTTTCGTCTATAGAGTACCTCAAAGGGATTCATCTTGGAGGAAGTTTGATAACCATTGTTATACGCAAACTCTGCAAGGTGCAGGTAATCCTCCCACTTCATGGGGTTGTTCATGACATACACTCATAGAATGTCCTCAACAATTTGGTTTACTTCCTCTGTCTTCTCGTCTGTCTGCGGGTGATATGTAGTGCTAAAGTTCAACTGTGTCTCCAATCTGGAGAATAAATATCTCCAAAAGTTTCATGTAAACTTAACATCTCAATCTAAGATAATTTCCTTGGGTATCCCATGCAATCTAAATATCTCTTTCAAGAAGATATCAGCAATGTTCATGGCCTTGTAGGTCGACTTCATAGGAATGGAGTGTGCTTCTTTCAACAACTTGTCGATGACCACAAAAATAGAATCATTTTGCTTCTTACCTTTTGGTAAACCGGTGATAAAGTCCATACTAATCACTACTAATCACCTCCTACTTCCATTCCAGAATGGGTAATGGCTACAGCAATCCTGCAGGATGCTGATGCTCAAATTTAACTAGCTGGAATTCCTGACATTTCGCAATAAACATTGCAATGTTAGATTTTAATTTAGGCCAAAAAAAGTGTCTCTTGATAGCGGATATCATATTTTGATATCCCAGGTGCCCTAAGTAGGGTGCCCGATGAAATTTTGTGAGCATGCTGGACCGAAGGTCCCCTCCTTCTAGAACATACAAGTGATCCTTAGACCATAGCAGTGTGGATTCGTCTACCTTGTATTCTTTTTGTTGATGAAACAACATGTCCTCCTTGACTTTCATGAGGATTTCCACATAAAAGGGGTCAACTCCGTTGTCCGCTCTAATCCTCTCATGCAAATATGCATTGGTTTGACTCAAGGTCACCTCATAAATCATATGAGTTCATCGGCTCAAAGCATCGACAACCTTATTCTCTTTTCCCTTAATGTGCTTTAGCTCGAAATGGTACTTGCCTAGGAAATCCAACCATTTGGCTTGCCTTGCATTCAGATCCGGTTGATCAAATAAATAATTCAGGCTCATATTGTCTGTCTTCAGAAGGAACTTCCTTCCCATGAGGTAGTGCCTCCACATCCTCAAAGCATGGATGATGGTAGCTAACTCAATATTGTGCGTAGGGTAATTTTTTCATGCTCTTTTAACTTCCACGATTCATAACAGATTGCATGATCATTCTGCAAGAGGACTCCTCCAAGTCCTTCCTTCCTTGCATCCGTGCAAACAATGAAATCCCCATCGGGATCTGTAATTCGTAACACTGGTGCGGTCATCAAAATCTGCTTAAGCTTTTGAAAAATTTCTTCACACTTAGCGGTCCATAAGAACTTACTTGCTTTCTTCTGCAAAGCGGTCACGGGGCAAGCGATTCTCGAGAAATTCTCAATGAACTTCCGATAATATCCGGCTAATCCCAAAAAGAACCTAATTTCAGTGACATTGGTAGGGGTAGGCCAATCCTTTATGGCTTTAATATTTTCCAAGTACACAACTATCCCTGTCTTAGAGATAACGTGGTCTAGATACTGTATTTGTGGTTTGTCAAAATCACACTTACTAAACTTAGCGTAAAGCTAGTGTTCTCTCAACACTTGTAGTACTATGCGAAGATGTTCTTCATGTTCTTCTTTATTCTTCGAATAAACCAATATGTTGTCTATAAATACCAAGAAAAACTTATCCAGATACCTATTGAATAAGCTGTTCATCATACACATAAAGTTCGCGGGTGCATTGGTCAACCCGAATGACATCACTACAAACTTGTAGTGCCTGTATCTTGTATGAAAGGTGGTTTTGTAAATATCCTCATTGCGAATCCGTACTTGATGGTACCTAGATCACAGGTCAATCTTTGAAAAGATTCTGGCTCCTCCCACCTGATCGAACAAGTCATTGATCCTAGGGAGTGGATAACTTTTCTTGATAGTCATTTTGTTCAACTGACGGTAGTCGATGCACATCCGCATTGTATCGTCCTTCTTCTTTACAAACGATATCGGTGCTCCCCAAGGAGACACACTGGGTCGGATATACCCTTTCTCTATTAACTCCTGCAACTACAGTTTGAGTTCCACCAACTCAGGTGCACTCATGTGGTAAGGGGCTTTGGAGGCTGGAACTGATACTGGGGTTAGTTCGATGGAAAAGTATAAGTCTTGTTTAAGAGGTAATACTAGGATTTCCTTGGGAAGCACATCCTTTAATTCTTCAAGAATGGGGAAGTCTTATATGCGTTGTTCCCTATCAGACTCTATGTCTCGGATGTTTACTGCAAACAACTTGCAGCCTTTCCTAACGCATTTCTTTGCTTATAAGGAAGATATCTATCTTATAGAAACTTTCTTTGGAATGCCCTGGACCTTCACTTGGTTCCCTAGGCTATCATTACACAAGATAGACTTGTGCAAATAATTGAGTATGACATGGTGTTGTCCCAGCCAGTCCATGCCGATAAGTACATTATACGATCCTAAAGGCAGGATGTTCAGGTTTACTTTCATAGGAAAACCATTCCGGTTTACCTCACATTCTTTAACAATTTCTGAAACTCTCAGTTTCGTACCTGTGGTTAGATGAACCAGCCAAGGTTTATCATGTTTTACTTTGCCTAGTTTGCATATATCAACAATTTTAGGCGAAACATAGCTCTGGCAAGCACCGAGATCGATAAGTATTGAAATAGAAGTGTTCAAGATCTTACCTTCTATCTCAACCATTGTAGCTTGATGGTCTGCCTGTCGGCCATCCAATGCTGCATAGATCTGCGGTGTTTCAGCTATGTCCTCAATAGTTGGTTCTTCCTGTAAGTTATGCAAGACCCCACCGGTCTTGCTCTTACAATCTTGGGCATAATGAGGCTCGCTGCATTTCCAGCACTTGATCTGTAGCGGGGTAGCATTGGCTCCACTTGCTACCGATTTGTTAACATTAGCAGTTGGTACATAAGGCCTTGTACCAGATTTATTAAAGTTTTTGTTGACTTGAAAGCTGTTATTCTACTTCCTGTATGGTTGTGGGTTGGACCCAAGTTTGTGGTTATCAGAGAAGTTCTTAGACTTGTCTCTGTTTCGATTCATTTTCTCTTGGCTCAGCTTTCCATGCTCATAATAGAGCCTAGATTTGTGCAGTGTGGCATCCAAAGTCTTAGGCATGTCGAATTCAATCCTGTCTCGAAAACTGGGAGGAAGACATCCTAAGAATTGCTGGATCTTTACCTTTTCTTCTTTGATGTATTGTACATAATGCAACATATCTAGAAATATATTAATGAATGCGTCCATAGTCATGGATCCCATGCGTAGTTTGTGAAACTCTTTCACTTTTCGGTCAAAGAACCTTTCCGACATATATTTTTCTTGAAAATGTTTTCAAAAAGTACCCAAGCGTATTTCCCAAAGCTCATCTTTCTTGGTGTGCTTTAAATCCCTCCACCATCTTGCAGCCTTACCGTTGAAGTTATAGACGGCAAGTCGAGCCTTCATCTCACTTGAATAGTTATGAACCTGGAAAGACTTACTCATGCCCAACAGCCACTCTTCAGCCTTCTCCTCGATGTTTACTTCACCTTCATACGTCGGGGCTCTTATTTTTCGAAACTCCCCCTGAAGATTGTCATTACTTCTTTGTTTCTTTCTTTGAGGAGAAAGAGAGTCATCACTAAAAGGACTGTGATGATCTCCTTTTGGTGCTTCAAGGGTACATTCCTGTTTTTCTCCTTCTCTTTGGCTGTTGGCTCGTTTATGGTAAGGTTCTCTTTTGGAACTGTTTGTGGACTAGGTAGATTTACCCTGTAGGCTTCCTCCCGTCATATTTCTTAGTAACGCTTCATTTATAGCTTGCTGTTCTTTTCTTTCGTTCAAACTGTCTTCTTTGAGACTTCACAATTCTGCTTGAATACTATGTATAGTCTTCAAAATATCAAAATTCAGCTCCACCACCAATTCTCCTTCTGTGGTGGGGGTGTTCATTCTTCCTTGCCGACTGTTATCTTCCTCAATGGTCATAAACTGAACTATTCAAAAAACATTTCCTGAAATTTCAAATTTTTTAAATAACAGAAAAATTTCCTGTTAGTAACAAATTTAATATCATACTTTATTTTCCTGACAGTAAGTACTTGGTGCGCCCATAGGTCTCTTAGTATTGAAACTGGGCTCTGATACCACTTTTAATGTCCCCAAAAATCAAAAAATATATTTTTTCATAGAATAGTAAAAACTACCTCGACGAAACATTATTCACTTGCGGAATTATATCGTACACTTCATGTACCACTATTTACTCATAAGTTGTTCTTACGTTATGTTATTTACCTTCAGCCATTATTATTCATGTATTTTACTTATGATGTCGTACTGCTGTTTACTGCTTGGTATTATGTTTATACATCTGTCACGTATGTGTCGTTACTAGATTTTAAATGCTTCGTCCTTTCTGCATAGTCGTACTTGTTAATTATAAAGTTCTAACTTAACCTTTTTTTTGTGGAAACGAAGTGGGTGGAGTGGTGGGACTCATTCTCCCATGACGGTTTGAGAGGTAAAGGTGTTTACTTGTTCCCTGACTTAATTAGTTCTCTGAACTAAAGCACCTATTTTACTTCACTTGCAGTTCATACTTTGCGACGGGGTTTTGTTTAAAGTGTACTGGAAGTCATGATCTTAAAGAACATACTACTGGTTGACTCCGTTCCTTGCTGACTCATAATTATAACCAGGTAAAATAGTACTCTCGTCAATTTAGCTATCACTGCTAAATTTCTTGTACATTACTTATGCTTCATTATGGTTTTGTATCTTGTTGTTTATGTCTTAGTATGTTTTTACGTTCTAAGTTTTACTTTATTGAAAATTATTAACATTTCCTATGTTCTTTTATTTGTAGGTCAATATCTTGGCTTAAGGACGAACCTTTGATTTTTATGAGGGTTAAATGTTTAACATGACATATTACATATGCCATGTTCACTAAGCATTATTCTTAGGACAATTCACATTGTATTAAGTTAAGGATTTTAAGCATGTGGTTTATATGTTATTATGTTTTAAGTCTTGAGGCTTGACTTAGGTCTAACGCATGCCATACTTGGACTTTGCACTGACCTTAACTATGCCATGTATTAAACTTGCTATAACATAAACTTTGTAATGTATTAATATTACGATATGGTTTGGGGCGGAGACATAACATATGGTTTGGACCATATGGTAAGGGGTTTTAACCCTTGCATGGCAATGGAGACCAATACAAATTAGACATTACCACAATATTGCATAGTGGTTTTTGGCTTTGGTGGTGGTAACCAGCTCTTGCAATTAATGCACCTTGGTTTTCGTGGTATCCCCCACTTAGGCTTGGCTCTCGAATGGGTTGTCATTTGGTTTTCCATTTTGGGTTTTGTCTTGGTTTTGCATAGGGGATAATGGAGGCGACCTCCAAAATGAGAAGGTAAGCTTCACTTGGGGTTTTCTTGCCTGCTATTTTGTTTTGGTTGAAACTTCTATCGTTGCCATGCTTCTGAATCATGGTTTCGTTGTTGGTTGCAGGTGCCGAGGGATGATGAAGAAGAGCAGCATGGCTCGAGCTCTATCAGGGTTTTTACTATGAGCGATATGCAAGGTAAGCCTTGCCAACAAGCTTACGGTTGTTGTTTCTCAACCTGTCTGCGTGGTGTTTCATTGTTTGATGTTGGGGTTCTTAGTGGGGTTTAAGTTCACCTTCGGGCTTTGTAATGCACAAACTTGTGTTTTTAATTAATGGTGTAGGTTTTGGCCATGGAGAAAACTCGCGTTTCTCACAGGCTCTGTGTATTTAGGTTTGGGTTATGTAAATTGTAAAGGGATTTGGGATTTTGAGCCATGGGCTTCACCATTGCTTGCAATGGTGCCATAACCCATTGGCATGCCTGTGTGGACTTCATTTTGGCTCTTAATGGTGATGGTGTGGAAATATTGCAATTGGCATTACTGTTCATAATGTGAATACCCTGCATTTATGAGATGGCCATGTTTATTTTTCTTACTGTGTGTGTATGGAATTTAATTGCCGCGCTAAAGGTTTATTATGATGTTTTTATACATAGGCATACGCCTTTGTTTATGGTCTCTGTGTTGGGTATTCACAATTGATTGTAATGGTTGTCAGCGTGGGGTGAGGCCATGCCATAAATGGCTTGAGCCTTTCCCATCGTGGCTGCGATAGCTTCACTGTGTTTTATTACTATTTACATTTTGTTGCTAAATCTTGTGGGGTGAAATTGTTAACAGAGTTAGTCGTTATTGTATTCAGACTATGTATTTTTATTGGGCATGTCGTGACTTGGGCGAATGTTGTTCGTAGCTTTAAATGGTTGTTTCTATTGTTTAACGAATTTGTGGGTTTAGTTTATAATGTGGATTATATTTATATGCCCGGGGTGCAAGCCCATGATGGCCTTCGTCACTGTGTTTATACTTTTGAATGGACTGTGTAATTTAGATGATTAAGGCTGAGGCTGAGCTTACAGGGCAAGGGTAGAAGCATAGCTTCATGACTTGCTGTAGCGAAGTATTGGTTATCATTTTAGTAGTGTTGGTTTTTAATTGATGTAGCCTGCATACTATAATGTATAGCCTGGCCTTGAAAAATAATATCCTTAGGGTTAAATCTTGTTAGTGGATAAATGTAATGATTTGTATTTTAATTTGGACGAGGGTTGGGCTTGTATGCCCACAGGATTCGATTGCTGTCCCCATTTGTAATTATGTGGAATTGTGATACGATTTCGATATCTTTTAATACAAGGAATGATTCGTGTGTAGTGATATATTTGATTAATTCGTTATATGTAATGTTTGATGAGTTATGTAATTTTGTTTAATTGTTATGCATAAATGAATTGGTTGTTTATGGAGACCTACGACTTGGTTTGTGAACCCAAGGGGTCGAAGTCGTGACCTCTGATATATATATATATATATATATATCTGTGTGTGTGTGTGTGATTAGAGATTCGATAAAGGACCACATGGATGGTCACGATTCTTCCTCTGTTCATTTAATTATGATGTTGTTGTTTTAAATGCAATGTTTTAATATTGGTTTGTATTTCATGGGGCATACCTTGAAAGGTCATTAATGGTTATTTAATCTTTGATTTAATTATAGCATGTTCTTTGCTGATTTAATTTATATTCTAACTCTGTTACTAAATACTTATATTTAGTATTCTGGTTTACTTACTAATGTTAATAATTAGATGGATACTATCATAGTTCTTTTATTGGTACTTTAGGTTGAAGCTAGTACACATATATAATTATATGACTCCTACTTCTGAACTAGTTTTGAAATAAATTTAAACAAGCCTCTACTGATAAATGAAATATGTTAGCAGAGTAATGAAGCCTAGAGAATGATTACTTAGTTACAGGAAACAAACCATAGTTTATAGTAAACATAATGTGAGTACTGAAGTAATACAGAAAAAAACTTAAAGGTACAATACTGGTAATATACAACATATGATAAAATTTGCAGCCTAAGGTTAATATTTAAGAAATGCAAACCCTAGCAGATTCTAACGAGAGAATCAAACACATAGGGTTAGGAGATGCATTGAAATCATTTACGTAGCATATCCAACAATTAATCTAGAAAATAGAATAGACAGTCTAGGGATTCATACCTGAAAGTGAAGCTCTGTTAATCGTTGAACCTGCACACTCAAATAACTAACATTAACAATTCAATGCAAATCTAACCTCTTTTTTTATGACCAAATCACTTGGGAACTACCACATTCCTCCCAACAATGACCCAAAACCGTTTCCGGTTTTAATCCGGATCCCTCCGAGATGGACTCCAACATGCACGTAGCTTAGAGCTCCTAAGGTAGGGTTTCCTATATAGTGTATTAGATATGGATCAGTTCTCCTTTTTCCTTCCAGGAAATTTTTTCTTCAAGAGTTTACTTGAGAGAAAACAGGCAGAAAACGACTCCTTTAATGATAGATCAGAATCCCAAGCATTTCCTTGGCTTGAGTCTTTATAGACTGACTTTTCAGTCAAAGGGATAGTTAAATCAAGAAATCCTTGATTTCTTGATTTAACCCTTTTTAATTACTTGGGTAATTTTTCAACATTTTAATTTAGGAACTTTTAACTAGTTCCTAGTTAGACTTTCATATAGTTATTATACTATTTATTAATCTTTTAATAATAAATAATAATTGATGGAGCTTCTTCTTCTTCTTCTTTCATTTATTTATATTATTTAATATATTTAATTCTTTATACACACCATGTATAAAGTACATAATAATATAACACTTTGTTAACATTTGTCTTTGGGCATCATATACCATGATCCCTAGACTTAATGACACTTCTTCATTAAGGTCAAGTAGGTAGATGGTTTAGGTCTACTAGGCTAGGCAACTCTAAACATCCTTGCATGTTGGATTTCCCTCGTATAACGTGGTATCTCTTCAGTGCTTTGATTAGAATACAAAAAATTGAAATTTCATTTTATCACTTATAAATAAGTATGATGAGATCAATATTTGTCTCAAGTCGTTTTCACTTGAAAGTTATTAAATTATTTTCAGTAAACCCTAGCACTTACCAGATCCCATACTCAACGCTTTAAAAGGGAGTTACAATTCAGTGCAATTCCAGAGCTCCTCGCTCAACACAAATTCTAGAATGTACTTGTATGATACACCTAGGGATAAAATGGCCAAGGATCCGATGCTCGAGAGCTTATGCTCAACATCAACATGGAAGGCTCCAGGGATTATTCCCAACACTTCAAATTATCTTTTCACGTGTTCCAAATATTCTCGCTGAACATAAAGGTAAGTACTCATGTGCTCCAGAGATTATCTCTCAACACAAATCATCAATCACTCAAGTGCTCCAGAGCTTCCCGCTCAACAAAAATCATCAATTACTCAAGTGCTCCAGAGCTTCCTGCTCAACACAAAACATCTCATCAATCATGTGCTTCAGGGTCCATGCCCAACACAAAAAATCATATATATACATCAACAATAATTGGCTTACGCCTAATATATAAAGCAAATCATCATGTTCATATGAAATGGGGTATTCGACCCAATATAAAAATAAAACATCAAGATAATCATCATAATCAATAGGAACATTCCTATAAGTGTTAGGTAGAAAATTCGGGATATTACATATATTATGCTAGCCTTCTCCATTCAGCACTGTAATATGACAAACCATAGTATGGCATTAATCTCCTAGTGGTTTGTTGTGAATTGTTTCTATGTTTAGATCCCACATATACATTTTTGAAAATAAAGAGGCCTAGATTCGCCCCATGAATATTGGAGGGTCGTATTGTGAAGCTGTGACCCCAAAATTGAAACACTTCATACACTCTAGGTAGTTGTTGATCACTAGGCCAAGCACAATACAGTTGATGGTCAAATGTATCTTCATAAATTTATCTCAAACCCATAGTCAAGTCATTATCTCCATCACATTCATTCTCATAGGGTATGTAGTCCACCTTCTCCTTGTATTTAAGCAAATTATGAATCTTTAAACTGATTCTTGTTCTTTTACTTGTTTTGATCAATTCATCATAATCTGAGCTAGTATATTGGCATATATTTTTGTTAGATGTATCATCTGATAAATTATCATCACCCTCTAGTATGGATGTTAGTGATCTAGGATAGTTGAAACCAATAACTTTATCTTGCATGCATCCATTAAGAAAAGAATTAATTATTTAAATAATATTAAACAATGTTTAAAAGAAGTATACCTGTTGTTTATATCAAATTGGAAAATTCCTTACCACAATTCCTATTGGATTTGAATCGGTTGTAGGAGGCATACTACCCACTGGAATCTCATCATCTATGTAATGTCTTTGTACAATCTCTCATTTGAATTGTTTCTTTCCACAACATATAGAAAATCCACAAACAACAATTTTCTGAAAGTATTGATCCCATGTGTTATAGTCTTGACCAACCTATTTTTTAGTGAAATTATTTGTTTTATGGAGGATCCATTATCATATCCTCTTCCACCCACTATGTTCTTTGTGATTTAACATTTTTAGGTCCACGCCCACGTACGTATGTTTTTTTTCTCTTTTGCTAGTTGAATGCTTAGGTTGTGCACTTCCTCCAATATCCATCTGAAATAATCAACAACATGCATTAATTTATTTCAATATTGGATAATACACTATAAATTTTAATATCACTATTAAAAAGGACGAGCGTATCACAAAATGCTTCCTAAGTTAAGTCAAAATTTGATTACCTGATGTCCTGCGACATCTGATGTTGTGTCCTTATTTGATATTGCATGATTTATTGCCATGGACTCGTTTGGCCCCTATAATACACAACATAGTCAATGAAGTTTGGTACATCAATTATATCATTTCAACCAATATGCTATCCAAAACAAAACCTCACTTTATGCATATATTTGACATATTGATATCATGTTTTGGATTTGAAAAAAACAACAACATAGTTTATATAACTTTATCTTGTTTATGTTGTAGCATTTGTGAATTCATAAACACCATCCTCCTTTGGCCGAGGTTTCTTTCTCTTCTTACCTTTATTGTATCTATATATTATGTATCCTATTCTATGGACACCCACTTTCCTCTTGTTGATTTAGTAGGTGTATGTCGTCCATATCCTCTATCCATGGCCTCCTATGGATATTGTTATACACAACAATGACATTAGTCACATAAAACCTATGCACTAATATAATGTTGTTGATATTATCTTGTTAATATGCTCTCTTTTTATTGTCGGTGCAAGGGGCCCCATATCATCGTCACTATTTCACATGACTAGAATACTAGTAAGAGTTCATGTGTGGTGGTATGAGTAGTTATGATTATCCTTGAAGGCCTAAAATATTCCTATAGAGCCTAAAATATTTTTTTCCTCCTATGACCATGTATATAACCTCATGAGCCATGTTGCTATTGTCAAAATATCCAATTTTCAATATGTAAGTTGTAAGTTAGATCACACCTACCTCTAAAAAAATCTATGTTTATGTTTGTATTTTGGAGTTCTTAGTGCATAGTTGAATCCCTATAATGTTTTTATTGCAAATAATAGATGTTGAAAGATGTTCTATGTGATGCATGTAGAATATCATCCAATAGCTATAGTTCATGCATGATGATAGAGACTAAATTTGGCACAATTTGCCTCCCATTTAGCGTTCGAAGGTGATTACATTTTTTTTCCAATTGTCAGTGCTTATTCTGTCACTAATGGCCCCCAATTTAACACCATATTTTCAAACAAAACGAAAAAAAAACTCACGCAATGAATAAATCTTGTGGTTAACCACATACCACATATACAATGTAAATCATTCACCATTTTAAAAATGGATATACTCACAATCGAAAATAGAGGGAGCCTAGAACTTTTGTGTGGAGTTGAATCATTCCACGACAATTTCTTGAGGCTATGAAAGAAAACAACTAATCGATTGGATCCATATTTATGGTCAATAGAGATGTTGAGGCACCCCTCCTGCCATGTTGTGGATTTGAGTGAAAAAAAAAGTTGATTTTTGGGTGTGATTTGACCTCTATTAGTCACAAAATCAATTTGTGCATGTCATTCCCCCCTACAAGATACAAAAATCAAACCCATTTCCATCCATTTCAGACTACTGTTGTTTATAACAGTTAGAGGGAAGGAGAAAAATGTACGTAGTAAAGAGAAGGTATTTTCCATAGTTTGGAGGAAAAAATTCGCCCTAGGACACAAACAAATGTCAAGCAGGAGAAGGAAATGAGCAAAGGGATCCATTTCTTTCCAAAATGAGGTATTTAATACTCAATTTATATATTTTTACATGTTTCCATTGCTTTTTTTAAGTGCATATTTTATTTGAAAATTATAAAAGAAGAAATTTCCTCTCTAAATTTAAAATAATAAATTGATTATACATATAGGGACATGACAGTGAGAAACTGAAAGATGCAATGGATTCTATATTGGTAGTAGAAGTAGTGAAGAAAATAGAAGGTATGGAGTTTTCCATGCTTACCAGATACGTTGAAGAATGATCTACTAAAGGCACTAAAACAATCCAACCAAACCAACCCTGTCAAAGGGAATCGATTGATTCCCCAACAACTCTTGGATCGTGCAAAATATCAAGGAGAAAATCAATCACAATATCCTCTAAGAATGTGGAAGAGGGAGTAGAGACATCTAATGTCCCAACCACTCATAGGACACTGACTTCTTCCACCACCAGTACAATTTATGCATCTTCCATTTGTACATATGAAACCAAGGTAGAATTTGATTTTATCTTCGGGAATATCAGAATGTTAAATGCCGAGAAAGTGTTCATGCTTAGGTTGAAGGAATCACTCCTTCAACGCTTCAAAGAGTATCTACATATTTCCTTCTTGAATACACCCAGGCACCTTCAAAAATTAGTCATGATCCACCTAGCAGTTGGAATTGTTTGTCGACTTCAAACTTGACAGGTTCAACATTAACTTTGACAAGTTCTACACCTCAACAGGTTCAACATTAACTTCGATAATTTCTGCACCTCAATAGGTTCAATATTGACTCGACAGATTTAGCATCTCTACATGCATCGTCGGCACAAGAGAATGACCAACTATGACATATTGTCTCTCTTTCTTCCAGTCGTCTGTAACGATTGAACTTCTGAACCGTTCCAACTTCTCTTGTAACTGAACATAATGGGCAGACAACCCAAGCGTTCTCAACACTCTATTTAAGCATGTACATTATTGTAATATTAACATAAATGAGCATAATACAACAGTAATGAAGTAACAAAGATTGGTTCTAATTCTTGCATATTGTTTGTGTGTGTGTGTATGTTTGTGTGTGTAGTGTATTTCATGCTTTGCTTGTTCTTAATATGCTTCCACCATAATGGTACTCAATTCATTCAATCAAACTATTGTCCCCATCCTGTACCTGGGCATAGATGAATCTTGGTATCAAACCTGGTTTGTGCTTAAGTCGTGTGTATACACTTTTATCAAGGTTACAGCACTTATGCCTATTTAAACACACTCACAAACTCAGTAAACCAAGCATACATTACCTTCGACTTCGAAGTATCTATCTACTCGCACCATTAGACCAAAGATGGTTGGATAAACATACAATAGACATGCAACTAACGAGACAGATAAACTCATAGAACAAGCACTGGCTCAACAAAAAACCAAAATGTTCTCCCAGTTCAATGAGATTCTCACGTGATTCGCCTTGACATCAGCAGGATTCTTGACAAGATCCAACTATGAAAAAATCGGTCCATTCAATGTGTAAATGAACTTGGACATACCAAATCTAGAAGGAAAGATTGACATGAAATCCGTAGACAATGGGGTACAACAATGGGAATCTTATTACTTTGTGAACCAACTCTCAAAGGCTGAAAATATCACCATTGCATTCTTAAAGATGTCGAACTCTGTGCACTGCTGGTGGGAGAACCTATCAACAAAGATTGAGAAAGACGAAGACCCCATAGAGACATGGGGGAAATTTTTTGAGTACGTTCGGAAGGAGTTCTACCAGCACAAGTACATTGAACAACAGTATAAGAAGTGGCAACAACTAAATCAATGGAAAGACTAGTCCATGAAGAGTTACACCGACGAGTTCTATTGACTCATGACTAGACTTGGGGTTCAAGAAGAAGAAAAATTGCTTGTTTTGAAGTACATCAACAAATTGTCCATGTACTTTTAGCAAGAGATGGAATTTCTAAATGTGAGTACGCTTACATATGCATTCCACTATGCCAGTAAGCTTGGATCCAAGAAAAAAGGAAAAGCATGCTTCATGACTAAGTCAACAGGACAAACATCTGATAAGAAGTCACCAGTTGACTCCGACAAGTCAAGACACCCTTCTTAGCTGACTCTGCTAAAGAAATACCATGGAAAAAACACTCTCATAAAGACAAAAGGGAACGTAGCAAACAACCCCCTGCAAGGAAATGGTGTGAATACCACAATTCATCATGGCATGATACGTTTGAATGCAAGGCTCATAAGACATTTTTGGAAAAATTGTCAAACTCTGATTTGTATGATAAAATTATTGTAGAATCTGGTCTAGAAGCATTGACCCTTTTTGCATCGAAATCGACCACTCCAACAGCCTCGACTATTGTCGACGAGGAGGAACAAGAGCGGATGTTCCATACACAAATATGGGTTCAAAACAATCCTCTGCATTTGATTGTGGATAATGGCAGCTATAAGAGATTTATTTCTGAATATCTTATGAAGAAACTAGTTCTTGTCACCACTCCACATCCTCAACCTTATAATATCAGTTGGATGAAGGATGGATAGGAACTAAGGATCACTCGACAATGCAAACTCACCTACTTGATTAATCCTTTTGAAGATAAAGTACTATGTGGCATGGCAATACTTTCGATAGTTGATGCCTTGTTTGGGAAACCTTACTTATGAGATTGACATGGGAGTTATGAGTCACAACCTCAGAAAGTGATTGTCAAAATACAAAACTAATGGTATGGTATGCTAGAGCGACGACCTACACCAACAATTGCAATGCTATCTACTAAACATACATAGAAGGTCATTAACCATGCTCAGAGATTCGCATTGATCATGATTAAGCCTCAACATCCCAGGAAGACTACGACAACTAGGCGAATCACCAACCAGTGCAGCTCCCGACAACAACAACAGATCGACAATATTCTTGATGAATACTGAAATGTGTTTCAAGAGCTAGATGAAGTACCTCTACATTTCTAGGTAAAACACTCCATTGACCTTGTTCCTGGTTCTTCATTACCTAACGCATCTGTTTACAGAAGATCCATTGTCAAGAATGAAGAGATTCACAGACAGATTTAATATTTGATTAACAAAGGTCACATTCGACCCAACTGCTCTCCTTGTGGAAGTCCAGTCATCCTCGTTCTAAAGAAAGATAGGACTTGGTGCATGTGCATCGACTACTAGCCTCTCGTCAAGATTTCAATATAGAATAGATACCCTTTTCCAAGGATAGACGAACTAATCGACTGTCTTAAAGGTGATAAATTCTTTACTATGCTTAACCTCTAATCAAGCTATCATTAAATTCCGATCGAGTCCACTGATGTATGGAAAACTGCTTTCAAAACCAAGGAAGGATTGTTTGAATGGTTAGTCATGCCTTTCGTCTTAACCAATGCACCCACGACCTTCATGCAATATATGGATGACATTCTTCGACCTTCATCCACAAATATGTCATTGTCTACCTAGACAATATCTTGATTTTCAGTCGATCATGGGAAGAACATGACAACTTCAACAAGTCCTCGATACTCTTCGACAACATCGACTCTATTTGAACCTGGAAAAATATTCATTTGCGATGAACAACATAAAATATTTGGGGTATGTAATTGAATCTATAGGCATTCATGTCGATCTAGAAAAAGTACAAATCCTTAAAGAGTGTCCCATTCCTCAAAACATTCATGAACTAAGAAGCTTTCTTGGTTTGACAATTTTTTATCAACGATTCATACTCGAATTTAGTCACATAGCCTGGCCTTTGAATCAGTTGACTAAGGGAAATGGGAAAACTATCTTCAAATGGACACATCATATTAAATTGAGCACATAGATCTGTGGACAAACACACAACTCACAAGATAGATCACACAATTTACTCAGCAATTGAAGAATGAAACAGTGCAAAAATGGCTTGCAACTGTGAATGCTTTCATTAATAAGAAAGTAATTAGATGATAAATTACAATGTGATACAATGGCTAAATAGCCACATGCAATTTGAATCCACATGAGGAAATTCGAATTGATTAGACTCTAGTTGAATGTAGGTAACTAATACCTTCTCTAAATCATTATCGGGGGACTCAATAGTTAACTGACCTTGTTTAAATCATTATCGGAGTTCTAAAACACAACTCAAGTGTCTAATTCATTGTTAACTAAGGCTAAATGACTGTGGTAGGTGAGGAATGCGCCTCTCCTGCATGCATCCATGAAAACCTAGCACTAACTAAATGTAGAGGACTGGAACTAAATGTAACTGACTCCTAACTCAGCTTGACTAGTCACTAACTGAACTCAAATGATGAAGGTTGGTGTCAGCACTCCCAGTGGCTCCTAAATTGTAGGGATTGATCTAGGAGGATCCTAAACTGATGCATCTAAGTGCAATCTATGGCAGTAGGCCTCAATTAGTGTTCCCCACACTTTTTTAACTGGAACATGTACCCCAATTAGGCCAAGTGGACCCAATGGTGCTAGTGACTAAAAATAGACTGGAAGGACTCCCGATTTAGACATGACTCCTGATTTAGACATATGACAAAATTGGACAAGGGAGGATTAATAATCCTAACACCCCCCCTGAATGCTAACTTGAAAAATCTGTGGGACTTGGTAACTAATACCATAGGTCACCCATTACATCAAGTAAAGTAAAGTAACTGCTCAATACAAGGAGTTGGGTAAAAACCACATGGGAAAAAAGATCCCCCTCTAATTAAGTAGGTAGAATCATGATCAATTTGGTTCTTCTATGCATAGGTATCCTAGGGCCTGGCATGTGAACCTCTCCATCATTATGTCTGGAGGAATCTTCCTCTTTGGAAGAAGAATAATATGCTCAACTAAATCAGAAATATAGACAACTACTGGATGAAGGCTGGACCCATGTAGAGAAACTGAAATCAACTGATAAGTGAGAAAATGTTCTCAAGGATTAAAACCAAGTGAGGAAAAATCAAGAAACTGATATGTTACATCCATGAACAGAAAACCATGAATGGTAAAAACAACCCTAAGTGTTAGGAGCAAGTGTCAAGGAGGATGCAGAAAATCTTCCTCTTTACCAGTTCTGTGAGGAGATGAGCATGTGACAAAGAGTAGAGAATCGCTGGGACTATGGAGAGCGAATGCTTGAGCTCCATAGTCTGATATAGATTCATAAATGGCTAATGAATCACAAAATAAAATATCAGCAACCTCATAAGAGGAAACTAACACCAAACCCCCAGCAACAATTTTGAGGAAGAATTGTGGTGCTTGATTTTTCACACGGAAATTGGTGAGAGCAGCTACATGCATGATTGAAAGGTCTTGGATTTTAAAATATCAGATCAGAAATTAAATCATATCTAAATGGTTTCATATCATATCCAAAACTGTGAAATGAAATCAAATCCCCAGCAGCAGTTTTGAAGGAGACTTGCAGTACTTGTTTCTTCACAAAATTAATGAGAACATCTACAAGCAGTACTCAAAGCTTATGAACCTGAAATGTTGAACCAAGAAATATCATATCAGATCCAAATGAGATCATATCATATCCAATAAGGTTCATATCATATCTAGGAGTATGGTCCACCGAGACGGTAGATGCACAATTTTCTTCTTCTTCAAAATTATGAATTTTGGTGCATGCAATCTTGCAGGAATTTGCTGGAAGATCTAGATCATGGGGAGAAAATGGATAACTATGGTAATCTGATATTTCTTTCAAAATATCCAAGGTATTACATATTTTCACTCTATCAGCAACATTAGAGGGAGAAAAATCAAATTTATTTTCACTTTCAGAAGCAATTACTAGCAAATTTTGCACATAATTCAAAGGAAAATCACTAGAGGAGGAATTTGCTTCTTTTTCATCTTGAAAAACTTCAGCAGAGAGAGTATATTGCGAGAATTTTGGATCATGAAATCTTATGGTGCTAGATGTGCTCTCCAAAGTGCTATTATGACCCCATCAATCTTTCCAAAGGTTCTGTTCAATCTTGTCTAGAGTTCCTTTGGGTCTTCAATAGATCTATTGAGGTAGCGCAAGCTAGGAGAAAGAGCCAGTGTCATTGTTCCAAACGCTGCATCACATTCATTTGGCCAATCATTCTCAATAAAAAAATCTTCACCGAGTCCAATAGACACCCCATAGAGACCTCGTCTCATTAGAGATGCAATCATCTTCTTCTTCCATTCTGAATAGTTTGTGAATAGGGTGAGAAGAGGAACTGATGAATCCATTCGATTTTGTACCTGCAATTACACAAAAATACAAATTAAGGTCGAACAACCTGCACATTTTAGGTTTTTGTCACACCCAACATAGTTGATCAAGCAAGCTTGATCAACAATTACTTAACTTGGGGTATTAAGTGGTAAACCTTCGGCTTTTGGTGCAGTGCTGGAGGGAGCAATTTTGTTCAAAAAAATGATCCAGTAGGAGATATGAGGAGGAGAAGTTCCTTGTCCACCAAGGCTCTGATACCATACTAAATTGAGCACATAGATATGTGGATAAACACACAACTCACAAGATAGATCACACAATTTACTTAGCAATTGAATAATGAAACAATACAAAAATGGCTTGTGACTGTGAATGCTTTCATTAATAAAAAAAGTAATTAGATGATAAATTACAATGTAATACAAGCTCTAAATAACCACATGAAATTCGAATTGATTAGACTCTACTTGACTGTAGGTAACTAAGACCTTGTTTAAATCATTATCGGAGGACTCAATAGTTAACTGACCTTGTCTAAATCATTATTAGAGTTCTAAAACACAACTCAAGTGTCTAATTCAGTGTTAACTAAGGCTAATTGACTGTGGTAGGCGAGGAATGTGCCTCTCTTGCATGCATCCATGCAAACCTAGTGCTAATTGAATGTAACTGACTCCTAACTCAGCTTGACTAGTCACTAACTGAACTCAACTGATGAAGGTTTGTGTCAGCACTCCCAGTGGCTCCTAAATTGTAGGGATTGATCTAGGAGGCTCCTAAACTGATGCATGCAAGTGCAATCAGTGGTAGTAGGCCTCAATTAATGTTCACCACACTTTAGTAACTGGAACATGTGCCCCAATTACGCCAAGTGGACCTAATGGTGCTAGTGACTAAAAATAGACTGTAAGGACTCTTGATTTAGACATGAATCCTAATTTAGACATATGACCAAATTGGACAAGGGAGGATTAATAATACCAACACATCGACACAACATCAAGCTTTTGAGCAACTTAAACACAAGCTCTGTATGACACTAGTACTTGTGTTACCTAAATTGCATCAGTCTTTTGAGATTGCGATAGACACATCAGACTATTCCTTAGGCGCAATGATCACTTAGTCCGGTCACCCAATCACTTTTCATTCTAAAACTTTCAACGACATCGTCATAAGGTATTCGATGTATGAAAAGGAACTGTATGCCATTGTGCAATCCCTTCAGCAATAGATAAATTATGTTCTTGGTAAGGAGATGGTCATTCTTACTAACCACAAGCCTTTACAGTTTGCCCCATCTTAGTTGAAGTTACGAACGACTCGACAGCTCAAGTAGATTAATTACATGTAATAATTCTAGTTGGTAATTAAGTACTAGAAAGGTAAAGCCAATTCCGTAACTGATTGTCTGAGTCAAACACCCATTACTCTCCTTTCCATAGTTATGAGTATGCAGGGCTATGACACCACTACTTGGAATCAATTGTAACTTTTCTGCAATTTATCAACAACTTCAAATAGACACGCTGTCCACTAATGTCTATTTTCTAAAGGATACCTTGCTATACAATATTGGGCAACTTTGTGTACCGACAGGTGAGCACCGACATAAGCTCATTTGGGATGCGCTGCTACAACAAGAATGCATGACACTTTGGAGTAGCGAAGACCCTTACCATCGTCCAAAAGTATTTTTATTGGCCTTCACTTAAGTTTGATGTCAATAGTTACATTCGATCATGCGTGGTTTGTGCCTCTGCTAAACCATCGAATCGACGACAAGGATTGTACATGCCTTTGTCATTTCCTAGTTGACCATGGGAATATATTTCTATGGACTACTTAATGGGCTATCCTACTACCAAAAATCAACATGATGTGTTCTTAGTAGTAGTCGACATATTTTCCAAGATGCGTATTCTCATTCCATGCAAGAATACTATGACAAGATAACAGACTGCTCAACTCTTGTTCAAACATGTCTGGAAACATTATGGCTTACTGATGATAATCATTTCCGTTAGAGATTCCATATTTGTCAGCATCTTTTGGAAGACTCTCTAGAAACATCTTGATATGAGACTCTGCTTATCAACAAATTTCCATCCTTAGACAAACAAATAGACAAAATTTGTGAATCGCTTGGTAGTACAACTACTCTGCATGTACAACCACAAGCATTGTTTGACATGGGATGAAAGTCTCCCATATATACAACATAGTTACAATCGTGCTCAACACAACTCTATAGGTAAGAGTACATTTGAGATCTATTACATATTTCAACCATGAGTGCCCATTGATTTGATCAGTTCATCGACACAGTAGAACAACACCGAGTCTGACCGACTAGAAGTTGAAAAAGCATTGAAGTTTCGACATCAAATCTACAACATCCAGAAACAAGCACATGAAATGTTGCAACGAGCTAATGCGAAAGATAAGGCCCAACACGATAAGCATCGTACCCCTCATTCATTTCAAATTAGGGATAAGGTCTGGTCGCATCTCAAGAAGAAACGCTTCACTGGTCCATACAAGAAGGTGAAGCCTTTGTGATATGCTACGTACACTATCCTTAAGCAGATTGGTGAAAATGATTTCCAACTTGACATTCCTTCATGCCTCAGTCTATATCCAATATGAAATGTTGATCTACTTCGACCATACCACATACCAATGTTGGAATAGAATGACTTGGAGACAACATAACCCAAAGAATCCATTTAGATGTTTAGGAGCCTCTTCCTTGAAACACCATTGTGGGACGACGAATACTCCATACAAGGAAAAACTCAATTCCCTTGTTTCAGGTGGATAAATCCAGATAACTCCCTGCACAAGGAAAATGGTACTCCACTACTAAAGTAACTGACAAGTTTCCTCATCTGTATGAGCAAATAATGGGGATTGTTGTTTCTTAAGGAAGGAGGTATGATCCACCCAATAGTTGGAATTGTTTGTCGACTTCGTCCTTGACAGGTTCAGCATCGACTTCCTCAAGTTTCATACCTTGACAGGTTCAACATCGAGTTCGACTTATTCTGCACCTCGACAGGTTCAATATCAACTCAACATATTCAACATCTTGACATGTATCATCGACACCAGCGGTTGATGAACTACAACATATTGTCTCTCTGTCTTCCAATCATATGTAACGGTTTAAGGTCTGAATCGTTGCAACTTCTCTTGTAACTAAACGTAATGGGTAGAGAACCCAAGCATTCTCAACACTCCATTTAAGCATGTACATTATTGTAATATACAAAATCAATGAGCATAATACAACATAAATGAAGTAACAGAGATTGGTTCAAATTCTCTCATATTGTTTGTGTCTATGTGTAGTGTATTTCATGCTTTGCTTATTCTTAATACACTTCCACCATAACAATACTCGATTCATTCAATCAAACTGTTGTCCCCATCATCCACCTGGGTGCGCACGGATCGAGTCATCCATGACATGTAGATTGAATTTTGGACAAGTTTTCTAGTAAAGTAGATAAAAAACAAATGACTCAAAATTTCAAGATATTTTGTTGCAACCAAACGAAAAAGTAAAAGAAATTCCTTGTGAGCTAAGGAACAAAAGAAGGCCAATTGATGTAAGTGTGAAAGTATGGAAAGAACTTGTGAAAGCATATGATAGAGAAGGTGCATGCAGTAAGTATGGTGAGGAGAGCACACAAGTATTTGAATTTGGTCATAAGATTACTTCAAATTCATTAAACAATTTTTATATTTTACTCAAGTATAATTAAATTGAACTAGTGCATGTTTCAGGACAAGGCCTCAAAGGCCAGGCTTGCCAAATTTCTTGCCACACATCACAGTGGGAAAATAGGTTTAGAAGCCTTAATATGCAAATTTGTAAGTATATTCTGTTATGATATTTTATTTATTTATTTATTTTTATATTTTGTACAAAAAGTAAATGATTAGATATTAATTACTTTAACTAGTCCCTCAGCCATGTTTGAACATGAGCAACAATATGGTCATTATCCATCACAGTTTGAATTCGATATGAAGCTAGAAAAAAGTGGTCTGATTTCGTTATCTAGATGGAGAATAAGGTATCATTAGTGGACTTTCAATAACTTAGTTGGATATTGTTATGTTAATATGTCAATTTGCATTTCTTGTGTTGAGTTATTTATTTATGTGTAGCTTGAGTTCTTTTATGCTCGCATTGGCCATCACACCCTTATAAATCACCAACCTTTAACTATGATCAAGTCCTTATAAATCAATATAAAATCATGGATTTATCAAGTTCTTTTCCAAAAACCGTATGCCAAAGGAGATATGAAAAAACATGTAATACATAACCTATAGACAACAAACCAGATACCTTTTGCAGCTTGAAAAAGCATAGCGAGTGCCTCTAGAGTGAAAAGAAAGAGTATAGTGAGCCACCAATTACAAGAAACAAGTATAACGAGCCTCCAAGAACAAGATACATAGTCATAGCAAGTCTCCAACGACAAGACGCAAGCCACACCGAACCTCCAAGGACAAGATACCAGGATGAAATACCCTTGCAACTTCCATTTGTAGTATTAACTTCAAACTTTTCGTAACCTATTTCCAGAATGTCTCCATTAATTGAGCATATAATTAGATATTGCTCATACCCTAGGATTTGTTGACATGCATTCAAAGACCATCCACAACTGAAAATTTGAGATGGTTCTAAGGCTTGAGAATGTGTCTAGAATATACCATATTTATATTAGCGTATACTTGTGTGTAATGTTCCTCCTTGTCCCTAGATATCGTACGTCAAAAGACTTGATGATTGGTTTATTTGATTGTATTACCAGACAAACTAGTAGGATAGTTTACAATAAGCACATGTAGAATGTGTTACTCCTAGATAGTAACAACCTTTAAAATTTTCGAGCTGGCTGATAGCTATCTCACTACTAAATATTATTGATCGAATATGTGATTGAGGTTGTATAGAAGACACAAGTTTGTTGGTATTTGTATGATACTTGGATGATTGCTAGTGTAGATTATGTTTCCTTTTTTGACTTCATCCTAGTTAGGCTGAGTTAACATATTATATTAAATCCTTTTTGAGCTTGTTAAATTGCCGAACTTTCCCCATCAAACTGGGTGTGTGTTTTTCATTACCATGCTATTCTCAGGTTACCTTTGTTGCAAAATATCATCAAACATTTTGAGCGAATTGATTTAGATTACAATTGGTCAATATTCCTTGATTCTTTGTTAAACATTTGGGGTGATGACTGTTGTAGGTGACTGGTTTGGTTTAGCTTGTTAAATCCAATTTATAAAGGCCTACATAGAGTAATTTGTGTAGCAAAGGTTTCATTCATAAAATTTATCATGATAGTAATAACAACAACCATATACTATCTCATGCATATATAATATTTTAAAGACATTTAACACAAAAATCATACTTAAGCAATACTTTCCATATAGGAAAGTATAGCTTAAAACAACAATTACATGCATGGAAGTGGTGGTTGCAACGTGCTGTCATGATATACTTCCACTGATAAGAAGAATACCCTTGAGTTGAGATATTTCCCTCTACAAGATGGATTCGACCTTCTTTCAAGCTATTGCACAGTGCACCATAAGGAAACTAGCTGCTATAGGGATAGAGATTATAGAGAACTGAATGATGCTACAGATTGTATTATGCTCATTCCATATATTCAGTTATTAATGAATCTCAAATATGAGAAAGGGAATTACTTTTTATGCAGAGCATACAAGATTTAAGAAATTAGAAGGTTGTCAATACACAGTGTGCCCCTCCTCATAGGGCCATTCTCCTCCACTTTGGTGAATCAATATTCCCAGAGATTATTTGAACCCATGACCTTCTAAGAAGTATTACACACAATGTGTGTTATCGGATCCATCCACCTTGATTGATGGATCAGTGGATCCCCTTATCTGGTACAAATATGAATCCAGATTCTTATAGGATCTTCCTAGAGTCGATTTAATTAAAAATGTTAACATTTATTCAATATTTGATTGTTCAATGGATTTTGGATCTAGTGGATTTCAATGTCAGTTGTAAAACCCATGAATAATTTTTGAAATATCATCATGGTTACAGGTTGGGCTTGGACACATGGTGTTAAAATATCACCAAAAAAAGTGAGCACAGACACATAACCATACATTAATTCATGAGTTAATTTAAATTGTGTATGTTGATCAATGTGGGCTGGAACCAATGTTCAATTTTGAACCCGTCCTAGCTTCTAAAGGGTTCTATCCCTTCCTAGAAGTGTAAATTTAAAATTTCCCTTAAAAAAAAAATTTATTATCTAAATTTACCGTTCCAATTAAGAAGGACGTAACTTATATCAACATTCCAAAAGAACAAAAACATTAGAAACTACCCATCCATGTAAATTTCTCAATATGTTGAAATTCCTATGCTATAAAGTTTGACTCGTCATTCAAAATACTAAAAGTATCATAAATTATAATCACTTAGTCACTCACATCACACACTTAGGATTAGCTGTGCAAGATGTCAAGTGACAGGACGACTATGAGGAATTAGCCATCGGGATGTGACTCTAACTCCGAAGTCACTTGGGGCTACAATATAAGGCGTGACAATGTGTCAACCACTATGATTGTAACAATAAAAAACAACTACTAGCCTACTACCAGCATGGATCCATCCTAAATGCAGATCTATCAAGCATCGAGGGGCATCCAATTTCTTGAGATGTTAATTTTTTTATGACATTTTATTTTCATTTGCATTTTTATTTTATGAGTGAATATGTTTTTTTAATTATCGTTTATTCATTTTTTTTATAATTATTTTTAAATTTTTTTTATGAGCTGACATAAAAAAATTAATTACTTTTTCATTTTGGTACATAACATGAGTTCGTTACTTGTAATGTTAAACATCTCCCCTATAGTGGGTTGTAAACACCTCACTATTATTGGTGTACATAACGTTAGCTCGTTACATGTAACGTTACACATATCCCCCATACTGGGTTGTAAGCACCTCACTACACTCAGTGCACATAATGTTAGTTCATTACATGTAATGTTACACATCTTCCCTACAATGGGTTATAAGCACCTCACTACTCTTAGTGGAACTAGGCCTGAAACAAACCCAAGACTTTTTTCCTACTACCTATGTGAACCTAGCTACCAATTTCCACTCTTTTTTCTTCAAAATGAAATTCAAATGGTCGTTTTGATGAGTCCTTATCTGCAAGACTTCATTTCTTGCAAGAATATCATGGACCCACGACAACTATATTAAACAACACTCAATGTCATGCAACTATAAATAATGGCATGTGTCTAGGATACAAAACTATGCAGAGGTTGATTTATGCATTGATATAGAGAGATGTCACTGGGCACACGGTATGGAGAAAGAATGAGTTAGAAAAAACATTTGGATCAAAGCACCACAATGGTTATTAATAAAATTAAAAAAAATACAAATTTTGGCTAAAAAATAGTCTTCAATTTGATGGGTGGCATGATCATGATGAATCTCCCTCCGTCCTTCCTAACATTTGTGGTTTCACACAACATTTTTCCTCAACACTCACCACCAAAATACATATAAAAGTTACATCACTTTACATCCTCTTCTCTTTAAATTCTCACCTCATAGTCATAACTAAGGATTATTTTGCATGCACATCCTCACCTCATAGTCATAACTAATCGCACATCCTGACCTTATAATATCATTTGGGCCAAGGTGCAGAGACAACCATAAAATATCAAATGTATCAAGACAAAAGAGTAAGAGACATCTATTAGTAAGTCTTATAATAATTTACCATATAAGTTTTTAATTGACACTATCAAGTGAGATTTGTCATGTTGGATTGTTTTTATCTTCTCATCACTCCTTACTAATGTGATTGCAAGGAATTATTTGAAGGTGAAGTCCATAATTTTACGTCTTCTTCCTCATTCTAGTGCCTTTTGGTAAGACAATAAGGAGGGTAGTGGCCATCATCAGCATAGAAAACCGTGTCAACATAAAGGTAGATACATTAATTGTTTTCATTAAATTACTTAAATTTTCTTCTTGTGATTATCGATTCGGCAAATCGTGGATTGGTACAAAACACAACAAATTTTAGATCCTCAAGTTCTTAATGACTCACACCTAGAAATTTCTCAAATTCAACCATTAATAAACTTCATTTGGTGTTCTTTTTCAATTTAAAAGGCAGATTGTCGAGATTTAGAAATGCACTGAGTTGCAAGGCTCCAATTGACCTAGGCTTGATTCCATTGCAAAACAAGTTAGTGATCAGTGCCTTCAATAACAAGATAATCATTTACCATTCACCAATGTGTAAAAAACTAGCATAAGAACATGCACCACTAATAGATAATGTGTAATCAATCAATTGGAAACTAGGACCAACCATAAGTAATACACTAAGCATAAGATATGATTCATCAAACAATAATTATGCAATACCAATAAGTGAAACCAATATTGTATTATTACATTTAACCTTCAAATAATATCAACCACCGAGTCTTATTATAGCAGCCTTTCATTCAATAACATGAATTCACTACTTCCATACAGTCATCTCCAACAATAAGTATTACACTCAGATCAAAAGAAAAGCTTCATTCATTGAATTGAATGATATTTAGACCCTCCAATTGTGCTAGACAATGAAAAAGTTTTAATGCAATGCAATATAATCCTGTAGTATTAACAAACCAAGTAATATTGACAAGTTAACCTTTAAAAACTAGACTATCTTGTAGCATACAAAACAATGACAATTCTAGCCCTTTATCAAACAGTAACTATGTGCTTGTTTATAAGTGTCACCAAATACCTGCCAACCTTTTGGAGTATTATTTCTATGCTTTCTTGTGGAATATTTGTTGAAATATTTTAACTTCAAAGGATATTCTAAATGTATTTTACTGATGTAACCCAACGGAGATGTTATTATTCCTTCGTCGGGACGTTACTATTGTAATTGGTCATCATAGAGTCACGAGGTAAAGCCTCCATTGTAATCCGGGTCATTAGTACCCTAATGAATAATATAAAATACTGTCTTGAGTATTCCTAGGTGAAGTCGGCCCAGTCAGTTAAGTGAGGCCAACTTGTCTAGGGTAAAAGTCAGTTGATATAATGTGTATAAATATAGGAGCCGTGTTCCTCATTATAACACAAACTCACTCACTTGTGTAGCGCATAGGAGAGATAAAGAGACATAACAACAAGGAGGAGAATACCTATTTTTGGGGTTATATATTATACATCTTATACAGAGAACGTTTTGTTGGGTTTTCTTCCCCTTGAGGGTTTCCCAGGATAAATACTGTGTCTATCTCATGATTGTGTTTCTTTCAGTGATTCTGCATATGCTATTGTTGTGAAATTGGATTGAACACTAATGGTATCTAGTCTAGCATATGAAATCTTAACATGGTATCAGAGCTATCTTGAATAGAACAACTTTCACAAGGTGAAACTCTCTCTCCTCCCTCTCTGGAAGAAATTAGGGTTTCTGCAAAGTTTGGAATTTGGAATATCTACTTGCATAGAAAGTTGCGCCTCCCTAGAGCACATCTATTGAGCCCAGGATTGAATTTTTTGGGTAGTTGAATCTCCAGGAAATCCAAACCCTAGTTTGTCCCTGAACCATAAGACTGCAAAAAACCAGAAGTAGAAATTCTGCAGAAGCTACAACCTCGTAAGCATGTTTTTATGGGAGAATATTTGGGATCTCCAGAAATCAGTTGGACCAACCAACTTGCCTCAGTAGCAAATCTCCTGGGAAGGTCAACTTTTCATTTTAAGAAATTTCAATTTTTAATGACCTACTGGACAGGATGGCCCCAAGCACTAAGCTTGAGGATAAATTGGAAGACATAGAAAAATTTATAGCATGGAATTATAGGATTTGTATCATTCTGAAAGAGAATAGCCTTGAGAAGTACATTAAGGATGAAGTTGCAGAACTGACAGAATTTGAAGCTAAGGAGAAGCATGAACAAGACCTAATCAAGGCAATGGGGATCATTGTTGATTCCATCAAAGATCACTTGATCCCTCAAGTGTCATATAAGAAGACACCAAATAAAATGTATGATGCACTTTCTGGAATGTATGAGGGAAGGAAAATCAACAGGAATATGAATTTGAGAGATCAACTGAAGGGCACCAAGATGAGCAAAGGAGAATCAATTCACGATTACTTCACAAGGGTATCCCAGTTCCGAGAGCAAATAAGTGCTATTCGAGACACCCTTGATGAGGATGAACTAGCTATGAATGCTCTCAATGGTCTCACTAGACATTAGGAATCATTCATACCGACTCTGTGTGCCAGAAAATAAAGTATGAAGGTTAACATAGTATGGGAAGACTGCATTCAAGAAGAAGCTAGAGTAGCTAACATAGAAGCTCTACTCAAAGAAAATGATCAGGATCTAGCCATCCATACTAAAGGAATAAAACAATCAAACTTGAATAAAGGTAACCATAAACCTTCAAAGAAGAAGTTTCAAAATAAAAAGAAGGATTACTCAAAGTATCAATGCTACAACTGTCATAAGATAGGACACCTTACCAGAGAGTGTCCATCACCAAAGAATCAGAACAACAATAAGAGAAATAATGCGCATCTAGAAGAAGATGAGGATGAGGAAGTGTTGACACAAAACCCATCAACAGGGGTTCACTCTCTGTTGACACCCAAACCACTGCGATCTCCCTGAGCACCGACCTAGAGAGGTTTTACCCCGTCTAGCAAAACCTATAGATCAGATGAAGTCTCACCCAAGATGTTCAAGGGAGAACTGTCGGAACCAAAGTTTTTACAGTATGAAGGAGGAGCATGCATCTACTTGTAAACTCAACACAACATTATTCAAAATATCTAATCATTCAGATTTTGCATCAAAAGAATCATATCATCATTCACTAGATCGCATTGGCATACTTGAATTGCAGCATAAACATTGATGCATAAGAAGATCTAATAGTATGTCGGCATTTATAGCAGAGAAACATCGTATCATTCATAGATACACATTGCATTCACATTTAAATGGGAGAAAACAAGAAAACAAAAAGATAGAAAAAGACACAATGGTTCTGCTCAATCTTCATCATGTCATAGTAAACTTCATAACAAAACATAGATTCTCCAAAAAATTCCTTAGTTCACATACACAGATCGACGGATCTTAGTTCATACTCAGGCCTTAATCCTCAAAAGCATCCAAAAAATCCAAGAAGCAGAACTCAGAACTTAAGAAGACTTAACACTTGCATTTCTACATCTATTTATAGCCTTGCGCCTTTACATTGGTGGTCCACTTAAGCCAACTTCCTAACTACTTCTTAACAGAATCTACTAAATAATGACCAAAATCCAAAAAGTGCGGTCCAAATCTACAAAATATGACCAAAATACATAAAATATAGCTAATTTGCCTTGCACCTCGTTTTTGACCTTGCGCAACATCCACGATGCTACGCAGCTAACTTACCCCAAAACTACTTGCCAAGAGGCCCCTAACACAATCTTGTGGCTCGCCCTCGAGCCACGTCAGCTGGAAATAATGTATCCACTGATATTCACCTTGAAGTCCTCGTGTTGTTGGGTGATATCCTTGACCTGTTCTTTGATTTTCTCAGTAGTCTCCCGACTTTTTGTCACTTCTCGCACCAATGGGTGCTTGACGATCTTTATCGTGACATCCTTTTTGGCCTCCTGAACTTCCTACAACACTGAAACTGCCTTCACCGAGAGATGCACAACAACATCTTGAAATTCATCTAACTGTTTTATGCGCCTCTGGTGATGATCGCTTTCTTTTTCAACGCGCTTCTATAACGCATTTAGTTCAACTGCCTTCATGACCTATACAAATGGTGGCATCCATTTAAGCAATGTCTTCAATGTTGCCAACTGCACCTCAGCCTCTTGCAACTGCGTGGTCAGTTTCTCCAACAGCGTGTCCTGGACTACACTACCCCAAAATTGTGTAGTCACATCAATGAATCTCTTTGATTCTTGCTCCATTTCCTCTAGCTGCGTTGCGAAGTCCTCAATGACACTTTTACTTTCCACAGCTTCCTCCGCTGGTGTGCCTAGATCCACTATTGTGTGTAGATTGTCGTTGTCACACTTCAACTATGCAATTACGAACTCAAGCCACTCTTCTTTTTCCTCCATGTCCAAGTTCTCAGTGTTTTTCGGCACTTGTTGACAAGCGACCGAAACTTCGTTCTCTAAGCGGACTCTACTATCCCAAATTTGAGTTTTCTCCACTGTCAAGCAATCTTGCTCCTTTTTGAGCTCCTCAATTTCCATTGTGTTCTCCTCCACCAATTGCTCTAGCACCTTCTTCAATGCCACAATCTACCTTCGTGCATCAACCTCTTTCTCCTGCGACCTCAAAAGGTGGTCTCCAACTATCTGCTCTCTGTCCTCCAACTACCGATTGGAAACCCTCTGCAACTGTACCAATGTTTGGGTCGACAGAGCATTGATGTCTGTTGAAAGATCTTGCAATTGTTGAAGTGAGGCGTTGAGGTCCTCACTATTGGTCTCGATCATGTGCAACGGAATTTGCACATTCCAAATCCGCGTCATAGTGCTGATCGATCCAACCTTCTGCACAGTGGTTTCCTATGGTACCTTATTTAAAACTGCATCAATCGATGAATCAAGGCAAGTTTTACCTCAACAAATTCATCGGTTGCTTGCTTCTTCATTTGTTCTCCTGTCACATCAGCTGCTGTTGTCATGGCCATGATAATATGACTCAACTAATCCTCTGTCATCGTTGCTACGTTGTTGGTTGCACCCTCGTCTTGTCTCTTCTTCATTTGTGATTCTTTGAAATCTTGCTCTACCTCTAAGTCTGTGGGGGTCCGTGTCGACGCTGCATCCAAGTCGTTGTTACTTGGTGGGTCTGGCACAGGATCCACCAGTGCATCTGCTGGTGGACCTTTTGACACTTCCTCGATGCCGACAGGTGCATTTCAGTCCACATGCCAATCAACAATAATAGTTTCTAGCTCTGCATCTTAAACCTTATACGTTGTGGTCAACCACTATTTATCTGAGTCTTGTTGCGCCTGCATAAGAATGGCATGCGGTCCAATTGCAAACTGAACGAATTGCTAGTATTTCACCACTGCTTCCTCCTTAAGTCATAGAACCTTCATTGCTGTAGCTTGCAGCACCTCCCAATACAAGCAGAACTGAATTGCACAGTCCTTATGTCGCTCTATTTCCTTCACATACCAAAGGTTCTGGTATCGCGCTCCCTTACAAACCTTTGCTACATCCACATCCATCCCCTGATAATCTTCTAGTTCCATCTAAGATACAAGCACAATCAAGATAAGAAACCAGGTGTAGGTGAACAACGACCAGTTCATTTACACCCCTTGTGCACACTTTTCCGCGCAGGTGATGACCCCTGAATTACACTTGTTGGGTCGGTTCATTCTAACTATCTTTCCAGCCTGAATCCTTGCAGAAATGAAAACAACTAGATGATTTATATTGTCAACCTGGTACACCCGTCTGTCGCGTTGTACGTTGTATCTTTTCTTCAGCTTTGCAACCAACTTCCTATCATTGTCTTTCCCCCTAAAGTACTACGATGGGCCAAGCCCCTCCTTGGGCAGCCCCACGATATCTGAAACAAGTGCCACAGTGACTACGAACAGTTGGTCCAGCCACAAAATCCCGCCATGGAATCACACCAAGAGTTGCTTCATGCATGCGTTTGCCTCCGTCAGCCTCCCAAAGTGTGACATGTTGATAAGTCCTAATAGTCTGGATATCTCCAAACTGCATTCCCAATCTTGCAGAATGCATGCTATTGGGCCGCCTTTGGCTTGCATCGCAGGTACATATGGAGCAGTTGTGATCTATGTCAATGCAAGCATATCATGATCCACATATTTCATCTTCATGATCGATGGCACAATGTCTCTGGTACACACCATGCTATGTGGTATCATCGACATCGTAATTGGGTACTTCTGGTTCTTCGTTGTCTTCTTGAGCTTCACATAGGGTCGATAGGGAGGCACATACCCAGGGATATCCGTAGTGGATACCCCTGCGTCAGTTGATGATTCCTCAACCCTTGAAGTCAATGGACCCATCTGTGCTGGTGCCTCTTCTTGTGCCTGCGTAGACATTCTAGTTTTCCGCTTCTTCTAAAGTGGGGACATGGGCCATTGCGCCCCCCTCTTCTTCATTGGAACCGATGATGAACCCACCGACATGCTTGAAAATTCTTCTTCAATAATTACCCCGATAAATTGTGAATCCCTCCTGCTTGAAATCTCATTTGTAGCCGTCTCACTCGACATGCCACACTAGTGCCTCCAAGTTATCTACGGGAACCTCAACCTCATTGCACTCTGCAACTCGACTGCATGACGCAACACAACTTACTGCAATAACTCTGCACCTCAGATAATAACTCAAAATTTTGCAATGATGAGTTTGGACCGCACCCGGCCCCTTCTTATAGCGCCAAGTCGATCACCCGATCATTATGACCAAATCATTCATTAATCACCCGAATTCGTCACTGATCCTGCCAATCGAACGGTCAGATCCGCCATTAAGGCGTGTCCCGTCCAAAAAGCACCACCAGATAATTGCTTTAACTGCTATATTTATTGCTGATTTGACTCTGTCGTGGCCCTACGGCTGTCGCGACATGATTCCCTAACTTCGAGACTGACTCCTCTACTTGCGCAGCCCCTTCCTCATGGTGCACCATCCTCCTAACTTCCATCCTATGCAAAATATATATATATATATATATATATATATATATATATATAGAGAGAGAGAGAGAGAGAGAGAGAGAGAGAGAGAGAGAGAGAGAGAGAGAGATTTTTTTCATATCGCGCAGTGCCTCAAGCATCGCGTGACTCTGGGGCCATCCTATAGGGCTTCATCCTGCTGTTGTTTATCATCTTAGGCAACATCACACCATCTAACTGTTGCAGTTGTATTGCACCTCTTGAAGTAATGGAATGAATGAGATATGGGCCTAGCCAATGCATCCGTAACTTACTTAGATGTTTCGCGAACTTGCTTTCATATAGCAGCACCAGGTCTCCTTGGTGAAATTGTTTGTTCTTAATATCTCTACCATGCCAAGATTTCTGTCGATTCTTCTCAACGTGCTGGTGAAAATTTGCAACAAAGTGATCTTCCTATAGATGCACCAATTGAGCCAGACGTTCTTCCACTGCTGCTTCATCATCGATGCCTGTCGCTGCTGCTATGCACAAACTTGGAACAATGTACTCCATCGACATGACTGCCTCTTGCCCATACACCAACTTGAATGGTGTATATCCTATCAATCTTTTGCAAGTGGTGTGATATGAACAAAAGACAGCTGGAACCTTCAAATCCTAGTCATCACGGTTCTCATTACATACCTTTGTGAGCGCATTCTCCAACACCTTGTTGAATGCCTCCACTGTCCCATTCGCATGTTGATGATACAGGGTACTCTTCTTATGATGTATCTGAAGTTCTTCCGTCAATACACTGACTGTATGATTCATGAAGTGACTCCCCTGGTCGCTCTTCAATATCCTTGACCACCCAAACTGAGTAATAATGTTGTCAAACATGAACCTCGCTGCTGTCACAGTAGTGCAATCTATAACAGGTGTGGCCTCCGCCCATCTTGTTAAATAGTTTGTCGCTGTAATTATGTACCATGCATTAGTTCTCTTCCCAAGTGGGTTTATTGGTCCCACAAAGTCCATAGCCCATTTATCAAATGGATGCAACGTCACCTGAGGTACCAATGGCATCTCATCCCTGCTTGATGGTTTTCTAGTTCTTTAACAGACATTGCAAGTCCACACATAATATGTCACATCACCATTGAGAGTGGGCCACCAAATCCCTACACGGAGCACCTTCCTGGTAGTAGCGCAACCTCCATAGCTAGGACCACCAACTCTCGCATGTACCTCTACCAATATTTTCCCTTGTTCATGTGGTAGGACACATCACCTTAAGACCTCATCTGGTCCTAGCTTATTGAGTTTTCCATTGATCAACTGGAAATCCGTGGCCTTAACAACCAACTGCTTCTTCTGACTTGTAGTAAGCTCCTCTGGGGCTATTCCCGTCTTAAAAAACTGAACTATTTTCTCATAATTGTCATTGACCATCTCAACTCTAAATAGTTGCGAACCTGGAAACCCATCTTCAATGTTTATTGGTTCTTCACTTGTCTCAATTCGCGATAAGTGATCTGGGACATCATTCAAGTGACCCATCTTCACAATTATCTCAAAATCAAAATCCTGAAAGAGAAGTAGCCAACGACATATCTTTCCCCCCAACATAGGATTATTGACCAGGTATTTCAAAGCAGAGTGGTCTGTGAATATCTTGAAATGATCACCCAATAGTTAATGTTGAAACTTCTGTAGTGCATACACCATCACCAAACCACTCTGCTTTAGAATAATAATTCTTCGCAGACGACAAATTCCGACTAGCAAAAGCAATCGGGTGATCAAGAACTCCTTCACCTGGCTGTGCCAACACCACTCCCAACACAATGATGATGCATTCACATGGACATGGAACTCCTTAGTCCAATTAGGAAAATATAGTATTGGTGTGGAAGCCATATTTTCCTTTAGCATATAAAAACTTCCTTGACACTCTTGTCTCCATACAAATACCGCATCCTTCTTTAGCAACCTTTCTATAGGAGCTGTACTCACAACATAACCACATATGAACTTGTGGTAGTATCATGTGTGCCCCAGTGTCACTCTAAGTTGCTTCACATTTGTAGGTGGCGGCGAGCTCAAAATCAGTGCAATATTTTTTGGATCAGCCAACAGTCCTTGCTTACAAACAATGTGTCCCAACAACATCCCAAAAGGTGCACAGAAAATACACTTCTTCAAGTTTAGCGTGATTTGATGCTGTCAACAACGCTCCAGCATCAGTCGCAGGTTCGTCAGATTGTCCCTGATCAATCCCTAAATCATCTAGTCATCCATATAAACTGCCAGAAACTTCTGAATAAAGTTCTTGAATGCGACAACAAAAATTCGGGAGAATATCGGAGGTACATTCTTCAGTCCAAATGGCATCACATTGTACTGAAAACATCCCCATTCAGTAATAAAGGTTCTCTTGTGACGATCTTCTTTCACGATCTTAATTTGGTGATAGACAAAAAATCCATCCATGAATGAGTAAATTTCTTGATCACCCACTCCTTCTAGCACCTCATCAGTGAATGGTGTCGAAAATGGATCATACAAAGACCCTTCATTCAATTTTCTAAGGTCGACACAGATACGAACCTCACCTATCATTCTTGTATTGCACTACCATGGGTCTGATCCATTCTGATTCTTCAACTGATACTATTATCCCAACATCCATCATTATGTTGAACTCAGATTTTACCCTCTCCTTGCGTCTTGGATTCAAGCGATACAACTGTTACTTCACTGGTTTTGCATCTGGATTCAACAGGATCTTCATCTCTCCTAGATATCCCAATATTCCTTTCATCTCATAAAACTTTGTAGGAACCAAATCTTGGAATTCATGCAACAGATTTATGATCTTTGCCATGGTTTCTTCATCCCAATAGTCCCCAACATTTGCAAACTTTGGGTTCTCCTCCATCCCAACGTTGACGTTCCGAATTCTTAATCGTTAATTCATTAGATTTGTTGGTACGTTAGGTGCTGTGACATCCTGACTCCCGTCTGTTTCTAGAAAATTGATGTTCGATGGATCATCACCATCCTCGGGGTCCTCCTGTAACATTGTAGCCCTCCATCATTGATTTCATCAGACATCTCTCATGCGGTTCCACTGGATATGCAGCTAGAACTACCTTCTGAACAACGTCGCAGATGTACTGCAGTGCATTATGAATAGTTGGATTGGTATTCACGAAACTGAGGGTGTGATTGAAGGAAATCATCAACTCTTCCCAATTAGTGATCTCTCTACACAACTTAGCTGATACATACCATGATTGTGACATCTCATCCAGCATGTGGACAAAAGCATGGACCCACTCATCTTTTGGTCGCTATGCCCACAAGGTATGACACTCGATCAGGTAATCACCAGGGTCCTTCCGCCCATCGTACCTTTTGATGTGGTACTCTTTTGTGTTGACAAAATGAATTATCATCAATCTTTGACACTGCGATCACCCCTTGATCAACTTCTTATGTGTCTCCCACCAACGTGCTGGCGTAGCCTTCAACGCTTCATCCAACCCCAACAATCGCTGCGGTTCTAACACCTTATCCTCAAATTCCACTAGAAACTCACACAACTTCAACAGTCCTTCATATAATGGTAATTCAACAATCTTGGTTGCGACTCAGAACAACGACTAAGTAATCACGCCACACTTCCTTAGCGATACCTCATGCATTCGATTCTGCTAGTTCTCCAAAGCATCATTGGAGTCGGTAGACGCAAAGCTAGAGTTTTCCTAACTGAGTTCTCAGTTGACAGTCAGATGGATGCAATATTCTGAAATGTTATATGCATGATCCCATCCTCTTACAACTTCTTCCTTATCTGGTTCAATATATCTCCGCCCTTCAGTTGGATCCACTAGAGCTATGACTCTGATGTCGCGATTTTCAAAGGTCATCACTCTCTTCTTAAAATTAATCACCGCCAAGATGTCATTGGCCCATCCAATCCCCAACAACACAGGATAGGAGCCTCCCCCATCAACAACTTCAATAACATCAAAATCAACATAAGTCTTCATCCCTTCAACTTCCACGGTAAGACCCAGAACTCACCCAATCAGTGTTACTCTGGACTAGTTAGCTGGTTGCAGCTGCATAGGGGACGAAACCAACTATGGGATCATTTCCCATGTCTGATTTGTTAGAATGTTGACGTTTGAGCCTAGATCCAAGATGACTGAATCTACCTCATAGTCCCCAATTTGAATATTCATTCACATCTCTTTTCTCGTATTTTTCTTATGTAAATAGTTCACCGCGGACTCCTTCCATCCCTTGGCGGGTCGATGCAATAGATTCTCAATCTCGACAAGAGGATCAGGATCCTTCTCCAGTGACAAGCAACTTTCAAAGAAGTTCTACAAAGTGGCATGCTGTCGCGATGGTCCTACTCCTAATGTTGAATAAAAAGCAGTTGGCATTCCATAAACATGCAACTTACTTGGATCTCTTATTATCACATTATGTGTTTCAAAGAATGTATCTTTTCCAATGTTGACATCGAACCGCACCTTCTTCTTTCCATCCAACCAGATTTATGGAAATGGGCTATCTTCTCCTGTCGTCGCACCTTCACGAGTAATGATAGAAACATCAGCATCCTGCATCTTGGGTTCTGCTAAGATTGTCACAACTATCAGTCCTTGGTTCAGGTTCTGTGGGGGATTCACGTGTTGGTTCACATTCTAATTTGCACTCTGGTTCTAATTTTGAATTTGGTTATGCTTCTACAACTGGTTCTAGGTTTGGTCTTGCAACTGCAGAACGTTTCCTACCTACCACTTCGTGATCAGTTGTGGACAGTTCTCAACAATATGTTCAACATCGATAAAATAAGTACACTGTGCTTGCAATTGTGGGAAATCTCTCTGATAATGTCCCAACACTCTGCAATTATAACGTTGCACTGGTCCATGAACTTGTCCTCCTCCTCAACCAAAGCCTCCATCTTGTCCTCCTCGGAATCCTCGTTGCTTCTGATATTGTTGTTGATTGAATTGCTAATTTGAGGGATTTGATTACTGCTACGATTGAGTATACTGTGGCTACTGCAGAGTCATCTACATCTGATTGTACTGCAGTTGTGGCACAAATTGCAGTTGCAGTGCAAACTGCATCTGCGGTACAAACTATGGTTGAGGTGGCGACTGTACCACCTATGACTACTGCTATGGTTGCTGCACTGTTCGATGGTACTCTCCATTCACATAGTACATGTCCATTTTTCTGTCCTGAAGTAGATTATATGCATGACAATCGTTATCTTCATGCCCAATAGACTAGAAAAATGTATAGTATAAATTCATTGGCTTCGTGAACATCTTCTGCATATATCCACAATCTTCATGTCGACACCCATAAACTTGGCAGATACGACACCATGGAATACCTCCATAACTTAATGGGTTTGGCACTCCCGACAACAGGTAGTTTCGGAAATCTGGACATTGATCCTTATGATGCCGCTCTACACGACATCGAGTACACCAAACTTCCTCGCGATGCTCCTTTCCTTTCTTGATATCTTGCAATTGGAGGGTCAGATTCACCATCTATTTTTGAATCTGGTTCATACCAACTGCATTCTTGCCAACAGGTGAAGCTTCTAACTTCATCGCAATCTCCAGAGCCTCGCTCCGTGTCGCAATCTTTTGCTGCATCAACGGTAGTCTAATATGAGGTACTAACACCATGATGAACCACTCCTTATGATGAAAATCACTCATATCGAAGCTAACTCTTTCCATTAGTGTCTTGAATCATTAATCTAAATCCCAGATAGTTTCATTTGGATATTTCTTAATTTCCTTCAGTTCTGTGATAAATTGGGCCTCAGATTTCGGTTTTCTAAATTCTTCAATCAATACTTTTCTAATTTTTGCTAGAGTCTTGGCTGGAGTTCCTGTAGGAACTTATACAAATTTCATGAATGAATCCAGTGCGTGACCTCGAAGGGTCGTCGCTAATTGGCCCTTCTTGACATAATCATCCAGAGTTTGTTTGACAGTCCACATCACTTCACACAAGAACCAGTATTGCTCGGGATCCTCAGTCCCATTCCCATGAAACAGGGGTAACTTCACATCATCGCCCGCCATCCTGGGCCTTATTCCTATAGTCGCTGGTCCACTACTATTAGAGTGTTATTGACACATCAGACAAGTCAGTGTAGAACTCATGTTTCTTCCTAAGTGTGGCACAGTGCACGGAGGTGTGGGAACATTTTTTCTCTGGGTCGGTATTTCTTTAGGCTCGGGTGTAGCCTAGTTGTCTCCTTCATCATTGTAGGGTCGCTTCATCCCATGTGGTATTATCTCATGGTCTCATGTTTCGGTCGCAATAGGACTCTCTCCTGTCCTCTACCTCTTCTATTGCCGAAACCTTGCTCCTCCTCTCGTAATAGCACTTCCTTCCTCGACTTCCCTCACAGTCCCGTCGTAACTTACATCCATCTACCCCATATCATTCCATCCAACCCTTGTCTCCATGATACCTGTAATCTCCACACACCAGAGTTCTACTCGGCGGGGTTCATATTTAATATTCCTTTTGTGTAAATGAGCATCTTAATAGAAAATTGCAAAGACAATAGAAACCTACCTCTTGGTCCCTTGAAGAACTCCCTTTCTGCGTTGCTATAGGATTTAACTGTGTCGACCGCGAAATTAGTGATATAGCTCTCTAAGATACTATCAAGCCAAAGTTCAACAGCCCTTGCGGCTTTGCTGGCTACCTCCTGCAACTGTTGGATCAATTATGTGGTCCACCCACTTGGTTCCCCTCCTTGGAAATTTGTTTTTTGATACATCAACCACACCAACCACTCATAGAGGATGATAAAAAACTCAGAGAAAAATAACTTTTGTAGACTAGAATACATGTACTCTTCCAACCACTTTGTCATTGTTACTCCAGGGTTCTGATTTTCTTTCTCAGCGAATTCCCATGGCTTCTGGTCAAACCAATCTTGAATTTTTGGTCTCGTCGGATGCCACAACATGTCCTCCCTCCCTTCATACTAAGGTCCCAACAACGGAACAATTTGTTGACACAAAAATCATCGATAGGGGTTCACTCTCCGTCGACACCTAAACCACCGCGATCTCCCTGAGCACTGGCCCAGACAGGTTTTACCCCGTATGGAAACACCTGCAGAGAAGATCAAGTCTCACTCGAGATGTTTAATGGAGAACTGTCGAAACCAAGTTTTCGCTGTATGAAGGAGGACCATGCATCCACTTGTCAACTCAGGGCAAAATTATTCAAAATATATAATCATTCAGATTATGCATTAACAAAATCATATTATCATTCACTAGATCACATTGGCATACTTGAATCGTAACATAAACATTGATGTATAAACAGATATAACAGTATGTCGTCATTTATAGCAGAGAAACATTGCATTATTCATAGATATAGGTCGCATTCACATTTAAATCACAGAAAATAGGAAAACAGAAAGAAAGAAAAAGACATAATGGTTCTGCTCAATCTCTGTCATGTCATATTAACTTTCGCAACAAAACACAAATTCTCCAAAACGGTTCCTCAGCTCACATACACAGATTGACGGATCTTAGTTCATACTCGGATCTTAATCCTGAAAAGCATAAAAAAGGACAAGAAGTAGAACTCAGAACTTAAAAAGACTTAACACTTTCAATTCTACATCTATTTATAGGCTTGCACCTTTACATTGGTGGTCCACTTAAGCTAACTTCCTAACTACTTCTTAACATAATCTACAAAATAATGACCACAATCCACATAATGCGGTCCAAATCTACAAAACATGACCAAAATATCTAAAATATAGATAATCCGTCTTGCACGCCATTTTTTACCTTACGCAACATCCGTGATGCTGCGCAACTAACTTACCCCAAAACTACCTTCCAACAGGAAGAAATACCTCGAAAGAGATTGACAAAAGAAGAAGATGTACTATTCTCTGCACTATTTGGGCCTATAACACCTGGATAAGATACATGGATTATTGATAGTGGTGCTTCAAAGCACATGAAAGCGAAGAAGCAAACTCTGCCAAGACTTGAAGAAAAGAACTTTCCTTAGAAACTTTCATTAGGAGATGACTATCAATATCCCATCAAAGGTATTGGTGAATCAAGCTACAAGAATGACTCCGAGAATTCCATGAAGATGAAAGAAGTATTGTATGTGCCAGGTTTGAAAAAGAACTTACTTTCCATCTCATCTCTAGATAAGAAAGGATATAGATTTGCTTTTATAGATGGACAAGTACTTATGTGGTCCAAAGGAAAGACACTTGAATATGCTGTGGTCATTGGAGAAGAAGGAGGATTGTACAAACTCAAAGGACATCCATAGACAACCCTTGTCCATGAGACTACCAGCTTGAGTGAACTGTGGCATAGGAGGCTTGCTCACATCAAATACAAAGCACTACCCTATGTGAGCAAGGTGGTAACAAGGTTACCAGATCTGAATATTGATCACGAGGGAACTTGCAAAGGATGTGCAAGAAGAAATAACATCAAGAATTCCTTTCCAAAAAGAAAAACAAAGACTAAAGGTACATTAGAACTAATTCATTCTGATGTATATTGTCCTATTCCCTCCATATCGTTAAGTGGATATGAATATTATGTCACATTTATTGATGACTATTCAAGCAAGACATGGATATGCTTCTTGAAGAACAAGAGTAAAGTGTTCAGGAAATTCAAGGAATTCAAAGCCTTAATAGAGAACCATTCAGAAAAGAGAATCAAGACACTAAGATCAGATAGTGGTGGAGAATACACTTCAAAGGAATTTGAATAATTATGTAAGGAGGCAGGAATCAAGAGGGAACTAACTACTCCCTATAATCCCCAACATAATGGTGTTGCAGAAAGAAAGAATATAACTATTATGGAAGCAATTAAAACAATGATTCATGACCAAGACCTCCCCATGCACCTATGGGATGAAGAATCAAGAACAACCATATATGTGCATAATAGATTATCTCACAGTGCTCTTGGATTCAAGAATCCTGAATAGATGTATACAAGAAAGAAACTTGAAGTGAGTCATCTCAAGATATTTGGCTGTCCAGTATATGTGCGTATTCTGAAAGAGAAGAGAACCAAGTTGGATCCTTATGGAAAGAAGGGAATATTTGTTGGATACTTTGAAGTCTCCAAAGCATTTAGGATATATATTTCAGGATTCCATCATTACAATATTAGTAGGGATGTAACATTTGATGAAGAGACAACTCTTAATAAATCCAAAAGGTGTTAGCTTGAAGAAGTACATGAAGAGGATGTACCTCCCAAAATGGTAGAAGCATAACCCTCTCCTGAAATAGTAGCATCCGAAGATCATGATATGATAGAACCTCAAGAACCCCCTACTATGGATATCTCTCGAAAGAGAAAAACTGCTTGGGTAAGAGAAATCATACAAGAAGCAGAGAGATATGGAGCTCCAGAAGGCTCCACAAGAATAAGTAAAAGATCAAATCCATACTCCAATTATGTAGCTTTGATGTGTGACCTTGTAGATCAAGAACCCACCAGCTATGAGGAAGTTGCACATAAGAAAGAATGGGTTGAAGCATTGACAGACGAATACTAGTCAATAATGAAGAATGATGTTTGGGATATGGTGCCCGAACCAGAAAACAAAAGTGTGGTATCTTCGAAATAGATCTAAAATATAAAACATATTGCTTATGGAAGTATTGAAAAGTACAAGGAAAGATTTGTGGCTAGAGCATTCTCTCAAAAAGAGGGAATTAATTATGAAGAGACATTTGCTGTAGTAGCAAGGTACACTTCCATCAGAACCATCATGGCACTTGCTTCCAAGATGAAGTGGGATCTACAATAGATGGATGTAAATACAACCTTCCTGAATGTTGTGGTTGAGGAAGAGGTTTACATCGAACAACCACAAGGATTTGAAGTCGGAGACATAGTGACTCATGTATGTAAGTTGAAAAAATCTCTCTATGGACTTGTTGTGCCCCTGCTCAACAGCCTTTAAAAAAACATTATTTCATCAAACAAAATTGTATTTTTTTTGATGAAATGTTTGAATTTCATATAGCAAACCTAAAGAATTGATAGCTACTGAAATGGTGACATTTCAGAAGCTACTGAAACAATGAAATTGTTTTTTTTAAAGAAAAACCTTTGCGAACTATGGATTAGTTGACAAAATCACTACTTTGAAATTATTATTTTGAGTGGATTTGCATTGAAAATCAAGGGATAAGTGTTAATAATTTGTCATAACCTAATCTTGAAATATTATCCAAATACTTATCGTTTGATTTTATTATGTGATTTTGTTATCGTAAATATTGATAAGGTTTTGAAGGCTGATTATTGTATTTTTGGCACCGTATAAATGGATAATTTTGATTCAATTATTCAACTTGGTTATTTTGATTCATGAAACAATGGATATTGGAGGATAAAACCATGCATTGAAGTTAAGAGTTTGAAAGATATATTACTAAGCCTATCCTATTATTTTTGCTACATTATTAAAAGTTTTGAATAAATAAAGATCAAATAAGTATCTTTTCAATTAATGGACTTTATTTTTATTATTTATACAAAATAAATAAACCTTTTAATTATTTTGTATAAATATAATGTATAAATAAAGTTCTTTGATCTTTTTAATATTTACCTAGAATATTAGGTATGATTGACACTTTATTCTAATTCTATCATATTTGCAAAAATACCATTATCTCAAACCAGGAATCAACGTGAAATTTATAAAGGACTTTAGAGATGTTAAATATTTTAATGACTCTTTAGTCACCTTGACACATAAAAATATTCATTAAACGATTTTATTTAATCTTTGGTTAATATGTCTTCAAAGGGAGATAAAATACAAGTTAAAATGTTATATCCAAATAAATTTTGATAACATATATTTCATCCCACTTTGAATGTGTTGTTTTGGAAGATATCACGCAAATATTGCAGGTGATGTATTTAGGTTTTTCGGCATAAACCTTATTTTACATTGCAACGTTAAAAGGGTTAGGAGCCAAAAATCTGATATTCAGAAGATATCGCGATCACAATCTAAAAAAAGATCCCACCAGATCGCCATGATACGGAGTTGTTTCGAAACGTTCCATTAATTTGCAGGTTTTACTGAGGGCGTGATATTACCGTGAATTGTTGAAAAGAGATTTGTCACCAGAAGATGAAACTACTTGGTTAAAGGTAGTCTTGTACAGGTTAAACTTGGAAGGATATGGAAACAAGTGATTGACCCACGCAGGAGATTGTGCAAGATTAACACCCGGATAATACTCTTCTCTAATTACAGCTTTTAAAGGGTTATTATCAGATTTTAAAAGAACTGCTACCAGTCTGTCATTTAATTTTGTATTTGATTGGTATGTCTTGTTAAGATTATTTACGGTACTATTTTCATCCAGTGAAGATAAATGGGATAAAAGAATGTCCAGACATAACTGGAGTCAGTTACGGCGGCGAACAAGAATTTTTCAGAACTGAGTGAATACTCGGATAGACCAATGTGTGATCATCTTATTTTATTACTTCAAACAGAAATGTAAATACCCCGGATTGAAGCGTTTTACCCATCACATAGCGTGGAGAGCTAAATTGAGTTAATCAATCGAAGGTTACCAGACTAGAGATTTACCGTGAATTCGCTAGAATAGGGGAAGATTTATTGTCTATCTTTTCGATTTATTCTTTCTGGGTAAATTTAAGAATATCTTTTATTTACATTGATTGAAAGTAGGAAGAGGTTTTATTTGTTTATTGCAGGCGGTTTTCTTCTTGCTGATTTTACCTTGAGTGGAGCACATCAACCCAAACGAGGAAGACGGGGGTAGTTGGATCTTCCAGCTGATAGGAATCGCGCATCTGGGGATCTATGCAGAAGAGAAATTGCTGGGAATAAGGAGATGTCAGCCAGTTACAAAAAACGCGTAGCTAAATAGGCAGGCATTTTTCCGGGCTTCACTGCTCATAAATGGAGACAGATCTAAAAAATCTGCCACATGGGTTTTTCTCAGAATGGGCCCATTTATCTTTACTCGGGGAGATTTCCCCAGAAAGTGATGGATTCTAAGAGATTTTTGGGATCCTCTGAACACGATTTTTGCAGTTGCGGCCGGCAAAGAAACTGGTCTTTCCAGAAATTCGCCAGAGCAAAGCTCAATTTGGATTTCATTTCTTCTGATCTTTTGTTTATTTAAGCAAACTGGAATTTGATCGCTGGAGCAGGGAAGGATTGCTCTGTTTGAAGAATGATTTCTTCAAGAAGATCAAAATGCATGATTGCTGAGTGGTTGGAGCTATTCTTTTTTTTCAGCCAGTGGTCGATAGTGGGAGAAAAGACATGGTAGGATCAATGTAATCATTCTCTGTGACTGGAGGCAATTTTTTTCCAGTAGCTACAATATCTTTAAGACTGGTGATATCTATACATTTTACAGTATTTTAATACTATGCAAGTGTATTTTGATATCAGTCGATCTTGTTCCCCTTTTCTGCATATGAATGTTTTGTCATTATTCCTTTGATGAATTTTGCAAATACATCACATCTATTCTGTCGATTTATACTGTTTCGATTCTGCTGATATGTCATGTTGTGAACTTGATGATTGACATCATAGCATATGTGATATATTGTGATTACTGTGTGGTCTTGTTAATGTCTAAATTTATTTTGAATATTTTCAAGAGTATTCATGCAGTAGTTCCATTGGCAGAATTTGATTGCAGGTTAATATTCTCTTCGCTCCCGATCAGGATAGGATTGTTTAGAATAGATTAATAGTAGCTTTTCTTTTATTTTTAAAAATCTTTTGAGCCAGAACGTTGTATTTACATCAATGGCAAGTCATTTTCTGTTTTCATGATAATGTATATATGTTTATATTGTATCTCTGTAATTCACTAAGTCTGAAAACATTTGATTAAATTTCTATTCTTGCATTATAAACTAATTGATTGAGTAGATCAACTTTTACTGATTAATTTACTAATTAACTGGAGAAGCTTTCATAGGGGTAGTATAGATCTAATTAACAGGCAGTAGTTTCTAGTCTCATCTTTTAGATTTAGTTTGGATTAGATTTTCAGGCTAACAGAGCCTATAAACCTGTCGGGAATAACCATCCCAAATAGCTTGGAGCCTGCTTTAAGGATCCCGGTCTGGGTTGTCTTCCCCCGCTGCGTGCATAGTCACATATGCCCGTCAACAGGACTGAAGCAAGATCCTAGAGCTTGGTATGGTAGAAAATATAGCTTCTTGACAAGTTTGGGATTTACCAAGAGTAAAGATGATCCTAACCTTTACATGAAGGTTATGGATGATGAACCAGTCATACTATTACTGTATGTGGATGATCTATTTCTGAAGGAAATGGGAAACAGATCACAAATAGCAAGAAGAATCTAGTTGAAGAATTTGAGATGAAATATCTTGGATTCATGCATTATTTCCTCGGGTTGGAATTGTGGCAGAGGCCAGAAGGAATCTTTCAAAACCAGGGAAAGCATGCAGTAGAAATCTTGAAAATATTTGATATATTGGATTGTCAAGCCATGGCCACACCCATGGACACCGAATTGAAGTTGTTATCTGATGAGTCATCAGAGTTAGTGGACATGACTCAGTGTAGATAGATCATTGGGTCATTGCTATATTTGATGAATACAAGGCCAGAGATATGCTTTGTTGTTAACACCTTAAGTCAGTATCTAGTTAAACATAGATGGGTTCACTTGATAGTTGCAAAACATGTGATGAGGTACCTAAAAGGTAAGATAGACTAGGGACTTTGCTATGGTAGAGATCATGACTACATATTATATGTATATATAGATTTAGATTGGGAAGGAAGTGCTGCAGACAGAAAGAGCACCTCAGGTGGATGTTTTTGTCTGGGATCCACCATGATATCATGGTTTAGTAAGAAACAATCCAGTGTTTCTCTCAACACAGCTGAAGCATAGTACATAGCAGCTTGCTCCACTAGTTGTGAAGCGATATGGCTTCAAAAACTGATGCCAGGACTATTTAACATGGATTTGGCCACCACCATGATTCTTTGTGACAACTAGAGTTTGCATAAGAATGACAAAGAATCTGGTTTTCCATGATAAATCAAAGCACATATAAATCCAATACTTTTATATAAGGGATATTGTACAAAATGGAGCTTTACAACTCCAATATGTGAGTACCGATGAGCAAGTTGTTGATCTATTGACCAAGCCTCTATCTCAAGTAAAGTTTGAATATTTTTGCGACAAGCTTGGTGTAGTTCGAAAATAATTTCCTTGCAAGGAGGAACAATGATGATACTACAAATGATGAAGATATGGACTCTCTTCAGAAAGGAGGAACAAGTCGAAGATATGGACCGCCCTCGGAAAGGAAGAGTAGGTCGAAGAGATGAACCCTCCTCGAAGAAAGGGGGAACATGATGATAATGTAGATCCTCCTAGAAAAGGGGTAGTGATTATAATACTGGCATCGATGATGGGATGGTAGTGATGCTTTGGTATGAAAGAGGACAAGTGCACCTGGATATGCTGACAAGGTCAGACATTCACTTGTGGATGACAACATGTTCTGACAGGAAGTGACACTCTGTTCCTGAGAGTGGTCCTTACTAAGGATGGCCATGTAGATGTTACTCTCGCATGGAGAGTACCCACGTTTACTTGTGGATACTGTAGAATAACACTCTCTTAGGAGTGGTCCTAGCCTTAGTGGCAAGGATGCTCTACGATGAGTCCTTACGAACAAAAGGGTCGACATGTACATGCGGTTGAGATCTGGTTTGCAAACATTACTCTTGTATGGAGAGTATACCTAAATTTATATGTAGATTCCATAGAATAACACTCATTTGGGAGTGCTCCTGGCCTTAGTGGAAAGGATGTTCTATGATGAGTCCTCACGGACGCTGTAGTATAAGATTCACATGGAGTGGTCCTAGCTATAATAGGATGAGGATTTCCTATGATGAGGGCTGACACCTAGGAACGGTCAAGATCTGTAGCTGCAGACAATACTCTTGTATGGAGAGTATGCCTACATGTATATGCATATTCCATAGTATAACACTCACTTAGGAGTGGTCCTAGATTTGAAGCTGAGGATGCACTACAATGAGTCCTTACAGACTACAAGGACTACATCTAGGTGCAATTGACATTAACATTCAGTTGTAGATGATTCAGCTGGTCGATGCTATGGACCCTCCTAATTAAGGAGGAGTAGGATGATGGAGGATTGCATCATCCTTGGACCTATGTCCTAAAGTGATAGGGATTAATCATCTCGTAAAGATATCATGTGTACTACAGGTAGAATGGCATCAAAAGGATCAAGAAGATCTAAATGCTTCTACAAAGGATAAAAAAGATCAAAGTGTTGTTGCAAAGGATCGAGAAGATCAAAGAGCTGTTGCAAAGGATCGAGAAGATCGAAGTGCTGCTGCAAAGGATCGAGAAGATCAAAGTGTTGCTGCAAAGGATCGATAAGATCGAAGTCTTGCTGCAAAAGGATCAAGTGATCGTGTGATGCAGAAGATCAAGACATTAAAGAGTAACTGTTCCAGTTAGTGATTGTGAAAACTTCCTATGACGTATATATGTATTACCTCGATACTGCCGAAGATACTCTCTCTCGTTTCTCCTATAAAATGTTAAAGTTGAGGGTTTTTAAATAAAAATTGAAACAATTGTACTTTAATACAAATTTGAACTAAAAATAATATTGAAGCAAAAAGGTACAAAAATAGTAAAAGTCTAGCTAAAAAATATAATTTTCATCTCTTTCAACTTTAACACTCCCTAAGGATCACTATGTTAAAGTTAATATTAGAAACATAAAAAATACAACTGTAGATATACGTAGTAAAAATACAACTGAAACAAAATCACAACTTGATGAGTTGGAACTTCCTTATACTCAGAATTGACTTTCAAATCAAACCTTACCTCTCGGAGGAAAGTGAATAAAAAAATAACAAGTCTGTCCCTCTCTTGGAGGAAATTCAGTAAAAATAGAACAAGTATGGCCCTTACATGAGGGAATTGACATACCTAAGAGAGAGAGAGAGATAAAGTGTTGTAGGATAGGTTTATTTACGTACATCAGAAAGTACAACAATCAAGATCATATCTAAAAAAATAGAACATGAAGTGGTTCACTCAAACAACCCACATACAAGAAATGACCCACTCTAATAACCAATACACCGAGAAACCCATTCTATCAATCCATACACAGTTGTAATCCCACTCTAACATCCCATAAACAGGTGGAAAACCACTCTAAACAATCCATATATAGGTGGCATCCCACTCTAACACAAACAATGACTTTCACAAACATAAACAAATAGGTATCATGTCTCTCTATAGTCCAAGCACAAGTAGTGGCGGCCTAAATACAAGAAAAAACAAGTAGTGACACCTTTCATCAATCTAAGAACAAACCATGACTCACACATGAGGGAGAGATAAGAGGTATTTAGTCTTCCAAGAGAAAACCCTAAGTAGTAGGGAAAGAACCAAGAGAGCACCCAAGCACATGAAGCAAGAAACCCTAGACATCATCCACATAAGGCTGCTAAAAAACCCTAAACAATAAAAAAATCAAATCTAAGTTATGTCTTCAAGGTATTCCATAATGAAATGTTAGGATATATTTTATAGCATCTCAATGGTATTCTAGAAGGTTCTCCTTCTAATTGGTCATTGAGATTAGGGTTTACTCAAAAAGGTCAAGACGCCATGTACTTTAGGAAGGTTACCGAAATAAAATAAAACTTAAAGTTAAGATGTCTTAGGAGAGGGTACCAAGAACAAGACCAAGGGTCAAGTTACCACGCTCAAAGGCGGGTGCTAGCACATAGGACCAATAAGGGAACGGTCAAAACAAGACCAAACCAATGTAGGCTAACCATAATTTAAGGAGAGGTGTAACATCAAAGTTGGAAAATAGCCCTTCTACCACAAGTAACAATAAGGTGGGAAAACAACCCAACAAGGTGGGAAAAAATCCTTTTTAACCACAAGGAACAAAGTGGGAAAACAACCTTTCTAACCATTAGGAACAACAAGGTCGGAAAATAATCTTTTATCTGTCTCTCTCAATGTATGTGGTCCATAATTGTTCCATACAATAATTGGAAGTTTATCATTGCCATATTAGGAAGGTTCACATTGGATGATGTGATCCTCTAGCCCTCTCGACTTCTCATAAGTTCAATGCCAGTGAATCCATCAAGGGGTGTCCAGTCCCTTACTGAAATAACCTTGCTCAACCATCTTGAATACCTAGGAGAGGGGGAAATCACACATCATCATCTTGGATAACTGACCAATATCCGCCTAGTTAACTGATTATGAATACACCTGCAAGACCTGCTTGGTATTTGAACGAGAATCTTCCTGGTCCCAGACCAAGATGTCTCTATCTCAGATTGTAGGATCTGCTTGGTCCTCATGACCAAGAAACTATCTGGTCATTGACCAGAATGCCTTAGAGATAGATAGGGTCCCTAGCCACATGCTAGGGACTTTTCCATGCCTCCAACCTACTTGGTCCCAGACCAAGAACCCCAATAGACTACTGGGGGCCCTAGGGTAAATGCTAGGAACTTACACTTCTTGGTTAACTTACCAGGAACCCTACTTAACTGACTAGGGTGCCATTCAGATAATGGCTCTCATAACTAGGGTAGAGAGGAAAGTAACTATGGGGCATGGCATCTAAGGCTAAGTATTAATCAAATATTTTAAAAATAAGTTGATGAGGAAATCAAGGTTCAAAGGCCATATAGTTACAATTCACATAGACAATGAATCTTAAATAAGTTGGAAGATTAATTAAGAAAACAATTCATCAATATAAGGCATCCATCAAGGATGAATCCTATATTGACTTTAGAATAAATGGTGAAGCATTTGGATTTTTATGAACTCAAAGCATTTAACAATGGATGAATTGTGATACATTTATTTTCATTCAAATATAGAAGATAGACATTAAATAAAAATATGGAAATAATTCAAACACAAGAAAACATATCGAGGAACTGTGACACATGAATTTTTGATATGAAAACCTTGAGTACTTCTATATTAAAAATCTCTTATTAACTTAAAAATTATCCGCACATGGTAGTTCTTGTTTCTCCCAATCTGAAACCCCCATCACATTGCAAAACTTAAAATATTTACAAATGTTACCAAAAGTAGATATTGACAAACTATTACACAAATAGAATTCATGAAAATTCTTTGCCTAAGGATCATAAATTTGCCATTTTTTCATTGCCATCTGTTAAGTGAAACAAGTAAGCTCGAGGAGGTGACCACGTCCCTTTCTTAATGCTTTGAGTTGATTAAAGGATCTCGATTAAATTTGAGATTTAATGAACTATCATATACAGGTTGGGTGAGTAACCACTCACTAGGATGAAAATAAACTAACATCATTCAATGCAATCTGTATATAGTTTTCCCATAGTTTTGAAACTCTTGTCATTGAATTTCAGAAGCAATTTTATAGTCAACTGTTTCTTTAAATAAGACTTCTAATTCCACACATAGTGCATATGAAATAGGAGGAAAATTTGATCTATTGATTTTTAGTTGACTGTTCATTTCAAAATCTATGTTATCTTGTCAATATTTATCTCTCCCTTCAGTCCTCGATCTAAAACTTCAAACTTTGAATGATCCATATGAACTTCAATTAATAGATTATGATATTCTTCTTGAGGAATTAATCTCTCATTATCATCCCAAAAGGAAGCCCTTTTTGAAAAACATGACTGAATATGTTCTTAAAACTTTGCACACTTTGAATCAAATGCTTTGCTTTTCCCTGTACATTTCTTACATTATTGTGCTTTCCAATGATTTTCTTGGCCCAAATGATAATAGTTGTTCTATCCTTTATTCCTAGAATTCATAATTCTACATTAGGTACCATATTCATAAAGTTGACTGTGTTGTGGGCTATTTCTAAAGGCCTTTTTTGCAATGTTTCATTTAAGACTTTACATCTATGAAGAGTTGTATTTGCTACAACATTTTTATCATCTATAAAGTTCAAATATTATATGAATTTAGTAATATCAATTGCCAATGAATCACATAAGAGATGTTTTTCTCCTTGTAAAGGAACTTTTCCCTTCACCCATAACTTAAGCTTCGCATTATTTTCTTGCAAAATCTTTTTTTATTTACTTGAATCTGATTATTATTTTCATCCTTTTGAACCATTTACTGTTCGAGTTTTTTTATTATTTTCTTTCAATTCCTTGATCTCAACATCCTTTAAATTAATATGTGACATAGCCTTTGCCAACTCCTCTGTATATGCATCATTCTCTTGATTTGAACTTACAATGACATATGTTAATAATAATTCATCTTTTTCCTTTTACCATTCCTGCTTCACATTCTCCAATTGAAAAATATTACCTTTATAATTCATCACCTCCTGATAAATAGAATCCTTTTCTTCTTAGAATGTTGTTAACTATGGATCTTGTACATGTTGAGTTCCTAGAAACTTTAACTTCTTTATAAGTCCATGAATTGTATTTTCTTTGTCATCAAGGAGCCTTTGAATATGATGTATATCATTAGGGTATGCTCTTAGAGAAATATTATTTGATTGTAGCTTTTTAATCCGTCTTTTCCATGCCTTGCTTTATGCTTTCTATTGCTTTAACTGACCTTCTATTTTGTCACCCTTGTTTGTAACTTTGAAACATTTAAAGTGGCTTGTAAAAGGTCAACATATATCATCTCACTAGTTTGCTAGTGTAAATGAATCTTGTCAGGGACATTTATTTGATCATATTGATTTTCACTTCTGCCACCTTATCCTCACTTACAACTACAATCCAGAGTTCTCTTTTCTTGATCTTTAACAATAACCAGTGAAAATTTGTCCTATAATATTTGTCGAACTTGTAGAAAAACGTTTTTATTTTCTACCTGAAATTGCTTTTTCTTTGTTGTGTACTATGAAACTAAGTCATTTTCAAACTTAAATTGAGAACCCGAGTCATCATCATGAACATCTGAATATGAATATTGCTGAATTTGAATAACATGTTGTAGGGGTAAAACATTCTCTTTTAGGTCTACTGAGACTTGTTTTGTTAAAATAACAATGTCTTTATCTTGATCAAGCTTGACCCTTTTACTTGAGGATTCCTCATCAATATCCATACATGTTATAACTTCTGATATAGTCCTTTTATTGTCTATATTGGAAGGATTCTGAACTGGTAGAGAAAAAAATCTGTTTGAACTATATGAACTTAAGAGTCCCGAGATTTATTAAACTCTTATAACACTTTTCGGTTCTGATCAAAGCTCTGTAAATTGGAAATTTTATCCAATCCTTCAACGGTTTGATGTTCAAAAGCTGCACTTTTGTTGTTTTCTCTTCTCCGTGATATAAAATGATGAGGATCATATCTAATTTTCTTAGCTTCCTGAAAATGCATAGCTTTCAACAAGTTTTCCAATGTAGTAAGGGATGATTACTTTTGATGACAAATGGTCCAACTTTGAATGAAAACTTGATATTTGATGCCTTATTACATTTTCTGAAACGATTATTTTATGAATGAAGTATTTGTCTAACAAACTCAATGGAAAATATCGTTGGAGTAAGAAATTCCAATAGAATATAAGGTGCATTAGTAAATCCATAAACCATGATGTGATCCTTGTACAAAAACCAATCTCTTGTTCTGGTTTCTGGAGTGAGTTGTAACATGATTTTCATCTCCTATGGAACCCTTTGCAATTCAACATTAAAAACAAGTCTATAGATTTTAAACATGATTCGGTTGATAAAATCAAACATGCTAATATTCTTTGTCTTAGATGCAATAATTGAAGAATATGAGAAAATCGTTGGATCTTGAAGCTTCAAGTCTACTTGATTGTAGTATATGAATGCATTTAGAAGATAAGTTGGACACCGAAATGCTTCAAAGTGTGGAAATTGACTAGTTGATCATGAATTATCTCAACTCAGAATTCATCAAAATTAAGGCAAACAATTTAACTTGACTCTGACAGACTGACCTTCAAAATAATCCCTAACATGACTTCAATGAAAAATTTATCATTATCAATACCTAAAATTTGACTCAACAGTGACAAAACCAATTATACATCGTCTTTCAAAATATTTACATCATACGCAAATGACATACTTTCGACAGTTTGGAAAAACCTCAAGACTTTGGAAAGGAATTCATTTTCGTCTTTGAACTGCATTCTCGATAAACCCTAATAATTTCTTCTTTGTTAAACGACATAGTGGTTTGGGGAAATGGTTTGAATAACCCTAATGAATATCTAATGACCTAAGAATTTTCATGACAAAGGATTTAGACCCACCAGAGTAAATACTTGTTCTTTCAGACTCTGAATAATTAGCTACACACCAACTGATGAACGCGGGAAAATGATAACTTTGTTCATGAGTGAAACGAGAAATCGATGAATTGGAACTTTGCAAAACATCCATACATTTGTGATCTAATGCAACTAATATTTATTTAGACTTTGAGATGCTACTAACAGATAATATAGGATAAAATATGTCTCCTTCCCTATCAATTATGAGTTTTTATTTTTCATCCACATATTTACAAAGCAAAACAAAAACTGAAATTTGTTCTATAGAAAGAGTCACAGTGTTACCCATTGGCGCAATAATGTAGAGAAGAGTCACAATGTTACCAGTTGGTGCTATAATGGGGAGAAGAGTCATAGTGTTACTTGTTGGCGCAATAATGTGGACGGTGTCATTGTGAAGTCAATCAACCAACTTTGAAAACAACATACATACACACTTTACCAAAATAAATTAGATTTCAGAATATAACAAAGGTGGTTTTAATACCTCCTGCTCCAATCCCAGGAACTAATCACCGGAGGACATGTGACAAGGTGGTTTAGATTTCAGAATCACTTAATAGGAATAACCTTCATGCAAGTATCACCACCGAAATTTGTAGAGAGCCATTGATGTGGTAAAAGGGAACCCTTGATGTGATAGAAGAGAGCCGTAGATGTGATAGAAGAGAGCCGTTGATGTATCTTTTATGTTTGATTATTTTTTAACCCTGTTAAACCATCAAACCGGATGGGCAAGCAATTCCCTTGCATTTTTTTTAATGTTTGAATATTTTTTGAAATAATCATAAATTTTTAGTTTTTTATTTAGCTATATTACAGGTTTAAACCCTCACGGTGTGTATCACCTCAAATGGATGTAGTTATGCAAGTGGCCTAGGGTAGTTGGTGGCCAATGAAGAAATTAAATCCAACCACCCACCACCTTATTCCTTTTGTATACCTCATTTATGTTATAAACATTAGAGGTTCGATCCACATGCAGGATTTTAGAATTATATCAATTTGCATCATTTATTTTTATAAAAAAATATTTATACTAGAAAATTAAATACATTTAGTTTTGGATAAACAAATTTATTTTATCAAATTCTAATTAAAATGTTATATAAACAAATCCACTTCCCTCAATGATTTGAGAGCATGGAATTTCCATACATATATATGAAAAACAACCTTACTAAACTTCTTTTTGGGAAATGTCAAGGAGAGAACCTAGTAACTTCCAGAATTGTAATGTTTTTTTAAATGAACCGTCTCCACCAAGGGCATGTTTATAGAGAGAGTAATATCTATTTATTCTACGTTTTGGACTTTCCAATGGGGCAGAATTTGGTAATTTTTTTCATATAATGGAAGTTTGGAATTGTTCAAATTGTGTTTTTGAGTTCATAACTAGATTTTACATTCTCAAATTTACATTTGATATGATGTAATATGATTATTGTTTCATTTCATATGTTGTAATATTAGATATATAACAAAGAAATTGATTATTGCATGAAATAAATAATAATTTTTCGTTCTAAATGTTTTTTTAACAGAACAAGGATCTTCCAGAAGATCCGAATGATTCTCATCAAATAATCCAAATCACGTTAGGTATGATGTTGAGATGGTAGATGATGCTAATGATGACACATATACATATGGCAACTGTAATGCCCCGATTTTGACCCCGTTGCATTAAATGTACATGATGTATATATTGTAAATGATCACGGTGTGGAGCTAAAGGCCAAGGCCCCACCATTGATCGGTTATGTTATGTTTTGGGATTTAAATTTGTCACCGATTGAATATCGGGGCATGCGGCATACGTTTTGGATTATCATCATGTAAATATGCATCTATAATTAATTAAATGAACCCGACCAGCTACGATCGCGGTAACTAAAATGAGAAAGGGGCATGATTTTCACAAGGATAGGGGTGGGGGGGGGATTGTCAACCTTGGCCAATGAGAGAAAACCCATGTGTCTTCTTTCCTTGTCTTATCCCAACCACTTTCATTAAGAATCTCTCCAGGCAGTTGAGGCAGTTATTGTCTAGGAATGGGTGTGGCAGTACTGTCAGTCCTCACCCACACGCACACTCTACCCACGATTTTGGCTGTTCACCCCCTCATGCAGACACTTCTTCCTCTCCACGAGTTGCTAAACGCGGAGGCACTTGCAATTCGCATCCTTGCCATTGTTGCTCATCTTCATGCAGGGAATTGTTGCTGTTACTCACGCACATCAAATTTCGCGTCCTCTCAGCTGTTGTTGTTCACCCACGCGCCCAGGAAGAGCTGTTCATTCCTCACGGGGTCTGAAAGTTTCTCTCACGCACAGGAATTTCTGGGTTTTACCCACGTGATTTTCTTCTGCAGATTGGTGGACGGTGCAGCTGTGTCTTTGCCTCACGAGCTGAACTGTGGATTTGGCGTTGATTGCTACTCATGCCCGGGTCGGAATTCTGTTAATTTATTTACCGCGTGGTCTGTGTAAGTCTCCCCGTGGCTTCATTGTCTTGAAGGGACTGCTGATTTTTCCTGTTGTACTTGGGTTGCTATTGCATTTGGGAATTGTTGTAATTCGCTTGAGAGTCGTTTTGGCCACAATAGGGCCAAGAACGACTCAGGAAATCATTTTCCCTGTTTAAGCTGTGATAGCTGGTTGGTCTCCTGAGGGCAATGGTTGGTCTTCGGACTGTATTGGGAGCAAGGATGTGGGCTTAGTTTTGCTTGATAAACCTGGTGGATGGAACCACACAGACAGAGCTAGAGGGCTGGCCTTCTTCTCCATCACCCCTGAATAGCACTGGAAGGGAATGCAAGGCCTGAGGGACTGTGTAGCAGAGAAGGGACTGATTCCTTGTGTTGGGTGTGGATGGGTGTCTTAGAGGTCAGGCTAGTTCTGGTGTAGGTGTCCTTGGCTCTGTAATGAGCTCACCAGCTTAGCAATTTGCCTTCTCCAGCTCCTTAATGGCCTGATAAACCCAACTGTGTTGGCTTGGCTGTGTTATTGTATATCCCTGGCTATGTGTAAGCCTACTTGTTCCCTTATACCTTGGAGAATCATGCCCAGTTCGGGGGTGGCAGCGCTGCTGAGAGATTAAGGAGCACGCTGGCCTATGGTTGGGTGGAACGTTGCAGCGACGTAGCTAGTTGCGGATCGAGTTCATCATAAGATAAGTGATTTTATCCATTTTACTTCTGCAATCTTAATTTCTGTTAATCAAATTGATGAACATGTTAAATGAATACATGCATGTATGAATGCTGTTGTTTTCCGCTGTGTATGAGGATTAAATTGCATCTGTGCATGATAAACAATCCTGTGTGCATATTTTAGTTTAATTTTTGTTTAAGCATTCTGTTTCAGCAAATTTTATACCTGTGCATGTTCATGGGGCTCTTAGCCTGGGTGGTTTAAGCCACGGTTCACGTCCTCTCTGCTCGCTTGGAGGGATGAGGACGTGACAACAACTAGGCCGATGCCTATGCAGATGATGATGATGATGATGATCATCATCATCATCATACAATTGATGTTAGCATCCAATGCCATTCATGATCATATAGACTGCATCATGGATCATTTTGATATATTGTTATAATGCCTCTTTTCATGGTTACTATCATATGTATCATTTTCATGGCCTCGAGGACCATATTATTGAGTTAAATCATTTTGACCCCTATCATTTTGACTTATATCATCTGGACATGACGTGTCATATGGCTTGTATCATTTTGTCTTACATAATTTATCATTTTTATTTATATCATTTGTACATATTGTATTATTTTGACTTATGTCAACTGTTGGTCATGTATCATTTTCTCATGTTATTGATCTATTGACTTGTCAATTTTTATATATTGAAAGTGGTTGATGATTTTTGGATGCATATTTATTACATATGATGGTTTGATTTATTTCTCATGATGGATGTAGTCAAATTCACTTAAATTATAGATATTTGACTCACTTGTTTTAATTATGGATGATGATCATGTTATAATAATTATCTTATATATATATATTTGTTGGATGTTGTAGATTCTATTCTGAAGGAGATTTAATAAGTATTATGATGTTGTTAATTTGTATGGATGTTCGTTTCCCTAAATATTTTGTATAAATGTTATCCTATAAAATATTTCAAATGCATTTATATGACTTACTATATAAACACATAAGTTATTTAAAAGACATGATATATTTAACTAATTAATTGAAATAAAACATATTAATTTAATAACTGTAAGCAAAACAAAAAGCATTTTTTTAAAGCAAAAAATGAAGCAAAAATGGAAGGAAAATTGGAAGCTATACCAGAAGTAAAATTAGAAACAAAACTGGAAGCTAACTGGGAAGCAGAAGCAAAACTAGATGTAAAATTGAAAGCCAAAGCAGAACCAAAATTGGATGCCATATCAGAAGCAAATCAGGATGCCAAATTGGAAGGCATATCAAAAGCAAAACTGGAAGCAATACCTGGTGCTAATTCCGACGCTAATTATGGTGGTATTTATGGCAATAAACATGGTGTTATTCTTGAATATAAACCAAACTTAATTTGTGGCACTATTACGAGTTCCATTTGTGGCGCTATTCTTGGTGACATTATTGCGAGGTTAAATCTGGCTCTAATTTTGGTGCTAATATCAGCATTAAACATGGAGCAATCATAAACAGTCCAGATTGCACCCAAATTTGCGTCGGGAAGGGTGTTCGATTTGTGGGATGAAATACACTAAATTCCGGTGCTATTTTAGGCGCACATTTCTTGTTTCGTTGTTGTGTATCCTTGTTAATGATAAAAAGAAATATTATATTCTACAAATAATGCCATTGCGGAGGAAATTTAATGATGGATCTCTTCTCATGCATAGTTTCCAACGGGTAAGATTTCTCCAAATGAAGGATTTGATATGCTAGATTTGAACACATATGTTGGGACAAATGTTACAATGGATAGTTCGAAAAGACGATATGAGAAAAACTAATATAACATTGGTCGAGAGAGTTTGAAAAGATACCATGACAATCACGGATGACAAGCGTATGGGGTAAATTCAATGACATGAATATAATTCAAAAATTAGAGTCGAATGAGTTATCCCCCTAAGATAATCACATCAGTCACATGCTAAAGGGTGTGATACACTGGGGATCTTGAAAAGGATAATGGAAGTTTCACATAAGAAAATTCTGATCGATAATTTAAATGTAGGTTGTGTTGAGAGATTACTATCGGAAACTCGTAGAAAGTGACACTACAAGCACAATTTTGATGGAACATATTTGATAATTCATTCTAGATATTATACTATTGGGTTTTAGAAAAGTGAGAATGGATTGAAACATATTTTGCGGGTCGATCCGATATAAGCATTGACCAATTACCATTGAAACTTTTATTATTGAATTCTTATGAGAATGGTATTAGGGTAATGTCTGATGAGGAAATTCCAAAAATTGGATTTCGATATCGGACACTCGGCTATCGCAATTTTTTTAAAAATTTAAGTTGATGCAATTGATCTAATAAAGGGCATTGGTCAATCATCACTAGAAGTCTGTTATCAAAAATCCAACAAAGAGGCCTATTATGGGAAGTTTGACGTGATAGACCTTATATGATAAATCCAACACAGTTCATTAAGTGTAGAAATCCTGGATGTACCAGTCCTTGATATTTGGTAGAGATGCCATCGATGCTTGAGATAACCTTGGAGCTGGTCGATTAAATATAATAGAAAACAAGGGAGCTATGAAATTGTCAAACATATCATATAAATAAAACCTATAATTGGATTACCACAACTCACAATAATACACATGCACAGGTAGAAAGATGGGGTTCCAGTCCCATCCCATTAGAGGAAAATGGTTTGAGGAGAAAATAGAATCTAGTAGGAAAGCCGACATAAAAGAATTAGTGGGTTTAGTTCCTTGTACCTCTTTAATCCCTTGTAAAGCTCGAGAGGTTGACATACATGATTCTTTCCTAGTTACATGCATGTCCTATTTTTGCCACTTAATGGGATAGAAGATTCCTTTCCAACTTGAAACGTGTATATCCCTCTTCACCATATAACTGACAAATTATAGCTTCTAGTAACCGATACGAATGTTTCAAGTAATGTACCAAGTACATCCAGTTTGTGTTCTCTAAAAATGACTTTCTTTTGTCCACTAGTCCTTGAATATATTAACCAAATTGGAGTTGTTTGATCTAAAAGTAACTAGAAAAATATTTTTAGTAGTACCTGAGGCATTTTCAATTTGTACATTCTTCTCATTGCATATGGCCATAGAGAAGCCATTGAATTTTCATCCTCATTGAAGATTGTTTTAGTCCCAAGATTTATGTGTTTGATTACCCATCTAACAATGTCATAGTAAGGTATACTACTGACCTAATAGCGATGGTGTAGACCAATCTTTCTGATATTCTAAAACACTTCCATGCCATCATCGTCCTTAGGGAAGTCCGTATTAATGAATATTTGATACATTTTTCCCCAATCAAGGTCATCTTGGAACCCCATAAGATAACTTTTGTTCATCAACAACACTGTATCTGCATCTTTCCTTGGGTTGGGAATCTCTTCCACTTCTCCCGTTAGCGCTACTACCCTCCATCCCTGTGATTTTGACATTTTGAATATCATAACCCCACAAGATAAATTGGAAATAAGAATCTTCAATCTAGCAGCAACAAATCGATAGATAAGCAAATTATTAACACATGTTAGGTTTACTTGAAGCTTTCAGCTAAAAATGGATGAAATTTGAGCAACAGGATGGTGGGAAAACATTTTTTTGGCTTCCTTAAGAGGTTAACAATGAGAAATGGTGTGTATTAATGTCAAAGTTATCCCCTTTAATGCTCAAAACAAATCATATATTCTGTAAATAATGCCACTACAAAGGAAATTTAATGGCAGATATCTTCTCATGCATAGTTTCCACCTGTTAAGATTTCTCCAAAATGAAGTATTTGATATGCTAGATCTGAACATGTATGTTGTGACAAACATTGAAATGGCTAGTTCGAAAAGACGATATGCGAAAACCCAATAGAACATTGGTCAAGAGAGTTTGAAAAGAGATTATCAACAATCATGGATGACAAGAGTATGGGGTAAATTCAAAGACATGAATATAATCCAAAAATTAGAGTATGATGAGTTATGCCCCTAAGACAATCGTATCAGTTACATGTTAAAGGGTGTAATACATTGGGGCTCTTGAACAAAATAATGGAGGTTCAACATAAGCAAAATCCGATTGGGAAGTTAAATGTAGGTTGTCTAGAGATATCACTATCGAGAACTTGTAGAAAGTGACACTACAAGCATTCTCGAGTAAACATATTTGATAATGCATTCCAAATATTAGACTATTGAGTTTTAGAAAAATGAGAATGGCTTGAACGTATTTCGCGGGTCGGTCCGTTAAAGGCATCGACCAATTACCATTGAAACTTGTATTATTGAATTCTCATGAGAATGGTATTAGGATAATGTTTGATGAGGAAACTACAAAAATATGATTCCAATATCATACCCTCGACTATTGTGAAAACTTATCAAAGTTAAGTGATGCAATTGATCTGATAAAGGGCATTGGGCGATCATCACTCGAAGTCTGTTATCAAGAATCCAACAAACAGGCCTATTATGGGAATCCTGACATGATAGAGTTAATATGATAAATCCAACATAGTTGATCAAGTGATCAGTACTGGAGACACCGCATTGAAAATTTTAAAAAGTTATCAATGTTAAACAACTTAATACCATGAGATTGGAATGAGAAGTAAAATAAGGCTATTGAAAGCGATAATTTCAACATGTTAAATTTTGTCTAAATGGGTAGATTTGATGTGATTACACTAAAATGGATTAAGACATTAATATTAATTAAAGCATCCAACAACTGATTGGTTATCAACATCGATACATTTGAAGAGGAAGAAACCATGAATCACAAAGGCTATAGACAATAAAATCAACAAATAAAAAGAACCATAAGCTATATCAATCATTAAAATATGTCATGAACAAAGTATTGATAAACAAAAAAAATAATTCAAAGATAAAATGCGATTAAGGTTAATCACATCATAATGAACCTGGAATTAAAGAACAACAAAGTTAATGAGAAAATCATCAAAATGAGGTAGAGAAATTCAAGAACAAAATGTAAGAGGATAATCAAATTCAACAACAATTGACCATCACCATAGGAACCACTAGGATATAAAGGCCTCTTCTTCCAAAATAATAGTTCACACATATTTAGTAAGGTGTGGGGGAATTAGATTTTTTGTATTTTCAATGAAGGCAATCAAAAGGAAATTGTTGTGGGCACAACAAATGGCGGCAGATAGGACAAACCAGTTATTTCTGTCCTTTAAGGAATACTTGTAAAGTATCATACACCATTGTATCTAAGATAAAGTCTCCTGAAGTGACAAGGTTTCCCCTTTTTTCATTGGTTCTACATCAAAATCTTTTCATTTAGAAGGATAAGAACACTAAATACCCATCTTAAACTAAATATCAATTATTTAAACTAAAATTGAAAATCATTATTACGTAATCATTCTTAAAATGAATGCATCAAACCATGCTCTGTCAATCCATACACATAATCAATTCCAAAACAATAATTGAAACATTACATAACAGAACTAAAATTCATGGCATCCATACACAATTGGAACTTATCTTATGAAAGTGTCCTCCAAACAACCGCAAGCTAAGAACGTTCCTCCCAGTTGTAGGCACTCTATCAAGCCTTCTCTTTCTTTGAGAGACGCCACCAACAAGTTGGGGCTATCAATCCACAAGGGGTGAATTTTCCAATTGTTCCCCTTCAATTTACAACCACACTCCTCATAAAGATATCTTCACCCAAGGGCATCTATCCTCTACCCAAGTGGTGCAGGTAACCCCATCCAAAGCTATCCCCAACCTCTCACTCATTCACCATCAACATGCACAACACTAGCGAAGGTACCCCTAATATGCACCGCATTCCCTCGGGCTGTCCCCTCCCCCTTCTAGTTCTCGAGCACATGTCGACCAGGAAGTATCCATGACAAGGCTCCAAGGATGTCACATTACAAGCCATGTTCTCTAATCATGGGCACCAATTTTTTAGGGTAGCTAGGTTGTCATTTATCAAGGTGGGATTAAGCGTAGCTTTTAGAAAACTAATTTTCCTTTGGTTTACCAGATGCAATTACCATGGCATGGATGATATTCCTCTCTAGATGTTAGAATGAATGAATTAAATTATTTTCTAACTTTATATATGCATGGATTTTATTTGACACATCGCTTCCCCAAAAGAAGCCACTTTTCCCTCTTAATACTCAATTAAGATAATTAATCCATGATAATTAAAAAGATCATTAAATTTATGGTTAAGGAACTTTGGGTTAAAAAGGTCAATGAAGGTTAATGTATAGTTAAATTCCACTAGGGTCATCTCCCCTTATCTCCTCTCACTATACCCACTTATGGATTTATAGCCTCACATCTCTTCTTCGTCCTTGTTCACTTGTAACTGTTGAGAGTTTTTATATTAAAATGAAAATGTACATATTTACATTGTGTTCGATAATCCTAGACCATTGATATATGGCTTCCAACCTTACATAATTACATCATATTTACATCTTGAGGTAAAAAATGGTGTGTTACAGGTTGTTGGATTTGGTTCTGACAACGACTCAAGCTTGCTTGTTCCGACAAATGACAAAGCTTTAAAAATTGAAGCTTGACCATTAATCCATTATGTTTCTCCCTATTAGGTACAAGATGATAAGCATAAAAAATTTATATAGTGTGATGTCAAGAGCGTATGGTTGTGCCTCCATTGGAAATATATATAAATTATGTAGGTTTGAGTGTCAAAACTAGACACAATACCTATCTAAACATCTCATAGTGGTTTTGTGTGTCAAAATTAGACACAAAATACCACGATTTGAACTATGAATTATTGGAAAAACATCAAGTTTTTCAATGCCAATACCTACAATGTATTCTTTCAACTCCACCCTTTGTCAATAAGACTCAATCTCAAAAAATGGAGGGTGTCAGTTTCAACCGAGAATTCACCCAATACAATTCAAGTTAATTACGATTTGACACTCACAAATACAATTATTGTAAGTATCAAAGTATAATTCAACTTAGAAAAACATCATTTGCAAGTTACAAATCATGAAGCTAAATCAGTCTTTAAGAATGGATTCTTTATGATGCTTTGTGTCCTTTGATGATGTTCAATGATCTCAACGTTGTTGAGATGATGATGCTAAGTATCCCATATATATATTTATGAAAATACCCATTTAGTTGATTATGGATACATACAGTCTTGTTGTAGGTTAACAAGAATGCACCTAGTGTTCAATAAAATCAACCACAGGAAATATTTATTAGCCACATAGGAAATGGCTTCCTCTAATCACAAAGTGTTGCAATAAATGAGTTCTACAATAGCCGATCTCTTCACTTCACCATCAAACCTTTTTGTTGTGCCAAGGTCAGGTCACATCTATGTGGAGATGATTTACATAAAGCAAAGCTACAATATCTAAGAAAAATCTATAAGGGATCAATATGTAGTAGCCATTGCCTCAATTTCTGTGAAATCATACCCAAACTATTCCAATAGTTGTACACAATCCATGAAGAATTTTCCTTGCTCAACCTATCCATTGGTGCTCTACATCCATGATGATAGTCATTCATTTTGTTGAAAGTATTGCTCTTTTTTTTAATTATTCAAATAAATCATGAGGATTAATTTGTAGTGACCATAAAACACAATCATCCACAAAGATAATAAATTGCAATGATATTTCAATAAAATTCGGGTAGTCTATGTTGATATACATAAAACCCTTCCTACAAACCTACAATTTACAAAGGTGAAACTCCGTGAATACAACAATGTTACAATAAGGAGAATTCGAATCATGTGGATAAGATTCGAATCTATCAACTGAACAACTAACTCGGAGTGTCTAAATCACTGCATGGGAGACACTAGTCTAACTCCTAATGTCTAAATCAATCCGACAACCAGTTAAACTAGTTAAACCAGTTAAGCTGATGAGGTAGGTGGAAAAAGGCACCACTTCCCCATGAAACCATGCAAAAATGGCACTAGACTGACTAAGAGCGATCTAACTGAATGTAACTAGAGGTTGACTCAGCATAACTTCCTACCTACCACAACCAACTAATGGAGGCTACTGTTGGCATTTGAAGTGGGCTCCTAGAATGTAGGTATTGGTCTAAGAGGCACATTAACTCATGCATGAACATGCAATAAGTGGTAGTTAACCTCTATATGTGTTCCCCACACTCTACTGGTTGGTACCGGTGGCACCAATGGCACCAAACTAAAGTACATGACTCCTAAGTTAGGCAATATGATCTAATAGACTATATATGGACAAGGGACGATTATATAATCCTAACACCCCTCCCTTAATCCTAACTTGGACAACCTTGGGCCCCGACAACTAGGATAAAACTCACCCATATAATCTAAAAGAATTAAAAGTTTCTTAATAAACCGAGGGAAATGGGGAAAACCTCATGGGAACCCCCCACCCCCCCCCCCCCCCCCCTCAAAAAAAAAAGCAGTGAATCAGGAAAACAAGATATACTTAAGAGATTTGTTTTTCCTCTTTTGGTAAAAACTTGTGAAAATTTTGTTGCAATTTGCAGCACTATGCAACAACAAATGCAGTATCTTGGTTCTTCTATGCAACAACATCCTCATACTGTGCATATGAACCTCTCAAAACTAAATGTATATGTTTGGAGTAATTTTCCTCTTTGGAATTAGAAGAATATGCTCAACTGAATCAGGAACATAGACAATTGCAAGATGAAAACTGAACCTATGTAGAGCAACTGAGATCAACTGATGAGAGAGAAAAAGTGCTTGAGAATTCGAACCATGTGAGGAAAACCCAAGCAACTGATATATTGCAACCTTTAACATCAAAACATGTGAGGTAAAATTAACCCCAAGTGTTAGGAGCAAGTGTCTAGCCAAATGCAAAATGTCTCCATCTTTACTAGTTCTGTGAGGAGATGAGCATGTGATCAAGTAGGGAGGTAGAGAAGCCCTGGGACTGTGGAGAGAGAATGATTGAGCTCCATAATATGATATAGCTTCAAAAATAACCAATTATTCACAAAATATAATATCAACAAACTCATGAGAGAAAAATGACATCAAATCCCTTGTAGCAATTTTGAAAGAGACCTGAGGTAATTGTTTTTTCACACCAAAATTGATGAGAACAACTACAAGCATTACTGGAGGCTCTTGAAACTTAAAAATTGAACCAAATAAGGTAATATCAAATCCAAATAAGGTCATATCAGATCCAATAGTGTGGAAAAAATCCAAGTTCCCCACTGAGAAGGTAGGTACACAATTTTCTCCTTCTTCAACAAAAATATGAGTATTGGTGCATGCAATCATGTAGGAATTTGTTGGAAGCTCTATATCAAAGAGAGTGAATGGATAACTCCTAAAATATGATATTTATTCCAAAATATCCAAAGTATTACTTTTCTACACACCAGGAACAACATTAGAGAGAGAGAGAAAGCAAATTCCTATTCAGTTTCTGAAGCAATCGCTCACAAACTTTGCACATAATTTAAAATAGAAGAATAACTGGAGAATTCTTGCATATAATGGAAGGAGAGTTTTTCTTCAATGAGATTTGAATACTCAACTATACGAGAATATGATATATCATAGATCTCATAAACGTCTAGAGCAACAGGACAAGGAGTCACTCCAAGGAGACTTTCTTGAATTCAAATTGACTGTGTTGAAGATTCCGCGTCTTCTTCATCTTAAACAACTCTCTTTGGTGAGCAAGTGTGAGTCATTTGATATACATACAACAAATTTTTCATAAGAGAGGGAACATAGAGTACATTCTTGAACTCATCATGCTGGATTTTAATAGAACCTCTCACTGCAACTAGGATTTTGGAGTAATCTCCCATATGAGTGCTAGGTCCTCCTGATAGAGCAAGAGTGGTGAAGGATTCCATGGAGGTAGCCATGTGGTTGGATTCTCTAGAATCTATCAAGAAAGCATTCGAAGGAGTGAGTCCTGCCTTCAAGGCATGGGACCTATCATATTCTTCAGTCTGCTCTCCAGCATCATACATTTATGGACCTTGTGGAAGGGCAATATTGTTATGTTTAAGGAGTGTTGTCAATTGGTCGATGGTATTCTTCGTGCACTGGTTTTCTGGATGAAAGCCTCTCATACAGTATGGACACTTAGTCTTCTCTTTCCTGGAACCCGAGGCTCCATCGAAAGATATCCTATTCTCCTTAGGCCTTGAATTAGTGTTTTTGGTATCCCTCCCTTTGTGCTTCCCTCTTTCTTATGCATTGTTTGAGTTTGTCATTAAGAGCTCTTGATTCTTGGAGGTTCGAAGCACTCCCATTTGAACCAATTTATCTTGCTCTTGTATTAAGGACTCAATGAAAGCATCTAGAGAAGGAATCTTCCAATTAGGGATGGAATATGTTCCAAAATGGAATGTAGAACTAGTTGCTCATCTTTCCTCTCTATTCCACATTGTTTACATTGCAGTGCTAGTGACTTGAATTTTGTGAAAAAGTGTTGAATAGTTTCGAAACTGATGGTCTACAGTGCAATGAGCTCACTCTCCAATATGTTCCCTCAAAGATCATCTTGTTTTCCAAACAAATATTCAAGGTTATCCCAAGCTTCCTTCGGAGTCTTTAGTTCCTTAAGGTGGAACAAAAGATCCCAGGAGATATGAGTGCACAAGAAGCCAAAGGCTTAATCTAACTGATTGAAAAACTTGTTCTCCTCAGCATGGTGATGGGGCTCTGTCTCTCTGCCCATTGTCATCCTAAATAGTCCAAGCATGCCCAAGGAGACCTACATATCTGCCATCCAATCAACATAGTTGAAGGGTGTAAGGATTCGGGGTATAAGAGATGAAGAATCCATCAATCTGTATGTTGATCAGTCAATTCCTCAACAAGCTACATAGGTACCTGCAATTAACACTACAATAACCAAAATCAATTTGCAATCATGTCAGTTTCAAGCCTTCCACCTCGACATGTACACTTTCTCAGGGTTCGTCACACCTCTAGAGACTTCTTTAGACGAATCCAGAGTTAGCAAGACAAAAATTATAGGATTTATGTGGAAACCCAGTTGCTTCTGGTGTACAATGGAGATCAGACAGACTTGGTGCTAGCCTGAACAAGGCTCTGATACCATGTTTAATTTGTGAACCTATTAATCTACAAGAAAATGAGAGCAAATGTGAAGTGGATTATGTAGTGGAATCTCAAGAACAATGTACATTGAATAAGACACATTTGAGACAACTATGATAAGAATTGATCAACAAATTACAACATTAATCTTCATTAATCTAGCAGTAATACAACAACGTTACAATAAGAAGAATTCTAATCATGTGGATGAGATTTGAATTTACCAACTGAATAAATAACTAGGAGTGTCTAAATCATTGCACGAGAGCCACTAGTCTAACTCCTGATGCCTAAATCAATTTGACAATCAGTTAAACTAGTTAAACCAATTAAATTGATGAGGTAGGTGGAAAAAGGAGCCACTTCCCCATGCAACCATGCAAATGTGGTGCTAGACTCACTGAGAGTGATCTAAAAGAATGTAACTAGAGGTTGACTCAGCATAACTTCCTACCTACCACAACCAACTGATGGAGGATGCTGGTGGCACTCGAAGTGGGATCCTAGAATGCAGGTATTGGTCTCACAGGAACATTAACTAATGCATGAACATGCAGTAAGTGGAAATTAACCTATATATGTGTTCCCCACACTCTAGTGGTTGGTACCTGTGGCACTAATGGAACCGATGGCACCAAACTCAAGTAAATGAATCCTAAGTTAGTAAATATGATCTAATAGACTATATATGGACAAGGGATTATTATATAATATTAACACTGAAAAATATGGAAGAATCCATGCGAAAAGAAAACTTCTGTTATGACCAAAATAAAAACAAATGAGAAAACATACCTAATTGGAAAAATAAAAGACGTGAAAATTTTGAATAGAAAAAGAAAGGTACTAAGTTTTATAAGAATTATGGAAATAATTATCAAGGATATCAATGGAATAATTTTAAAAATTTTAAACAACATAATTCTGCAACAATAAAAGAAAGGGAAGTACCTGTTGCTTTTAATAAAAATACTGCACAAAGGGAACCATTAAAATGATGGGAATGTTACCACATTATTTTAAATATTTTCCTGTAAGAAGGACAAGTTTTCATAACGTACATACAATTCAAAAAGCTAATATGGTGGAATATAAAGCAAGGAGCATGCCCATAATCAGTGCAACATTGGAGAACAGGAAAGTATATCATCAAACATCTATGGTTGAAATAAGAGGTATGCTAAAAAATATTCCAATTTCTATATTAATTGATCGAGGTGCAAGTTTAAGTTATATATCACCAAGAATTGTAGAGCAATACATGCTGCAACAAGATAAATTTGAAAAGTCTTGGTTAGTTCAACTTGCTATAGGAACGAAGCGAAAAGTAACTAGCTTGGTGAGAAATTGTAATTTTGTTATGAATGGTTTTATGACGCATGCTGATTTAAATATTCTACCTTTAGGATCTTATGAATTACTGATAGGAATGGATTGGTTAGAGAAACATAGAGTTATTTTAAATTGTTATGATAAAATGTTTTCATGTTTAGATGATGAAAGCAATACTATTGTTGTAAAAGGGCCTAGGAAAGTAACCATAAAAGAAATTTCAGCCTTACAAATGAAAAGGTCAATCCATAAAGGATGCAAAGTTTTTGTAGTTTACATAATGGAGATAGAGAGAAATATAATCAAATTAATTTAGAAGACATATCAACTTTAAAAGACTTTAAAGATATATTTCTGGAAGAGATTATGAGATTACATCTAAAAAGAGATATACATTTTACTATTGATCTTACCAAGGGCGGTACCAACATCAAAGGCTCCTTATCATATGAACATATTAGAACTTACTGAGTTAAAATCATAAATACCAGAATTAGTCGATAAAAAATACATTCAACCCAATGTTTCCCCTTGGGGAGCACCGACATTGTTTGTAAAGAAAAATGATGATACTTACGATTATGTATAGATTATAGACAACTAAACAACATGACAATTAAAAATCAATATCCTCTGCCGCGTATTGACGATCTATTTGATCGATTTCGAGGGGCAACAATATTTTCAAAAATAGACTTGAGATCTGGATATCATCAAGTACGGATTAAAGATGAGGATATATTTAAAACTGCTTTTAGAACCATATACGGTCGCTATGAGTTTGTTATAATTCCATTTGGGTTAACAAATTCCCCAACAACCTTTATGTGTTTAATGAACAATATATTAAGTATATACTTAGATAAATTTGTAGTCATATTTATCGACGACATATTAATCTATTCTAAAAATAAACAAGAACATGAAGAACACTACTACAAGTAATAAGGGACAACAATTATTTGACAAGTTTAGAAAATGTGACTTTTTTAAATATAGAATCCAATATATGGGACATATGGTTTCTAAGGATGATATGAAATTAACTTGATTTGAAATTTAAGGATCTTTTAACCATTAATTTGCATTTGAATTTGCATGTTAATTACTCATAAAACAAGCTTAACAATTTTTTTTAAATGCTTTAAATTAATCACAAAGAAAATAAAAACACATATACAAACTAGAAATAGAATACACAACTGATAATGGAGTTCACCCCTCTTGGACTACGTCTCCAAGCCACTTCCAATGGGAAGGTCGATCTATTAAGTCTTCAAAATCTTACAATTGAGTGTTCTGGAAACACTTCAGAATTCTATCTGTAAGAAGTAGAAATAAACAACACCACTTGATTCCTTGCAAAATTATTAGAAAAATGAGTATAAACTCGAATATATTTGTCTGATACCTCCTTTGGCACACAAAACGAGACACTGTCTACCTTTCCTGTAATGACTGTACATTCCCTCCTCAGGAATCATGCACATTAATGCCTGTACTCTCCTCGGGATCTGTGCCCATGCTCTGTCTTGAAAACTGTCCAAACTGTTGTGCTGAATTCAGAATTTTTTCACCTCATCGTTGGTAATTTCATGGTTTTTATAAGGTTAAAAACTTAGTTTTGGGTCACGGGCCATGGGGCAACACACTCATTTTTAACCCCAACCGTTGCACCAACACTTAAGCATTACCTGTTATTTCCCATCACGACTTATCAAGGTGGCACGTGGGAATACGGGGCAGAGGTCCCTGGGTCAAATCCGCAGGCCTCTCCCTATTATACTATGAAACAACACTTCTCCATCTGATTACTGACACCAAATGTGTCGGTACACAAAAGGACAATGTGGATTGAGGTAGCCTAAAACATTTAGATGAAGTGAAGCCTTAGTACATACTCCTTCCTTCAGCCTTGGCTATCTTTATAAAATAATTTGTCTTGCACTCATGGGTCCTATTGCGACAAGTCACGTGTCACTCATTGGTATTATCATATGCAACCCACGAATCAACTACAAAATGTTGCACTTGCTAGTTTCCTTCATAGAAGTCATGAGTCACTCGTGAGTTCCCTATATATGCACCCACGAGTTCCTTAAGACAAAATTAAAAAATAAAATATGATTAGTCTAGGGGTAGATGGGTTTGAAATCATAACTTCCCTAACTCCCCTAACCATCCTAGGCCACGTAACCTCTCCTCACTAGCATGTATTAAATAGAGGGGAGGGGTAGAGGATAGGGGAAGCAAGTTTGAAGAGAAAGGTTATGCTAGAGGAATCCCTTGGAAAGAGAAGCAAGAGAACTTAGTTTATTGGTCAGCAAAGAATCTTGTCTCAGACATGGTTGTAATGTTCCCTAAAACTTCTGAATAAAGAGTGTCTTTCTTCCAAATTGTCTCTGCACATGTTCTTGTTGTTATGAATTATGAAATGTATTGCTATTTGTTCTTATATGCAATTATAATATTTTCATCTTTCTTTATATAAAAATCAAGATTTCTGTGGAAGAACATCAATCTCTTTTGCAGGTACAGAAGGTCAGGAGCTTGAGGAGCATTTGAGAAAGAAGGAAAAAGATTGGATCAACCATTAGTAATAAGGTACACATTCCATTCACCCTATTTCTCTCATATATGTTTCTGTAATACTTTATGTATGCAAGCCAAAACCTAGTATGTTGGTGACCCTAGGACCCCAATTCATAAGGTAGATATCCCTCACAACAGAACTGACGACTCCATTGGGGAGTCTAGTTTGTGTTGGGGCCTTTCCAATCAACTTTCCAGTCCAGTTTTCACTCTTTTATTTATGTAGTGATCTTCTTTCACGTGTGTTTCAGTTAATATTGTTATGTTATTAGGATATCTGGTCCTTTTATTTTTATTTTGAAAAAAATTAGAGCCACTCTCGGGTTGCTGTGTTAAAGGTCGCGAGTTTCAGGTTGAAGTCACGGGTTGTCTTCATAATTGTTGCTACTCACTCGTGGGTTGTCCATTGGACAATCACGATTTCCTGTAGGAGGTGTTCAAACTCTAGGGTTTTCCCCTATTTTGAGTATTTTTTGCATTTGACTACTCATGTAGGGTTGCTTCCTAGGTCACTACTGGTATGTTACCTCGTGCATTTCACTGTAAATTTTCTTACAAGTTTATGTTGAGTAGGTTAGCTTTGAATTCATGTGCAAGTTTGTTTAGGTCTTTCCTCTTGGATTTATTGGTTCAAGTGTAAGTGGTAATGTGAGTTATTGACCTCTATCAGTGCTTGTCTGCATCTGATTACTTTATTAGTAGTATAAAGTTTTCACTTTTTCCAATATTTTGATTGACTTGTCTTTCAAAGTTAGTAGTTCGACCCAAGTAGTGTTTTAGTCCAGCTTTGCAGTGCTTGTCAAAGTTATGATTATAAGATCTAAATACTCTTTCTTGCATTTATACATATTCATATTTTCTAGATTGCTTAGTTGCATTAGTCTGCATTAGATTTTGATTTTTGAAAAGAAAAATAAAGCAAAGCATTTGTAGTTGCATTGTATATCTCATATAGGCTCTATGTACACTTGTTTTTCAAGTATTTTTCAAAATGATAAAGTATAAAAAGAAGTCTTGTGTTTTTCAAAGTTCTTAAGCAATTTCATTTGTTTTGAAAAAGGAAAAAGCATGTCGAATAACATTTGTATTCGAAAATTATTTACATCATATTTGCTTTCAATTGTGTCATAACACCACGAGTTGCACTTCCATTACCCAAGTAATAAAAACCTTAAAAAGAACGCTATTAATTAAAATTTATTAGTAATAATTTCTTTCTAGGGTCATAGATCAACTAGCTTAGGCTAGGATCTTGGAATAGGTCATCTTAAACTATCCAAGATCACTTAAACTCAGACTTAGTGGCTTATCTTCTAGGTAAATCCAAGTTTGCAAGAGATCATCTGGAAAGCTCCTCTAACACAGGAGTCAAGCATGAAGTCATGTGAGGAATTAGTTGCAGAGATAGCCCTCCAATACTTCGTTTAAGCATAAACCAAGATTGTTGTGCATAAGAGGGTTCTTTCAGTACCACATTTGGTCGTTGTCAGGTGTCGGTGCTGTCATAATTTTGGGGTTAGCTACCCTACCCATGCACATAAGTCAGTCTTGCGACTGGTTTGTTGAAATATTGTTGTAATCTTGGTAGCCTTAGTATCTAGACTTTAGAATTCTTTCACGGGTGACAATGAAAGGATATTTCCACAATACCTATGGTAGACGTGGGAGGAAACCCCAAATAATAATTTGGGATGGTGATTTGGTGATTCAAATGCTTGCACCCAAAAAAATTATCATGGGACCCCACTTCTCTCCGATCTTCACTGGTTTGTTATGGGCCCTAATCATCTTAGACACTCCTTTGGAAGGTGTATCTTTCACCTTCTTGTGTTTGTGATACTTGGGATTTTTTAGTAGTGTGCTCTGTGGACTGCTTGTGATCTAGTCTGACGTTTAGGTGTGTGATTTAAATGTTTAAATGTGGAGGATCAACCTCCCTGTAGGTCTCGAAGGTTGAAAAACCTTCCTCTTCTCTCAACAATGGAGCCTCCACCACCACCTCAAAGGAAAATATTAGACACAAACAATTCTTTTGAATTGACTAGAGTTAGTCAAATGCCAAGAGAACTTGAACTTCGTTATACTCAGAGTGATCCCCTGTCAGTGGAAATTGAAGATTTACAAGCCCCAGAGTTTGCAAGGTACAATTCACCTCTAATTGACTTAAGAGATCCCGTTTTAGTGTAGGTTCATCCATTTGGTTCACTTGGTGTTGGTGTTCCTTTGAGTTATGTCATGTATATCTCAGGAGAAGGTGAGTGCACCCAGGCCAAGTATCTCTACTACACCAATAATGTCATTAAAATTTAATCCATCGACTCCGATGTCTCCAAGTTTCTGGGTGGTTCATCTATCGACACCTTTAAATGCTGTTAGTCCATCCGGCATGGTGGTCACTGGGATATCTGGTGTACCTTTTACTTCTTCTCTATTATTTCAAAGTGCTCAAAGTGGACCTAGTGGTTCTACTTCATTCATCCAAGGCATTCTATGGTATGGGGGACACATCCCTCCATACACTCCTTATATAGGTCCATCACCTACTTATATTGGTGTGTCATCTGGAGGTTCAAACCCCTTTTAAAGTTTCAACTTCCAGATTGCTAGTCAATTTTTAGCTGCTCTTTTTGGAAGATCTCCTTTCTCACTTTTTAGTGGGGGAATCTCAGAACCTATGTCTATAACTCCAAGTTCGGCTGGAACTGGTCGAATACAATATCACACACCACAAGTTAGCAATCCAATGGATTTTGGATGGAATCCATTTCAAAATCTTTCTACTTCATCACAACCAATGGCTGGGGGAAACCCCACCCTCTCTTTTAAGAGCCATGGTGTGGGTACTTCCTCGCCCCAGACTCCTCAATACCAATCTTCAGCTCGACCTCATTTACCCTTTCTGGAAACTTTAAACTTTCCAGACTTATTGAAACTAATGAATGAATCTTTGCGCCACGATATGACTTGGCCACTGGTCCCAATCAAATTACCTTATGAAATCCCTAAGTTTGATGGGGAAAATGGTGAGGACCCAGGTGACGATGTCACAAAATTCCATTTGTGGTGCTTCTCCAACTTGCTGAATGATGACTTTGTTCAGCTGAGGATTTTTCAACGAACTCTGACCAGAGTAGCGGAAAAGTGGTACATCGAACTCCCGTCGACCGCCTATGACAATTTTCTTGATTTAGGAACCGTTTTCTTGAATCACTTTCAACTTCCTGTCAATTATGATGCCGATACAAACCTTCTGTTGAATTTTCAAAAGAATAATGCCACTCATATATCTGATATTATTCAGGAGTGGAGAAGGAGAAAGAGGCTTATCAAATCCAATATTCCTCCTGAATTCTTGCTGGAATGATTTTTGAAATCATTATTGCCATATATTTCAAAAGACATTTCAATGTTGGGAGTGACTACGGATGAGGATACCATACTCAGGGCCTAGCAAATGGATTTGATATTTTATTAGTCTGGATTCTCTATGAGATCATTCCTGAGGTGTTAAGGTCCATGAAAAACTTTGCTAAATCCAATCCTGTACCACATGCTGATGGCGTGGTGGGTTCAGTTGACACACTGACTATAGAATCACTGGCTAAGCATATCCATGAACTATCAATGAAGTAGTCTACAATGGAGGAAGACAAGGCTTCCACCCCCTCACCCCAGAATGTGAATGTCTATTCAACAGAATCTACCCAAAAGGGAAATCAACAACCTAGTGGGAAAATAACAAGGGTAAGAAGGGTGAGGGGAATTAAAAAAATAGAAGCTCGCAAACAATGCTGAGGGGAGAAAAAAAGAGAAGAAGAAAGTCAAATTTCATTGCAAGATTTTCTAGGAAGATCATTTGACCTACCAATTCCCCTTAATAGGTCAAGCATAGAAGTTGCTAAAACAACAACAACCGGTCGCCTTGAAGGATTCGTTTCCCCAAGGACATAATATAACTTCTAGTTCAAAATATGATGGGGGCACACAAGATGCTCCTGCCACTGATCAATATTATATCAATATGGTTCGATCCCATACCTTGTTACAGACCAGAGCTAAGAATTATGAATTGGAGGCTCAACAGAAAGACACACAAACTGCCGAAACATCATCCCCATTTCAATTGAGAAATCGACTGATACTATGCCAAAGATACCGAAAGGTATCTTTAAAAAGACATTCCACAATGATAATGCAAGCACCGCTTCGAAGTATTCAATTGTAGAAGATTTGGCCCAAAATACTTGTGTGATGTCGGCCTTGGAAGTGCTATAGAGTTGTGCTTCACAGCGAGATGCACTTCTGGTGCCCATTCGTAGTATGAGATCTACAAGCCTGATGGCTATGTTCAATCTTTCTGATGTTAAACCATGCTTGCCTTACCATGTGCCATTTTCCTTTGATGTTGTCCATGTAATAAAAACCATTGGATGAAAAGTGATTATGGAAGGTACATCCACATGTGTGATGCCAATTTCATGTTGGAAGGCTCTGGGATCCCTTGAGTTCGTCCCATGAAACACTTTGTTGACTACTTTCGATGGAAGGTCTTTCCATCCACATGGTATCCCTCCGTATTTTGAAATAAAACTGGGAGGGAAAGCGGTCTCCATGGAAATTTAAGTAGTTGATGCCCCTCTGGAATACAATTTACTTTTGGTGAGAAGTTGGGCATATGTGATGTGCACTATTCCATCATCTATTTTCCGAGTCCTTATGTTCCCACACGAAGGAAAGTTGGTTACTATTGACCAGCTGAATTGTACTCGGAAGGGTGATTTGGAGACTACTGAGTCTACCGTACCCTTAATTGATCAGGTGCTCCCAGTGAATGAAATTCTGGGAGCCGGGATGTATACATCGTTTATGGGCACCTTCGATATGCCCACTCCCATAAATTACTTGGGCTTGACGAGTGTTGGGAAGAATATCTCTATGGTTGTAGATAAAACTGACCCATGGGTCCCCCCTTTGCAAGAAGAAGCTCAAGTGCCCTTATCAGCAACATAGGTAGCTTACCAATCTATATTTGATGCTACTGCTGATTCCATCTCGACTCCTCTGGTCTCAGAAGAGTTGGATGAATCTTAATTTCCCGCATGGGAAGAGAACTCTACGTATTATTACAATTGCTGAGATATGTTTTTTCCATCTGACGAAGCCATTATGGAAGCCATGATCGAAATTGAGAAAATTTGTGAATATCTCCATCACAGGTCCTACCTTCTTCTAGAACTAAGCATGATAGAAAATACCAAGTTCCATGTGAGACTAGCTGAAGGTATTGATTTGCCTGTTAATCCTTTTCCCAAGGAGGGAATATTTGCCAAGGGGAACATGGAAAACATTTTCGTCACTATTCCGATAAATATCTCTACAAAACAAGATGTCATGGAAAATGTGCATATTGGTGCAAACTTCTCTCCTGAAGAGATTGCTAACTACACTGGATTATTTAAGGAATTCTGCGATGTCTTTGCCTGGTCATACAAGGAAATGCCAGGAACCGATCCATCAATTGTGCAACAAGAAATCCAAACTTGCCCTAATGTCAAACCCATTTGACAAAATATCAGACATGTAAATATGCGAAAAGCGATAACCGTTAAGGATGAAGTGGAAAAGTTGTTGAAATCCGATTTCATTTACCCGATCTCTCTGACATAATGGGTATCCAATTCTGTTCCAGTAGACAAGAAACAAGGGACTATACGCGTTTGTACAGATTTTTGAGTTTTGAATAAATCTTGTCCTAAGGACAACTACCCCATGCCATTCATCAATCAGATCATTGATGCATGTGCAGGTAGTGAGGTTTTCTCGTTTATCGATGTTTTTTCTGGCTATAACTAGATTAAGATCAAATTGGAAGACCAACACAAAACCGACTTCATTTTTCCATGGGGTACATTTGCATACAAAAAGATGCCTTTTGGCTTAAAAAATCTCAAAGCAACCTTTCAGTGTGCAATGAAATTTTCTTTCCATGATATTAAGGACATTGTTGAACCATACCTAGATGATCTCCTGACCCATTCTAGGAAGAGGAAGGATCATCCAAATATTCTTCGCTTAGTTTCTGAGAGATGTATACACTAGAAGATTTAGTTAAATCCTGTAAGTGTGCCTTCTATGTCGAATCAGGGCAATTACTCGGTTTCATAGTTTCCAATAGGGGTATAAGGGTTGATCCTTTGAAAGTAGAGGAAATTGTTAATATTCCTCCTCCTCGATCCATCAAACAGTTGAAAAGTATACAAGGAAAGTCTACATTTCTTCGATGATTTATTGTGAACTATACCAAGATCACTAAGGGTTTCATGCGATTGCTTAAGCAAGACACCCCATTTATATGGGACGAAGCCGCACAACAATATTTCAAGGCATTGCAAAGAGCACTACTATCACCTCCTCTTTTGCGCCCGCCAGACTACATGAAGGACTTTATATTGTATCTAGATGCATCCGAGTCTATGATAGGCGTAGTGATGGTTCAAGAAGATGATGAGCTCCAGGAGCATGTTATCTATTATCTCAGTCACACTCTAAATGGTCCTGAATTGAGGTACTCACATGTCGAGAAACTGGCTCTAGCAACAGTTTATGTCGTCTAGAGGTTGAGACACTACATTCTGCCAAGGACAACCACTGTGGTTGTAGATGTAAATCCATTTCAATATGTATTATCCTGACAAATAATCGAGGGGAAAATTAATAAGTGGATCGTCATTATCTAAGAGTTTGACCTCGATTTTCAGTCCTCCAAATCTAAGAAGTCCCTAGTATTCGTGAAAGTGATTTTATAGTTCTGTTGCAGCTGCAACATTTTCCGAAAATTCCAAAAAATTTCAAGACCCTCCTTTGCTTCGATTAGTTTGATTTTCTTCTTTGATTTGTTCTAATCATTTTCTAGAAAGATTTATAATTCTTGGATTGATCTCCCATTTGTTTTAGATTTTCCTTTAACGCTTGAAACTGTTTGATCAAACTTGATTGTTGCCTTTGGATACAGTCTCAGCTTGTTTGCTCGGTTTGTTGCTCAATCAAATAAATTGTTGTTGTCGGTTTCAAAAGCGCATCCATTGGCATTCCACATGTCTACTACCAGCCTGCAATCAAGAAGCAGCGAGGAACTTGTTGCGGCTGCAACTATTTCCCGAAATTTCTTAAATTTTGGGCCCCTCCTCATGATTTAGCGTTACTTTTAATCGTTGGATCGTTTGAACTTTGTGGTCGTACTTCAATTTTGGATGATGTTAGAGGATTAAATCTCGGCCTATTTTCGGAGGTTTCCTACGTTTGAATTTTGCGTTTAGTCGCAGATGTGAGTTTGGTTTGTTAGCTGAGGATGAACCGGACTTTATTATTCTTTATAAAGCCACTGTTGCGGAAGTAAAATAGGTTTACCGTTGCTGAGTTTTAAAGCTGTCTAAGCACTTAGTTTTTCTATTGATCGGGCGTCAATTTTGTTTGATCAGAAGCCGTAGTATTTCTTTTTCCGCCGTTGTGGCTCCCAAATCATTTCTCCACCCGAAGCGTGAAGCGTTTTGATCGCCGATGCGTATTGGTCCTTTGATCGCTTGCCTGTATCTTTTCTTCTTCCGCCGTTGCGGCTGGGAAAGCCATTTAACGTCCGATGTAAAATGTCCTCTGACTTCCGATTGAGAGTCTTCTCACCCTCAGGTCTCGTGTCCCTAACCTTTTCACTTCCGCCATTGCGGCTCCCAAATCAAGTAGCCATCCGAAGTAAAAAGCGCTCCGCTGCCGATGCATGTTGACTTTTTCGTTGCGTGCCCGTAGTTGTGCCCCTTCCACCGTTGCGGCTGGGAAAACCATTTGGCTTCCGATGTCATTATCCTTTTGATTTGCAATTGAGTTTTCCCACCCTCCGGTCGCATGCCTGTAGCCTTTACTCTTCCGCCATTGCGGCTGGGCAGAGCTTTTGCTTCCGATGTCGGTTTCCTCCCGTTTTCCACAATTGGTGTTTTTATCACGAGCCCGTAGGAGGACGAGGTAGTGTTGTCGGCATTTGTAAAATGACGATGGTGCACTTGGTATTTTCTTATGGATTAGCTGTTTCAGTAATATAATTTGCTGCTTTGTTTTGGAACGCAAATCCAATGAATGATGCATTTTGGTTTATTTGCAGGTGGACTCAAGGGATTGGTCGGACTACCAAGGCACAAAGGTGTAGCTGGACATTGTAAATCAAATCAAAACCGGCAGGGTCACAAGGGAGACAAGCGAAGGAAAAGACAAAATCGAAAGCAACAAAATACGCAAATCTGAAAAGTCCGTCAGTTACTCAACAGATAATGAGCTTGCGCAGAAAAGATGAAAAGGAGGAATATGAAATGCTCGAAGAACCGAAGAGTCACACGTTTGGGGGGGGAACCCAAGCGGTCTACTGATTTTGTTTAAATATTTGAAAGTTAGAAGTTACTGGGACTTTTTCCCAGTTAGATTTGTGAAGACATATTGTAAGAAGAACTATTTCCTTTTGCAATAGATAATTACAGTTTTCCTGTTGGAGAAAGCTTGGTGGAATATTCAAATGTTGTGCTATGGATTTGTTGAAGAGGAACTATTTCATTTTCAGCTTTGTGTCCATTAACTGTGAGACCGTTCTAACTCTTTGAACCTATGTTCTTGTATGAATGTTCTCTGGTTTATTTTATGAAGATTTCCACTATGAGTAATGAGTAATGAGTGCTGTTCAGATTAAATTCAATTTCTCATTCTATTATAAATTCAGCCTTTGATTTTGATACTGTGCTATATCAGATGACATTTGTCCGCTTACTAGAGGTTCTTCCTTTAGTTGTTGAACACATGAGCTCTTCCTTGTTCAAAGAATCAAGCTTCTGTGGGGTCGAAGGGGATTCTGGTATAACCATATCAAAGGCTGTGGATTTCAAATGGTTTTATGATTTAATTGATTGGGGCAAATCTTAGCTCATAATTATACGGAGCCATTGGAAAAATTCTGTTGCTGGTGTATTGAATATTTTTAAAGAATTAACTGATGGAGCTTCTCACAATGTTATTAATA